>JAJJWX010001376.1:0-369276 GCA_023529315.1 Papaver bracteatum
ATGTCATTCCCAAAGGAACAACAAGAGCGACCTTAATTTCAAAAGAAAATAAGGATTTATTTAGACTCAACAAATTGCATACAAGTATGAATTTGGAATCCAACAAGAAATATTCAATCAAATTAACCAAAGGGAACCAAGATTAATTTGACTAAATATGCTCAACAAAAGAAAACTTATGGAGACTTAATACATCGATTAGATTACTCACGAGTAAACCCATAATTAATCTAACCGGATTACTCAATTAAACTAATCACAAAAGTAATCAATTCAATCGTTCAAACTCACATAAGAAATTTTACGGAGCGATGACTAAGTTAATCATGAAATAACCAACCAAATCAATCTTCAACAACATATGAAAGCTTATGGAGTGCTAACTAAATAATCATGCAAGTTGATTGATTTAGTTCATTTGGGCTCAACATAAGAGATTATGGAACCCCGACTAAGATTATCATAGGATATGACAACATTAACCGTACATGTACTCAACATAAGTAAAATTATGGAATACAAACTAAATAACCACACAAGTTGATTAATTTAGTTCTTAATGCTCAAGATCTAGCATCTCATGGAACAACCAACCATGCCAATAAGGAATCGACTTAGTCCTACCGTGCTCAACATAAGACACACTATGGAGCCTTCACGGTAATACACAATAAATGGATCAATAAAGCTCTATACCGTGGATAATACAAGGATTCATTATATGTTTCCATCACCATTTGCACAATGACACACAATAGACATAATCCTTGAATCACAAAATAATTTAACCTATCTTACATCAATAATTGACAATATAGGCTTAACTTTTGTGTTTGTCAAAAGTCCATTCATCCTTTTATCAATATTTGCATATCAATTCACGAACGACTTTACTTTTGACAAAATATGGGACAATCAAGTTCACGGACGTAAACACACATATCCCATCAAAATATTGCAATATATAAAACCATAAAGATTAATACTGCAACCATCATCTTCCAAAAGCTTAGAATTTTTAAACCAAAAAATCTAAAAACAAGAAGATGAAAACATTGGATATAGCTATGTGTAATCACAATAATAGCTATTCCAAAACACTAGTTATTCTTCTAAACAAAAGAGAAACAATAGAAGATTTACTAGGAAGTAAGATCTTTGAAGAATTCATTATCGTCCCAAACTCCTTGTCGTCAATAGCCATTGGAACATAGGGTTCATTAAGAAAGGAGTTTATATCAATGAACCTTCTTGGTTGCTGTTATCGAACCAGGGCCTTCTGAATCTCATGAGTCTTATACACAAAAGCCTTTATTAATTGAATCTACTTTCGTACCTCCTTCAACACATCAAGAACATCAGAAAACTTCTGAGAATTTGAAGGAACAACTCTTGGCTTCCTCATATTCCTTCTTTTTCTTTTCAAGGTTGGAGGCAATAGAGATTTTTCTTTTTCCTTCATGATTGAAGGCTTAACAACCGCATTACCTTCTTTTTCATCGCAAGACATCATTCTTGGAGCATCCATCAACGAATGGGTTTGTTAGAGGAATTCATAATTGGCTCAACAAGTAGTCTAGAGATAAAAAAAAAAAAGTTTTAGAGAAGGAAAAGAAATGTAGGGTTCGAAACCTAAAATAGGTTCGTAAATGATCAACTCTTATCCCTATCAAGAGTAAAGTTGTCTATAATACCCTTTTTCTTTTTTTTGATAGACAAAACTAAGACAAAACTAAGAAAAGAAGAAATAAAACTTTTCCTAAAGCCTGAGAGGTACAAAATCATTGTCTGTTTTGATCAGGCACATGAGACAAGATTTTAGACACAACATAATTAATTTGTGCTGTGGTGAATAACAATTTGTCCACCAATTTCCTCTTGAGAGGAATCCACAGACCTCTGTCTATCAAAACGGTTTGACCATATTTTATTTTCAAATGGTCTTGATTTTTCCTTGGAAACTAACTTCTTAGACGAAGATAAAATCTTACATACCTTTGCGGTCTTCTGAGCAAGTTTAAGCTTTCTTGCTAGATGATTTGATCTTCGTTGAAGTTTGTTGACGTGTCTTTGCTTGTTTTTGAACTTGTAACACCTTGAGAGTTCATGACATTTTAATGAAAAATATGAGCACGTCACATTTGGATAGTAATCAGGCTTCTGAAATGTGCAAGCAGCTAGGCACATAGTGGATCCTGAAATATTATAAGCAGAGTTTCCAAGAAAAGGGTCAACTTTTTCTTCCAGAATGGTTGGATTATCTTCTAAAAGAATATCAAAATTGATATGTGTATTGGTACAATTATTAAAATCAATATTTTTACCAAGAAGTGCAACAATTGATTTTCCGTCTTCGTTGGAGTCATAGCTATCAGACATTTCATCAAGAGTTGCTGCAAGACCTTTGTTCCCAGTGTACTTTCTATTGGACACTCGTTTGCAAAATGACCAAATCTCTTACACTTAAAGCACTGAGGCATATCATCATCATCAGTTTCATCAATATCCCTGTTTTTAGGAGGAACATGATTATGAGGTTTGACTGATGCCTTAGGCTTATCTCTGGAGAACCGTTTACTTATCTTCAATAGAAGATACCTAAACTGTCTTGTGATCACCGAGACTGATTTATCAAGATCTTCATCTGATGAATCTATCTCAAAGTGATCATCTTCAGAGATATACACTTTTTTACTTTTATCAAGTAATTTAGTGTCCTTTAATGCTTTGAACGCAGCATCCTTAGATTTGGATGAATGTTCATGATCAAAGATCTTAAGCTTTCCAACCAGCGTATTTCTAGAGAAATTATCTAGGTTATTTCCCTCAACGATGGCATGATTCTTGGCATCGTATCTAGATGGCAGTGATCTGAGAATTTTCATCACAATGTCCTTTTCAGGAATAGTCTTACCCAATGCAAAAGATGCATTAACAATTTCAGACACTTTGTGATTAAACTCATCAAATGTTTCTTCATCTTTCATACGAAGGTTTTCCCAATCGGAACTAAGGTTTTGAAGCCTAGCTTCCTTTTCACTGGTGTTTCCTTCAAATATGGTTGCTAAGATATCCCAAACTTCTTGCGACTTAGTGCAATTAGACACATGGTGTTGAAGATTTGGGGTAATGGCATGTATGATTGCATTCAAACCATCGGAGTTTTTCTTTGCAGCAAGAACCTATGCAGGAGTATATTCCGCAATATTCTTTGGAACATTTACATCTCTAACTGCCTCAACGGGAGCATTATAGCCATTAACAACATATACCCATGATTGGAAATCACGTGCTTGAAGAAAAGCGCGCATAACAATTTTCCACCATAAGTAATTAGTGCCATCGAAGACTGGTGGTACGTTTATTGAGATAACACCTCTGTCCATAAATCCAGATCTCTAAAAACACATACTTGTAAGGTCTTGAACGTGTTTGCCTACTCTGATACCAATTGAAAAAGCGGGGGTCTAACAACCTCACCCAATATTTCGATTAGCAATCTGTATGGACAACCCCGAGTTGTTTTCTAGAGAATCAACTAGACTTAATCAATAAAAAATATCTCAAGGAGTTATTATATCAATCTCTCGACTTGATTTACTCAAGCAACTATGATTCACGAGTCTAATCAAAGAGAGATAACTTGGATGGTACCAAAGACCAATATCCAAGTATCAATCGTTTTAAATCAACAACCAATAAGGTCGGATATTCTAATCGATTGAACAACACACGACCTGTATTATTTCAATTATATAACAAAATATAATGCGGAATAGAAATAAAACAGACATCAGAATTTTGTTAACGAGGAAACCACAAATACAGAAAAACCCCGGGACCTAGTCTAGATTAAATATATACTGTATTAAGCCGTTACAGACACTAGCCTACTCTAAATTAACTTCGGTATGGACTATAGTTGAACCCTAATCAATCTCACACTGACCCAAGGTACAGTTATGCTTCTACGCCTCTGATCCCAGCAGGATACTGCGCACTTAATTCCCTTAGCTGATTTCACCCATAACCAAAAGTTTCTACAACCCAAAGTCGAAGACTTAAGAAAACAAACATGTCTCACATAGAAAAGTCTACAAGATAGATAAATTCGTCTCCCACGAATAAACCTATGAGTTTTGTTACGTCTTTTGATAAATCAAGGTGAACAAGAACCAATCAATAAAACCAGACTTATATTCCCGAAGAACATCTCAGTTTTATCAATCACCTCACAATAGTCTGAATCGACGCAGCGAAAAAAGATATTGTGGCATCACAAACGATGAGACGAAGATGTTTGTGATTACTTTTATATCTTGCCTATCGGAGATAAAAATCTCAAGCCAATTATTACAATTGTACTCGTATGATAGAAACAGCAAGATCAGATCACACAACTATAATAAAACTAGTATCGGTCTGGCTTCACAATCCCAATGAAGTCTTTAAGTCATTAACCTGGTTTTAGAAGAAGAAAACCAAAGGTTAAAGGAGAATCGACTATATCTTAACAAACTAGTATCACACAAAATGTGTGGGGATTAGGTTTCCCAGTTGCTAGAGTTTTCCCTTATATAGTCTTTCAAATCAGGGTTTGCAATTAATATTAGCTTAGCAACAAAGCATTCAATATTCACCATTAGATGAAAACCTGATTAGATACAAGCTAATATCTCTCAACCGTTATATCGAAAACTTAGCTTACCATACACACATGTACTTGACGATTTTGGTTTTGTGTAACTGTACCCAAACGTGTATAATAGTTGGTTCAAGATTAGTCAACCAAATGGTTAGCCAAATGATAACTTTCATATCAACCATATTTTTCTTCACCATAACTAGTCCAAATGACTCAAATGAACTAGTTAGAGAGTTATTCAATTTCTATGAGATCTTATGTACTATACAAGACACAATTGAAGAAAAAACGATGTGATTCACTCGAATCGATTCGTGAAATATAAAGCCACGGTTTGCAATACCATTCCTTAGATAATTTAAATAAGTTCACGAACATCGTTTTTAGACATAACCACTCAAGTTCGCGGACTGGGTTCGCGGACTCACATAACCGGTTGGAGTTCACAAAATCCAGCAGAAATTATCGGGTTCGAGAACTTCCGTCAGTTCGCGGACTGAAACCGAGTTACAACTCCAACAAAAATTCTCGGGTTCGAGAACTACGCACGTTCGCGGACTGGGTTGACTGCTCAAGTTCCGGTTTTTCACTTGATCAACAAAGTTTGCAAACTTCAGTTCAATTGCTAAGGACTTATACATATATGTGTTACCACAACAATGTTTATATCCCCCAATGGTTATATTGTCTAAACTCTCATTTCAATCATTGAAACATTCTCAGAGGACGTCATATAGTTATTATTCACAAACTAGTTTTCGTCAGAGCAATTTCCAAAGTGATTGAAACATAACATGACTTTCGTCACTAGGCAAAGGTGAACTAAGCTAAAGAAAAAGCTTTACCAACACACATTTCTGGAAATAGATAAGCGATATATACTCAGCTCAAAATGTCACATGTGCATATCTTTAGTCTATATAGTAAAATGACTTTTGTCTCAAGATAAGAGATAAAGTATATAGACTTTTGAGTGATATATAAGTTCAAGTCTACACATACCTTTTAGTCGATGAAGATCCACTAGTTCCTTGAGTAGTCCTTCGTCTTGTATGATGATTGCCATGGAGTTCTTGAGCTCAACTACACTTTCTATCCTAGTCCGAGACCTTAGCTATAGTAGACTAGAAATCAAGACTTTATAGTTTTAATCACTAACATTGACAAACATGCTTGAGATAGAAACGCATGCGAGTTCGACCGAGCAGTGCTCTAACATAATTATTTTATTATAATTAAAGTAAATTGCACAAACGTTGATTCCTATTTACTTGATACATGAATCCTATTGAGTTTGGTTAAGTCTGAACCTTTGTATCAAGTAAACATACTTTGTTGTTGTATTGTCTCGATCTTGTATCCATAGACGATCACATGAAGTGTGAACCGATTAGTTGCATTATCTCGACTCAGTCCATATACAATCACTTTCGGAGAAAGGACTTATAGGAAGGAAAAGTTTTAGCTTGAGGTATATTTGGGTACCCTCTCCTTTTCAATTAGTATCTGAGTAGGCAAACACGAAAAGATCTAACAGTCTGTGTTTGGCGTGATCCATCCTATAAGAAATGAATCTATTGTCTAATTCAGTTAACGTTAAGCAAGAGTATGACTACTCAAAGGTTGAAGATGTTACTACTTCGTTGACTCATGATCCAAGAGTTGTGAAAACATTTGTGTCTTTTTCTGATGAAAAAGAAGATGTTTATAAAGAGTTGGTAAAACTCCTACATCCTATAAAATCTCTGTCTTCTAAAATGGTGATTTTAAAGACATAGTCAAATCTTCTTAAACAGGAGATCAGAAATAAAGACAGTTAACTGAATAGTCTGGCTGAAGAGAATATGAATCTCACTGTCAAATTAGAAGCTCTTGTTAATTCTCTTAATAAAGATACATGTCCAATAACTCTGACAAATGATGATGTTGTTTTAGTTACATATGAAACATATCAAGATGATGGGAGTTTTCCAAACTACATCAAGTCAAAATAGGATGAGAAACAAGCTTCTAAATCTACTAATGATCAAATAAAATCTTGTCTAAAGGAAACTTTGAACTGATTCTGTGATAATGATCTTAAGGAATACACTTTTCAGTCACTTGACAGGAAACTTATACTTCTTCAACACACTGTGGTCAAAATATTGAAGGAATTTTCGTGTCTTAAAAAACTAAAAGATCATTCCTCAATAGAAAGACAGATTATGCCACAACCCTATAAGATCAACTCAAAATCATAGGAAAGAGTTAACAATAGCTTATGGAAGAAGATTCCTCCTTATCCATGTCGAAACAATTCTTATTTTGATGAAAAACGATTCCATAAGGAAGGGAAAGAGAGAATATCTTCCAAAAGAAACAATGAGGAATTTCCAATAGTTATTTCAGATAATCACACTGATGTGAATCATAAGAAGTCCTTAAAATGATAAAATCATATGAAAATCTCATTGAAAGAATTAAGAGAGATCTATCAATCTATGAAAATTCTCGCATCGGTACGGTTTCTCCACATGATCATATCTCTAGAGTTAGAAAAGATCATCATCTTTGGAGAAAATATATTGGGCAGAAATTCCCTAAAAGAAGCATGAACTATGTTTCTTATATTCATGATAAGCTTGAAAAAGCTTACTCTGATACAGCTTAGTTTCATCGAGATTGTGCACTCTCATCCTTTTCATGCTCATAACTGCGGATGGGAAAAGCAAAATAAAACAAGAGCACAAAATTCGTGTTAGTTTTTGTGTTCGGTAAACAAGGGACATTATTCCTTAATAAAAGGGAAGCTAGAAATATTAGAAACTGTCGAGGTTTCATCTCAAAAAGAAGAATCAGAAAGAGTGTCACGAGAATTGTGTCTGATCATAACTCTGGTAGTTCTCGAGAAGAAATAAGTCTCTTTGCAATTGATGAGTCTGATTCCTCCAAGTGGTTTTTCACAGATGGTATGCATGAAACTATACATGAGTTTGAAGATCTCATAGGAAATCTTTTTCCTTGATACAAGTTCAAAATGAACTAAAAGAAAGCTTGAAAGATACAAAAAGTGAGCTTGCTGACTTGAAACTTGAATTTGAAGTTATTGGAAGACAAAAGGTGGTTTCCAACAATATTATTGAGACATACTTTAATATTAAAAATGCTGATGAAACTTCAGTAAACAACAAGAGCACCACTAGAGATTAAGTTATATGTTGTAATACTTAATCTAGAAAAATAGACATCAATTTTTGATCTCTTTCATTGATTGTATAAGTCTATTATGAATAAAGTTATTTGATTTATAATTTTTCTTGTGATAATTTTTGATTTACATAGCCAGTGCTTTAATGATTTATTTATTTGCTATGGATGTTTATGGGATGTTTGATTTCGGTTTTATTACCTTGATTGCAACACCCCGTGTTTTTAGCATGGTGCATGCTGAAAGATGCGCCATGGCCTGAGATGAAGCTTCATCTAAAGCTTCCGCAGCGTGAAAAAGGTGGATTGGCTTAAGGATAATACCGCGCCAAAATGGCGCATTATGTTTGGCATTTGGCCAAGGGACAATGTTGCATCATCATGATACATTAGGCCAGTTGGGTAGGTGGCCTTGAGCTTACAGTGTAATCATTGCGCATTACGAAAGTTATTGGCCTAGAGCCAATACCGCACAATCATTGTGCATCAGGATAGAGAGAGATGGCCGAACGATTGTTACACATTCATTGTGCCAATACGCAATGATTGCGAAGGAACACAATCATTGCGTATGAATAGTAAAAGTGTGACTTGATGAATGATTTTTGGCCCCCTTTCCATACTTGTACAAATTCCATTAAGACATATATAGGAATGAGTAGTTGGTTGAAGGTGCATATGCAGACTATGTGCCAAGTGAGATTCATAGCTTAGACGGAAGAGTATAAATGATGCCTAAGGCTCATTTATAGTTGCGTAGCCTTTCCATTGGGGCATGTTATGCGAAGGCATTACTATGCCATGCCGCGGACCCGATGATGCATAATCATTATGCATCTTGACGGAATGGCCTATACGGACCAGGCCATTACCATTATTGTTTAGCCACATCTTTGCAAACGAGTTGGCTTAAGTTTTTGTCCCTTTGAGGATGAACTACGGTCTTTTTTTTTTTTTTGCTTAATCAATTAATTTTATTACTCAAATAGGAAAACAAATACAAGGCTAAAGCCCAACAAAAAAGTTTTTCAAAAGAAAAAAAATGCAAAAAAAAATGAATAACAACCCACTTGGCTTTATATTATTAAGCCCATAACTAACATATCCTATAGTATACTCTGTCAGGAGACTCCATTGTATGAATGAAATCTGGCTTATCTGTGAATACCAGTTTACTTCCCCTCTCCAACCCAGTACCTTTTTTAGCAAGAGAGTCAACAGAGAAGTTTATTTCTCTTAAACTATGTACAAACTGAATCCTCACAAGCTTGTCCTTTATTCTGTTCCATCTTGTCTGACAAATCCAAAGAAGATTCCCATAAGTATATGCTTGAATTGCTGCATTTGAATATGAATTTATGCATATATCCAGCTTATTGTTTTGTACATCCCATTCTGCAGCACCAATTATGGCCATAACTTCAGCAACGAAATTTGTTGCAATACCCAACCCTCTAGCTTCAGCATATATACATTCTCCATACTCACTTCTGCAAATAAAACCATACCCAGCTGCCCCAGGGTTCCCTCTTGAAGCACCATCACAACATAATAGTGTCTGATACATCTCAGGAAGTTTAAATCTTATTGCCACAATCTTCTGTACTTTTATTGGAGGGTTCCTTATTTCAAAGAACTTGAAAATCATATAATCATAACTACAATCCCACATTGAGCCTTTTATTCTTATTGCACAGTCTTTAGTATACTGCTTTATCCTCTGTTTGAAATTCCCTAAATCCACTTTGTCATCTTCATAACATATTTTATTTCTCAAAAACCACAGCTCCATCATTGTTATTGAAGCAGCTAGCACCCATATTTCCTTCACAACATCACTTCTTTGCTTAGCAAATTTCTTCACATCTTCATAAGATACAGGGTTACTGAATAGAAAAACATCTCCCAGCCATTTCTAGATCATTTTACTGAAATTACATTTCCACATAATATGTTCAATGTTTTCTGTATTTTCCTTGCAAATGTAGCATTTTGAAGCCAAACTGAACCCCCTGTGCTGCATTTTCTCATCAGTTGCACAAACCCCCCTCACAATCTTCCACACATTACTTGCAGTTGAGGGATGTAGCACATGACTCCATACATAGTTGGACCAATTTACTTTAGCATGATGTAATCTAATTAGTTCAACAGCAGATAAGACTGTGAACTTACCTGACATAGTGCCATTCCAAACCCTTGTATCCTCCTGGCTTGAGAGAACTGATAGCTCTTCAATCTGAAAAAATTGCAGAAATCTTGAAGATATAAGCCATTCACCATCTACTATTAGCTCAGATACCTTCATATTAATATTCTGTAGAATGAAGTCATCATTAGGGAAAAGTTCAATAAGTGGTTTTTCTTTAATCCATGCATCTTTCCAAACTGAGATTTGTTTCCCAGACCCAACAATCCATCTTGTGTTTTGTTTCACATCCTCCATCACCCATTTTAATCCAACACAAATTGTTGATTTCTTATACCCCGACAACCATTCACCATTCTTAGCAAAGAATTTAGCCCTCATAAACTTAGCCCATTCAGCTGTTGATTTTTGAATTTTCCATACTAACTTCATTAGCAGAGATTTATTTACCACCTCCAGCCTTCTTATTCCCAATCCCCCCTATACCATTGGAGTGCAAGTATCATCCAATTTTAGAGTGACACACTTCCTCTCATGTGGATTACCAGTCCATAAAAAATTCCTTATGAGCCTTTCACACTTCTTAATTACATTCATTGGCCACCTATATATAGACATGTTGTATATTGGTACACTGCATAATATTGACTTAATTAGAGTAAGTCTATCCTTAAAAGACAGCATCTTACCAATCCAGCTATCCAGTCTATTTTGTAAAATTTCAACTACTCCCCATACTGTACTTGATTTAATCCTTCCAGGATGCAAAAGAACTCCTAAGTATTTATCAGGAAAGCTAGCCAAACCCATCTGACATTCATTAGCAATTTGGGTCTTCCTTGTGTCACTTACTCCCCCAACAAACAGCTTTCTCTTCAGTTGGTTAACTACCTGACCAGAAGACACTTGATAATCATTAAGTAATTTGAATACCATATGAACATTTGTTTTATGACCATTAATAAATAGAAATACATCATCTGCAAAAAGGATGTGTGTAGGATGTACTCCTCTGATATTCACCATGGGCTTTATCTTATTTTCCTCCACCATTTTAGACAGAGTCCTACTTAGTACATCTTCAGCCAGAATGAACAAAATTGGTGACAACGGGTCACCTTGTCTTAATCCTCTACTCACTTCAAAGAAACCAACTGGACCACCATTAACTAATATAGATATCCTTGCTGAGACAAACAATTGGTGCACCCATTTAATAATATTTTGAGAGAAGACATATTTACCCATGACAGTAAATAAAAATTCCCAACTCAGAGAATCACATGCTTGTGTTATATCCAGCTTAAGCCCAACATTGCCCCCTCTTCTCTTTGTATCAATTTCATTAATCATCTCAGAAGCCAGCACAATTTTCTCTTGTATGCACCTGCCTTTCAAAAAAGCACCTTGTTGCTCATAAATTATCTTCCCCATCAACCTATACATTCTTGTTGTAAGAATCTTTGTGAAAATTTTAAAACTGAAATTGCTCAGACCAATAGGCCTAAACTGGTTAGGTTTCCTAGCACCTTTTACTTTAGGTAGCAAGAATAAAAAATTAGAATTCAACCCTCTTGGAATGAACCCTTTTGACCAGCAATATCTTATAGCCTTGAACACATCCTCCCCTATTATCTCCCATGCATACCTATAGAAAAAACCAGGGAATCCATCAAGGCCTGGTGCACTATTTGGATTCATTGAAAACACAGCTTCTCTGATTTCTTGTTCAGTAGGGGTTGCCTCAAGAATGTTGTTATCCTCATCAGTCACCACTTCAGGAATAGCATCGAAAATTCCAGCAGTGAAATTAACCTCCTTGTATTTAAACTTGGCTTTAAAATGGTTCTCCAGGGAATCAGCTATACTTCCTTGATCAGTAATAATAGCACCAGAATCATCTTCCAGCTCTGTGATAGCATTAGCATTCTATCTCATTTTAATAGTTGTATGAAAAAATCTAGTATTAGTAGCACCATCTTTCAACCAATGTTCTCTTGATTTTTGGTGAAGAATGGACTGTTGTTGTTGTACCAGAATCTCCTGCTTTCCTCTATCCACTACTAGATTATTCAGTAAACAAATGTTACTTGGATCCCTATCAGAAATTATAGTAGCATTAAGCACCTCCTTTTCAACTTCAGCCAGTTTAACTCTAACATCCCCAAAAGTATTCCAATTCCACTCCTTTATTTTGACTTTCAAAATCTTCAATTTTTGCATAAAAACAAAAACAGGGTTACCATTTATTTGTTCATTCCACACCTCTTGAATTAACTCCTTAAAACCCTCTTGTTCAATCCATATCTTTAACATTCTAAAGGGAACATTTTTTGGCTTGGGAACTAAAGCACAAGAACCCAAAAGTGGACGATGATCAGAAATACTTCTTATTCCCACTTTATAATTCCAATCTGGATATTTTTCAAGCCACTTTACATTATATAATGCTCTATCCAATGTGCACACAATCCTCTTAACACCTGCTCTGTTATTACTCCATGTATATTTTAAACCTGAGGTAGGGGCTTGAATTAAGGAGAAGCTACTTATAACTTCCTGAAAATCATTCATTTATACCCTGAGAGGAGATATTCCACCCTTCTTCTCTTCAACACTCAACACAGTATTAAAATCTCCTATTAAAAGCCATGGTAAATCCAAATTATTGACAACCTCCAGTTCATACCATAAATCTCTTATATCAACTGTAAGTGATGCTGCATGAATCCCTGAAACTAAGACACCTCCTACATTAACTGTTATTACTTGATCCCTTTTAGAGTAGGGAAGGGTACATAGGCAGCCACAATGAGTTGCAGCATTGCCGGTCCAGCACGTTGTCGCTCATATATCTAATTGGGAGATGATTGCGATATCCAGGCCTCTCATATCATCTGGATCGGTAGCTCGACGCAAGATATGATTGTAGTTGCATAATAACCTACAACTACACCCTCAATAGAATTAGTAAAAACTCAAGAAGTTCTTGATGATGAATAAATTTTTTCTTATTAATGTTCTCAATTGATCACAAAGAAGTATCTAAATGGAATTAGAATAGTTACAACTTTCTCTATTCTCTTTCCTAAAATATTTTCTAACACTCACTGAAAGAACCTCCTGAATTTTACATTTGAACTCCTATTTATAGTAAAACTTTATACAGCTGTACATGAGTTACGAAGTATCGCAACTCATACTCGTAAAATTACTCCATCCTCGCAAAACTTCATATTTCTCTGCGCTTCTTCTATCATCGTAACATTTTATAACTCTTTTCTCCCGATACTTGTGAACTATTATCTTGCGATATTCAGTACTTACATCTTGCCTCTTCTCATGTCAATTCTTTGAAGAAGAAATGTCATGAGAATCCCTATTCTCGTAAATTTAGTGTAGTTATTACCACCCTTCAGATTCGCAACACGTCTTTTTACTTTTCCCTTATCTTTCTGACACGTTTCTTCGTAACCGTTCTTTTCAACCGTTCACGCTTACTCGTATTAATGAATTTTTATCTTCATCGAACTCTCTTATAAATATTATCCTTTGTTTTTGATTTTTATTCTCTTACTCATCTTCTTCACCGCTTCTGCCTCTGCAACCTCTTCTATTTTTCCTATTTTCCCTCTTATATTCAATGGCACCAAAGAAGAAAACTATTGAACAACTCAATGCAGAACTTGCTGATAGAGACCTTATTCTTTCTGAGATTGAAGGTTATGATAATAAGTCTTCTCTCTGTGTGAATCTCTTTACCAACTATGTTTGGGATGATCATAAAGTTTTAATCTCACGAGGTCAAATCCTCGCAGGTCTTCCTCTTCCTCTTTATGATGTTAACTTTCCTTTATTCTACGAAATTATTTCCCACCCCAATTTTTCTTGTGCTATTTATCAATTGACTGGTGATTGCATTCGCCTCTTAGTTGAATTCGCAAATCGTGCTGCTTTTGGGAAATCTTTATATTCAACTGATCTTAGAAAACCTGGGTTTGAGAATATAGAAATTATTGCTGCGAATTATACACTTGAGGGTTTCTTCAAAAATTACACACTAATTCCTGCGAGGAAAGAAGATAATCGTTGGGGTGTTCGTCTTCATCGTAAAGCTAATATCGCAGCAGATGATCTTCTCATGCACGATATTGATTATGCTTCAGGAAATAATAAGACACCTCGTCGTTCTAATGATGAAGATTGGTATAAGTACCCTTTAATGTTATCGGTTCTTATATTAATCGGGATAGTAGAACTTCGCGAATCTTCGTAACCGCTATTATCAACCTTGGGTTTTTAGAAATGTATGTATTTCCACTTCCTTATCTTTTTGTTACCCTTTAATTTCAAATGAGGTAAGAAACACTCTTGTATTTTTATAAACAATATATTGTTGCCTCTGTTTCTTATCCTTATTTGAATTTACAGGTTCCACTTCTTCCTGAGATTACTGCGAGTGAAAATAAAAGTTCCACTTCTTCTAAAAGGCTTACTGCGAGGCAACAAACTCTTCGTTCTGCGAAGGTCTCTCAAGCTTCTGACAGTCAAGATGATGCTCTTCGCAAAGGAAAAAGAAAACTTCAAGATATTGTTTACGAGAGAAATAAAAAGAAGATACTCTCAACCAAATCCCATTCCAATGTAATTTCTTATAATAAGGACATTGAGGAAGATCTTGGTGATGAAGATAATAAATTTCCTGAGAAGGACTTTAGTTCTAATTCTGATACCCTTTTCTCGACAAAGGAGATGATGATGATGTTGATGAAGGTGGGAATGAAGATTATAGTATCCCAGAAACTTTTGCCTCAGCAATGGTTAGCATTTCTGAGGCTTTCCTCCATTCTCGTGGATTAGGAAATTCTACTACAGCGAATGCTCGCAAACTTATTGCGAAGGCTTGTAAAGTTCCTACTGTTATTGATAATAACTCCCTCAAAGGAATTTCAAGATTCGTCTCTCCTGCTTCATTATATGCTTTAGGCAGCATGGTAAGTTTCTTCTCTATTCCTTGTTTATTTCCTTATTTTATTGATTTCTAACCCCTTTTTTCTTGTTTAGGTTGGAAGAGTTAGTTGTCAAATTTTACTTCGATTGGGAAAGACGTCATTCTATTCTTTGAGAAGAAAACTTTAAATCGTTGTAAGAAGTTAGAGGTTGAAAATTCAAGTCTCCGTCAGAAAATATAAGATCTAAATATTGATAACGCATAATTAATATCTCGTCACGAAGATAATTCACAATCTGCGAGCATCGCAATTGATAATTCTTCTCTTCTTGAGGAGAATAATCAATTAAAGCTTGAAATTTCTTCTCTTCGTAATGATAAGAAGCAACTAGAAGGTAAATTCTTTGTGATGATAATTATTTTGGTTACTTTTCTTTCATAATTTGCTAACCAATTCCTTAATTTCTTTTCTTGCTGCAGAAAATCTTGCGAAGATAAATAATAATCTGGAAACTCTCCTTGCTAATCGTAATAAGAAAATTTCTTACTTAAGATCTCAGCTTCTAATTTACCAGCATAACCATAGTTTATATGTCAAGCGTTTTCGAGCTAAGATGACTCGCAAGATTTGCGAAGATAATGAAATTCCTCTCAAGAAGTACCATACGCTCCTTTCTGAAGAAATTCCTGAAGATACTCCATATCTGGAAATTTCTGAAAGTGAAGTTGAAGATGATAGTGAAGTTGAAGAAGAAGATCATTTTGATGGGAACAGATCGCCTGAAGAATAACTTCATTCTTTTTTTTTTCTTTTTTTTTTGTATATCTGTTCTGTAACTTTTCCATACAACACTTTCTTCTTGATTATGCTTTCAATCAATCCAACAATTTATTTTTCAAAGCTTAATTTGAATTAATCTTTCTTTGATGTTTATTTCCCTTATTCGCATAACTTGATCATATGGAGAGAAATAATATATCTTAAAGACTTAGCTTAGTGTTCCCTTTCCCCTTATTATTTCTCTTCAAATGATCAACTACCGCTGGAAGTATTAGAATATCCTTCTGAATTTATCTTACGAATTTTCTTCTTATTGTGATAAAAAATCCTCCCTTCAAAGTATAAGAAATATAAGCTTTTTGATTTTACGGAATGTTGCGAAGTAAATAATAAATCTCCCCTTGAAGTATAGAAAGTATGAAGTATACAAAATATGAAATACCCTTAAGAAGTATAAGAAGTATTAGAAGCATTCAATTTATGAAGAATTGCCCAATATATGAAGAAGTATAAAAATTATTACTCATTGTATGAAGAAGTATAATAAGTACTTAACCTTCGCAAAATTAAGTATCCGTTGAAGAAGTATAATAAATATGAGATATTCTTGAAGAATTATAAGAAGTATTCAACTTTTTGGGGAAGTATTCAATATATGTAGAAGTATAAGAAGTATGTAATTCTCGTAAATTTTTACGAATATGAACTTATTTGTATTTGATTGTTATCAAAATCGCATCTTTTGTTAAGCCTTCATTAAAATTCTTCAATGATGTTGTCTTTTTTTGATAGGTCTTCTTGTAAAAATTCTTCAATGATATTGACAAAGTTGTCTTCTTTTCAAAATTTCTTGATGTATATTCTTGTAAAGTTTCTTCAATGATATTGACGAAGTTGTCTTCTTTTCAGATCTTCATAATGTATATTCTTGTATAATTTCTTCAGTGATATTGATGCAATAAATTTCATTAATTTCTGTGGTCTTATCATGCCTTCCTAAGTAAAGGTCTTATTTTGCCACCTCTTTTGTATTAATTATTTGCGATAATATGACAAGTCTGAACATTCTTGCGAACATACAACCTCGTGACATTATCATCCTGCGATGAAATCGCAGGACGTTCTTACACTTTCATGCAAAAACCCATTGATCTCATCTTAACTTCTTTGTATAGTATTTTAGCCTCTTCAGGAATTGTTGCGACAATATGACAGGCCTAAATATTCTTGCGAACATAAAGCCCCATGACATTGCCGTCTTGCGATGAAATCGCAGGACGTCTCTACACTTTCATGTAATGACCCATTGATCTCATCTTAACTTTATTATGTTCTGCGAGTTCTTTATTCTTTTCTTTCTTTCTTTCTTTCTTTTTTTTTTTTTTTTTTAGAAGGCTCGCAGAACTTCATTTGTTGCACAAATATGACAAGCCTTTATGTTTTCGCAAACAAGAAGCCTCGTGACATTTGCGTCTTATAGCACTTATCAGCTCCCTAATGGAGGGTGCTGCCCTTTATCTTCCCCCTGATTGCCCCTTCAAGGAAGCGTACATCGACCATACAAGGTTATCTCTTCCCATCCGGTTCTTCCAACAACCAGCTTTTGATCGCAACCTCTTATCCTTTTTGCCTATAGGGCTTATAGTTACGAGGTTGCACCCTATGGGGTATCTTTGGGCCAAGTGCATCATTTGCCAAGACTTGTCAAAAATGGCAGATGTGGTTCAACCTCACCCGGAACTCTTGACTCAACCGTGTACCTCGGCGCCTTGATCGTTTTCTGCACTTCTTGGGAAAGACAAGTATGCCTTAGTCGCTTGACCTAAATCTTCTTACACCGAATTTTATATTGTGTAATGTCGTTAGATTAGGTGAGAATCCAAGGTGTCTAACCAGGATAGGTACCCCATTATTGGGTTGTACCCCAAAATTTTTACCATGTACTAAGGGCCCTTGGTGGTGTTCCGGTTACCCTTAGCCACGTTATAGGTACCCCCTTAAATTATGTACTTTAGGACTTTGCCTCTTACGAATTATAGCTTCGCGAACTAGGGTGTACGCCACAAAGGTTTGCCTGTATAAAATTTTCTGCGGCTCTCTTTCTTTTTTTGGAGGCTGATCACAGATTGCGGTCTTTTATTCGCAAATTAATGAAATTTTAATCGGAATATAAATTTTGAAAATTTGTAACTTTTTCCCAATTTCCTGCGAGCAAACAATATTCGTAAAATTTTATCATGAAATAAAAAATTTGTTTTGCCACATACCTCATTTTCACGAGCAAACATACTGATAACCTTCTTTTTTCCTCGCAAATCACAATCCCTTATTATCATCGTAAATTTCTTGTATGATTATCATCGTAACTTTATTCTCTTTTTCCTTAATCCTCTGCCATTAAATTTTCACTTCTTTTCACAATCTTTGCTCTTTTTCTCCAATTTTCCTGCTCAGCAGTTTTTCCTTCGCAAACTTCTACTTCTGTATCGTAACATTTCTTTCCCTCAGCCCAATCACCCTTGATAATTCCAATACCCTTCATATGAGGGAATTTTATACACTGATGTAGAGTGGAAGCTATGCCTAGAATTCCGTGAAGCCATGGCCTTCCTATCAAAGCATTATATGGTGATTCAACATCAACAACACAAAACAGGATTTCAGTTCGCATTCCACTTAATGGAATTCGCATGCTCACTTCTCCTTTGGGCTTGTTGGCAGTTCCATTAAAACCATAAATTTTGTAAGTAGAAGGTATTAAATCTGCATCTTTTCCCCCCATAGTTTTGTAAGCAGAATAGAAGAGGATATTGACAGAACTTCCCGTATCAATCAAAATCCTATTAAGACCAATTGACTCTTCCTCCATATCATCTTCATTCTCCTCCATATTCATGTAGATTGCCAGTCTTACCACCAATGGATTATCATGTACTTCACAACCTTCTGGAATTTCGGTGGCTTCAAAAGAAATTTCACGTTTCTGCCA
Organism: Papaver bracteatum; assembly: GCA_023529315.1. NCBI lineage: Eukaryota > Viridiplantae > Streptophyta > Magnoliopsida > Ranunculales > Papaveraceae > Papaver > Papaver bracteatum. The sequence continues at coordinate 18,705 of JAJJWX010001376.1, forward strand.
ATCTTCAAGTCGTGAAATCTTTGCGATGTTCATTACTTCCTTTCCTTCACCATCCTCGCATATACCCTACTTAACACATTATCATGAAAATCCTCTATGGTTTTATATGAATGAACAATGGAATTACGAGAAAACATTCCTTGCTTTTGACCCCACTTCTATATGTAGGATTTCTTCTCCCTTTTCTTTTGTCGTGTTCTCCTGCGAGTTATGACTTGGAGCCTGTGGTAATTGTTGCGACTGTGTCTGCTTAAGTAAAAATTGATTTAGTTTTCCTTGATCAATCATTCGCAAAATTATCCTCTTGATATTATGGCAATTATTTGTAGAATGTCCATGAAAATGATGATATGAACAAAATTCATGACTTCTTGGACCCATTGGTGGTTCCTTTCCCATATTCCATGGAGTTGGTACATTCTCTACCAGGATAATTGCTTGCCATATCTTTTCTACACTTGCATTCAAAGGTGGCAATTTTATCTCTTCCCTTACCATTCTTTGACCTCCTTGACCGTTGTTATAATTTTGTCTCTGGTTTCCTTGTCCAAAATAATTTTGCCTTTGTCCACCATAATTTTCTTGTTGCTGATCTAATCTTGGAATTTGGTTATTTCCTATCCGATTATAGAAATTCTTCTCTCTATCATATTCTTCTTGATCTCTCCTGCCCATTGCTACCATCTTTGGCTGGCTATCATTGATTTTCTTCTCTTCTGAAATTTGCGAAGAAGTTTGTGAGGATGTTTGCGAAGTACCTGCTACTACATTGATTATTTTGGGAAGTAAATTTGCTCCTCCCTCTTGATTGTTAGTGTTTGTTACTGGATATGACTCCATATTGTTTTGCTTTTCTTCTAGTGTAATGTATTCTTCTTGCAATTCTCATAATTCTGTCATCATTATGGAATTCTTTCTTACGAAGATTTGAACATATAATTGTTGATTTGCGAACATCGCATTTATGAAGGAGCGAGAATCAAGTATCTCTCATCTACACGCCCTGCCATATCACGCACATAGTCTTCCATCGTCTTACCAAATGCTTCAAACTTTCACCCACTCTTTGTTTTAAACCAAATACATCTTCAATACCAAGCCGTGAAGAGTGATTTGTGATATATGCTCAAGGCGCTTGCAAATGATTAAATGACGTAATAGTGTTCTTAGGGAGTCCTTGAACCACTTTAGAGCTTCCATGTTAAACTTGATGCGAAGTACTTGCATAACACAGCATCATGATTCTCCCATTGTAACATGCATCTTATGTATGCTTTAATGTGCTGAATAGCACATGAAGTCCCATCAAAAATACTGGTAAGTGTGGGCAAGTTACATTTTGGTGGAATTCCTCCCAACTGTACTTCTCTAGCAAATGGAGTCCTCGCAGCTTCTTCTATTGCTTCATCTAATTACCTCCTATCTCCTCCTCTTCTATTGTTTATCATCACTCTCATTTCTGCTAATTCTCGAAAGATTCGTGCATTTGCCTCAGAATTCTCATCCATTGGTCTTTTTAATGCAGCTTCTCTTCTTCTACGTTCTTGCGCTTCCTCCCCTACGATCCTTCGCATTCTGTCATATTCTTCATTAATGTTTTCATTCGCATAATTCTGCAAATATCTTCTTTCTAAATTATCATAATTGTTCAGTTGTAAAGCATCTTGGAATTCTTGTTCTTCCCTTTCTATTCTTCTCATTCTTCTCGTGCGAATATCAGGAATTTCTTCTTCTTCATTTCTCCTTCTTCTGTGACTTATTTCTTCTTGATTTACTTGTACTCTGATTCGAGAATTTGGTTCATTCCTTTCCACTTCTGTTTGTTGATTTGCAATTCTTCTCTTAATTCTTTCATATTCAACATTTTGTTTGTTACGAACTTCTTCATGTCTTCTTACTCCATTCTCGTGATTATTTTGATGTATTGCTTGTTGTCTCTCAGTTTCTTCCATAAGTTGCTGTTCTTCCTCTCGATTATGATTTTTTTCTTTATGATTTGGTCTTGTTCATAAATTCTCCATATTTTGTTCGCGGTTTGGTATTAAAATGAAACGATTTTCTTGATTTCTATCACCTTGATTCTGCATTTGTTCTTGCATATCATTTTCATTATTGATTATCGGTGAATTTTGTCCTTCTCTTTCTATTCTAACATTTGATCTTGCAACACTTTGAGATTTCCTCCTTTGTAATATCTCATTTTCCATTCTCAATTCTTGATTTTGTCTTGTCAATTTGGCACGTTCTTCAGCTTCGATCATTCGTTCTTTTTGGATTCCTTGTCTTAATGTTTCTAGCATATCCCTTTCTCTTTCAAGAATTGTTCCTCCCATCAACCTCCCATTTTATCTGATTTGTGGTTCTCTATCTTCTTCTTCTGGTGTATTAGTTCTCCAAGTGTGTATACTTACTTGATCATGATCTTCTACTTGTTGAGCTTGATTTCTTCGATTACTCCTTCTTCTACTAGGTTCTCCTGTTATATTTGCTTCTCCTCCTGCTAATCTTACACTTCTTCTTACTTCAGTTAAAGGTTCTGATGTGTTTCTTCTTCTTGTTATTTTTCTGGTACAAGAATTCTTTTCCCTGTTTCTAGCGCCAATTATGTAGTTGCAGAATAACCTACAACTACACCCTCAATAGAATTAGTAAAAACTCAAGAAGTTCTTGATGATGAATAACAATTTTCTTATTAATGTTCTCAATTGATCACAAAGAAGTATCTAAATGGAATTAGAATAGTTACAACTTTCTCTATTCTCTTTCCTAAAATATTTTCTAACACTCACTAAAAGAACCTCCTGAATTTTACATTTGAACTCCTATTTATAGTAAAACTTTATACAGCTGTACATGAGTTACGAAGTATCGCAACTCATACTCGCAAAATTACTCCATCCTCGCAAAACTTCATATTTCTCTGCGCTTCTTCTATCATCGTAACATTTTATAACTCTTTTCTCCCGATACTCGTGAACTATTATCTTGCGATATTCAGTACTTACAATGATTGTGGACAAACTTGACGAGGCAAGTTGCATTCTACTCACTGGATGCTCATACTTCCTATCAAGACGTTTGACATAGGCTAAAAACCCGAGTGTCGTAATTTAGCTCAAGAGGAGTCCATTTTGATGGGAAACTCCCTAAAGATCAAGACATGTTGACATGGTCACCATAATTTAGCCAAATTCCATCGTTTAGGGCCTCAAAAGGTCGTTTTTGCCGTTTTTAGAAAGTTTTTTGGTTTTCTTAATAAACCCTTGGCGGCACAAGGGTAAGTTGGAACGGTGTGGAAGCTAAAATAGTTTCATCATGCTCCACGAGCATGCTTGCAAGTGCCAATGGACGTGTATTTGCCTAACCTTAAGGCCCGGATCGTAGCTTCATCATGGTGCATAGGGGAAGTTACGACATGTGGGGCAATGCGCCAAAGGCGTAATTTTCCGGTCCGTCACATTGATATTCGATCTCATAATATGTTGTGAACCCTTATGGTTTGGGTAACTTTTTGATTTAGCGGGATTAAGTTCTAGCCCATGTTGGTAGGCTTTAGCAAAGGATCATGAGGGGTTCCTATAGAAACAATATGTGGAAAAGTCACAATATGTTGAATCGGTTTTGGTTTAGCATAAAAGCATATGTATTTCGACGATTTTTAACTTTTGCTTGCAATTGTTAAAAACGATTTTCAACCTTTCTCGGGTAAAGGTTGGTTGTTGTTATTCTTTTGTTTTTGGCATGAGAATGACAACATGATGGTATTTCGATATCAATTCTCCGTGGAAGAAGAAGATGCAGTCATATTGGAGAAGTTGGATGCGAAATTGAGGTAACAATCTTGTTAGTTAATTGTTTTCCTGTTTTAAGAAAAAACTATTTTTATTTGATATATCTACTGCTTTTGCTTAAACAAAATTATCGGTACAATTGATGTGTTTATTCCATTATGTATGTGTGATTCAATTGGTTTCGGTTAAGTAAAACTATTTTTATCTTGCTTTGTTGTGTGATATCAATCGTTTAGGCTTACGAAAGTTTGGTGCAATTGTGGTGCTTTAATGTTTATGTTATTTCAATTGCTTACTGTTAAGTAAAACAATTATTATTTTGCTTTATTGTATGGTATCAATGGTTTAGGCTTACAAAATTTCGGTGCAATAGTGGAACTTTAATGATATATGTTGTTTCAATTGCTTCCGGTTGAGGTGAATAATTATGCAAGTTGATTTATTGGTTTGTATGAATTATTTATGGCTTAACGAATGAATATATTTACGGGATGAGTTGTTTAGTGCAATTCGATTCCGAATAAGATAAACTAAGTTAATTCTGATCTTAGTTAGACTTATCAAAGTGGAGGTTTCGGTTATTCAAGTCTAGCCGAGTGCCTAAACAAGGAAATTCTAGTTAAATAACCTAGTATTTAGCTTGTTTAAAATTTAACGGTCTAAGTTATATGGATAATTATAACCTGATGAGAAAAATAGAGTGTATGTTTGTTTTGGTCTTATTGAATGAAGTGGTTGTATTTATACAATCGGTTTAGCAAAGGAACTAAGTTGCTTAGTTGATTTTTGGTTTGCTAAACTAGTTGGGAAAATTGCTTCGGGCAATTATTTCCATGATAACATATCCAAACATAATTACTTTGTAGTTTCGATTTTGATATTGGTTATCAAAAATGGTATGTGGAACCCTCGTGCTTGACTCAACAGGTTACAAGTCTATTTTGAGATTTGTAAGATCCTTTTCGTGTTGTCCTTTATTTTTTCGTTTCTTTGTCATTTTTGTGACAAAAATGGGGAGAAACATATGAAGTAAATAGGTGATGCTGGTATCAATTTTACGTTGATTGGTGTCACTAGGGTAGAGGACAATGGTTCTTGAACGTTTATCTAACGAATGAGGAAAAGCACAGACTAAGGGGAAGTAACATATCATATGATTGGTATAACAAACACGTATGGATTGAAAATCTACATATCTTACCTTTATGGGGAGTATGAGCTTTGTTATTATAATGTCAACATCGACATTTTAAGGATTGAATTAATGCGGGTTATGTGCTGTTTAATTCGGGAATCAAGCGTATGTGTAATAAATTATTGTAATTTGTTTATCCATATGATTGTAAGAGTTTTGTCACTAAAATTGAGAAAGGGGGAGATTGTTAGAGAATAGCTCGGTTTAACCCACCAAGCGTTGGTATGTCAAGTTTGGTTGTCATATTGTAGTGAACCAAAACTCATTTAAGAGTCGCTTGATTTAAATGTACTAGAGTCAACTTCGTATAGGTTAGCTTGAAAGTATTAGGGTGAGACATTACAAGTATTGCAAATACTTGAAGAAGTGAAGAAGTATGGAGCTACAACCACAACACATCCTTCCACTTGAGGTTAGTGATATTTGACTTGAACGGTTTCATTCTATAACGTATCTTTCAAGTCGTGCATATTGAAAACATAATCGTATTAAGGAATACAATATGAAGTTTCTTTCTTAACCATTAAACTTTGTATATAAGACATCAACATAATCGTATGAATGCTATTGTGATTATGTATGGGTATGAGGTGAGGATTTCATCCTAGGAAATAATGTTTTTACATGTGTTTTAAGAGTAAGTTCATGATATGTGTTGTGAACCGAAAAGGAAATCGCCAGGCGTTATTGGGGATCTTCTTCATTGCAAATCTTATGAACGACCAATATGTGTGATTAGTATAACCGCTCATGACTTGGTTGTGTTCTTGGTAAAACTATTCACATGAGGCCTGACTTATGTATTGGTATGACTTTTATTAGTGAAACCGATCTTAAGTAATCACCTGGGGTATGATCGGGTTTGTGTGTGTCTGACCAAATTTGGGAGAGGGGAACCGATCCTAGTAAAATATATAATACATCACAAGGGGGAACCGATCCTTGTATGAGGTGCAACAAGGTTTATAGAAGAAAGGGGAACCGATCCTATGAACATGTGCAACACATTTTTAGGCAAAGGGGAACCGATCCTATGGACATGTGCAACACATACAAGTTAGATACCAAATATATGTGGGGAACCGATCTAGTACCTAGTCAGCCGAATTTTGGTAAGCTAGTGTGAATATGCACATTACTTACATGGAGTTAGAATCGAAATTTGTTTTGGTAGAACCGTTACACCCATGGTTTGTGATTGAGTGTTACTTGATCAATCACATAGTTCTTAAAAGTCAGATGAACCAATTCTAAACTTGTTTGGAAGTGTGGTAAACTAGTTTCAAGTGAGTAAGTATGAAAAAGTACTTGCAAGAGAAAGATGTCGACACACTTTGAACACGCGCATTAATGTGTATCTTTTATTGTTCAAAGATATTCCTTAACGGCTAAGAAGGAAGTAAATCCCAAGATCAAATTTAAATAAGTTAAGAATCTTTTAATTAAGGTTTTTAATTATATATGGAAAATAAGAATTAGTAATGTGCATTTGCTAGTTAAAGATTTTCCAAGGAGATTTCGATAATAAATTTGGACAGTGCATTCACAGGAATTATGAAAACCGAATTTGGGTTAATATGGAAATATCTTGAGAATATTTTATATTTTGGAAATTCCTTGGTGTCCAAACTTCCTTGTCTATAAATACTTTGAGTTTGCATTTTTAGCAAACTAATCCTTCATGACATTAAACTTCCTATGTTGTACTGTTATTGGTGAAGCCGCCTATTCGGAAAGGAGGGTAACCTAATTAGGAGAAATATCTTATGGCCGCTCAGTTTAAAGTCTTCTTTGGGATTGAGAAGATATAGTGCGTACCGTTGGTGGAAAACTAGATAATTACGGTTTATCTTTAGTTTTCATATTGATTTGATTAACTAACGGTGGTTGAACTTTGATTGCACCTAGTTTGTTTATGCTTGAGAATCTTCTCTTCTGATATAAGATTCACTCAAACTAGTTCAAGGTTTCGACTTGGATCTTTAGACTGTTGTTAGATCTAAAGACGATCTTGTGATAATACATTGTTAAAAGACTCCATTCTGTGCGTGATTGATCACAAGAGATTCAAGTAGTTCTGTGCTGGTGTTTATTGAAGATATAAGAATATTTGAAGACAAAGAAGAGATAGAAGATTTCTGACTTGGTTTTATAATCTTTGGTGTGCACAATACTTGTTTTGGTAAAAGAGGATCCAATTAATAATTGGTTTATCCCTGTGGTGATTGGATTGACTAATTGAGAAGATCGGCATCAACACAGTCCTTTGGATTAAGAGTGTTGATTGGCTTAATCTTAATGATTACCTTTTGGTGATTGAACATAAGATAGATCTTGGAACCTGGCAAAGGAGTTTATGTTAAGATAAACAGAAGAGCCTTTGTGCAACTCATATCACTTGGTACCAAACAAATTTGTTGTTCCTTTACTATTTGGAATACGAACCAAAGGAATTGGTCCAAGTACGTGACTTGTTTACAGGTTGGAGGCGTGGGAATACAGACGGAACTAGGTGAACTATATGTTTAGTTGGTTGGTCTCAACTATAAGAAGTTGGTTTATTTTGTACAACGGCTTAATCCTGAGAGTATTCAATTTTGGACTAGGTCCGGGGTTTTTCTGCATTTGCGATTTCCTCGTTAAAAAAATCTTGTTGTGTCATTTACTTTATATTTTCGCATTATAATTATTTTATTATAATGAAAGTAAATTGCACAAACTTTAATTCCTATTTACTTGATATGTGAATCCTATTGAGTTTGGTTAAGTCTGAACCTTTGTATCAAGTAAACATACTTTGTTGTTGTATAGTCTCGATCTTGTATCCATAGATGTTCACATGAAGTGTGAACCGATTACTTGCATTGTTTCGACTCAGTCCATAGACAATCACTTTCAGAGAAAGGACTTATAGGAAGGAAAAGTTTTAGCTTGAGGTATATTTGGGTGCCCTCGCATTTTCAGAACCCTAATCAATCTCACACTAATTCAAGGTATAGTTGCGCTCCTTACGTCTCTGATCCCAGCAGGATACTACGAACTTGATTCCCTTAGCTGATCTCACCCATAACTAAGAGTTGCTACGACCCAAAATCGAAGACTTAAATAAACAAATTTGTCTCACACAAAAAAGTCTACAAGAATAGATAAATCTGTATTTCACAGAATTACCTACAAGTTTTGTTCAATCTTTTGATAAATCAAGGTGAACAAGAACCAATCGATAACCCAGACTTATATTCCCGAAGAACATCCTTGAATTATCGATCACCTCACAATAATCTTAATCGACTAGCGAAACAAGATATTGTGGAATCACAAATTATGAGACGAAGATGCTTGTGAATACTTTTCTATCTTTCCTATCAGAGATATCAATCTCAAGCCAATCTTACGATTGCACTCAATATGATAGAAACAGCAAGATCAGATTACACAACTACAGTTTAAATAGTTGGGTCTGGCTTCACAATCCCAATGAAGTCTTTAAGTCGTTAACCTATAGGGTCTTGAGAGAAACCTAAGGTTAAAGGAGAATCGACTCTAGTTTATGCAACTAGTATCACACAGGAGGTGTGGGTATTAGGTTTCCCAGTTGCTAGAGTTCTCCTTTATATAGTCTCGAAATCATGGTTTGCAATCTAAGTTACCTTGGTAACAAAGCATTCAATATTCACCGTTAGATGAAAACCTGATTATATTCAAGCTAATATGTTGTAGCTGTTAGATCGAACTTAGATTGTTATACACAAATGAAATGTAACTTCATTTAGGTTTGGGTAACCGTACCTAAACGTGTACACTTAGTTGGTTCAACAATACTTAACCAATAGTTAGTCATATGAGCACTTTCATATCAACCTTATTTATCTTCACCATAACTAGTTCACGTTTTGGTACACCGCGAGCTATAATTAGTGATGGAAGGTCGCACTTTTGTAATGTACCTTTTAGGATTTTGATGAAGAAATGTGGTATTATGCATAAAGTATCTACCCCATATCATACGTGAGCTTACCCTTGATTGACCATCGAGACGATTGTATGTTGTATATTAGTTTTTGATTTCTCTGTTTACCCATGTACTATCTTCCTGACTTCTCTCTTTATTGATTCCTTATGTTACTTTACTTTTTGGTATTTATCTTTCATTAGAAACATTGAGGACAATGTTAGATTTAAGTTTGGGGGTAAGGGAGAAACTTCTAGTGTCACGCAATTTCGGTTAGCTAAGTTAACATCTATTTCTCACCGAAAAGATAGAAATTCGAATTTTTAGGGATAACATTCTAGTGAGACATTAGAGAAAAAGACATTATTGTGAAATCATTGACACTTAGGAGAGAAAATTTACTTTTTAGAGGGTAATTGTGATGGACCTAACCTTCCATGATGGAAAGACAATTAGGCCAGAAGAAAATGCCCGAAAGACAAAGAAACCTCACAATATAGTCTTAGTTACTGGATTACGACTCTCTCTCAGTAGAAACTTATCATCATCAACAAGGAGAGCGATATCAAAATCTATGAAGAAATTTGAGGACGTTTAAGGTTTATAAGCAACAATAGAAAAGCATAATTCAAAATCAAAGTTTAAGACTTAGTTTCAAGAAGTTATAAGAGCAAAAGAAAATCAAACGATATAAGTTGTTGAAGTTCATGATACCAAGACCAAGTTACGAAGATCCAAGTGCTATAGTCCTTCTTTCATGGACATGTAATTATTAGTCTTGTTATTACTGTGTTTCCAAAAGATCCAACAAATCAAAAAAATAAATTACATTTTGTAGTTACCTTTTTGTTCAATAAGGCCACGGGGAAGTAGAAATCTATAAACAAGTTTCGAGCAAGAAATTGAGAAGAAGAGTTAATTGTCAAGGTTCTACGAGGTTCGAGAATTTATCATCAACAGTTGAAGCCAAAGAAGACGTTGTTTCTACTGAGCACTATGAGAGTGTCGGAGAGAGATGCATATTGGTTGCTTTGTTAGTATGCTTTTCATCTGGCACAAGATCTTTATAGCACTGGTTCAACTCATCACATGTAATTTATCCAGTTGTGTAGCAGATGTACCTCTCATCTTTACCTCTCTCCTAATATTATCCAATTGTAAAGTGGATACGTCTCATAATGTTTATCTAGCTGTATAGTGGATATCTCTTTATCCAGCTGTAAAACAGAGTCTCCCCTTTTCTTTATTCAGCTGTAGAGCGGATACCTTTGATTTCTCTTGCATTCTAGTTACTTGGAGATATGTTTAGAATATGTATGTCCTTATAGATCTTTGGATACTTGTGACCAATTAGAATTCAAGGTTTTATGGGTACACCTCTTGTAGACTCTCCCGAGACAAAACTCGGCCACCTAGGGGTTCAAAGGATTGTTGCACACGCTAAGTGCAATCGCGATGCCTGCACAGTGAGTTAGGATTTTATTTTCTAGATTAGATTTTCTGGAGGACTAGCAAATAATAAGTTTGACGGTATTTGATAGACACATTTTTGTGCAGAAGTTGTCCTCAATTTTCTCTATTGTTTGTACGTGATTTTGTACTTATTATGGTGTTTTATGTGTTTGTAGGTATTTTTGGAAAATAAACAGTTTTGGAAAAATCGGCTAGCAAAATTACTTAGGGCACCCCCGAAGGACATTCGCTAAATGGACCCCTGCTTTGGATAAGGGGCACCTCAATTACTAAGGGTCACCTTCGTTAATTTTTACACCCCATGGATATTCGCACCCTAGCTGTTGGATAAGGGGCAACCCTTTCTTCTTCGTTTGAATTTTCTTTTGGCGGGAAACTAGTTTTTGAAAACCCGAAGTTTTGCAGAGAAGATTTTGATGAGTTTGAAGGAGATTAAATAGATGGAATTTGCACAAAATATCCTGTTTTGACTAAACAGGGATGGTAATGTTGTTAGAATTGAAAAAACTTGGGACAATTTAGGTGGAATGATGGATAACATGGAACATATATCTGGTTGAGACATTCATGGGATTTTCTCGGGATGGCGTGTGTGTGAGTGAATCTTTCAGCAACGGGTTTTCACGTATTTGGAGGATGGTTGAATACTACAGATGAGTGATGACCTAAAACAGGGAAGAAATATTTTTCTCTGTATTTATCTCTTGGTGTTATTTTGGGAAGTTTCTTTTCGCATATTGAGAAGTAATATTCCCTGGATTATATTCTAATTATGAAGAGAGATTTTTGACAACCCAGAGATGCGTGGAAAAGATAAAGAGAGAAAGAAAACTCGGTGATTTGGCAGAGGATTAAAGTCGAGATTTATTGCATTTAATTGCGATATTCTTAGTCCTGATGCATATAAATAGGTGGATGTGAGTCAGAGAGGAGGTACGAGGTGATTGGAGAGAAAAGAGAGTAAATAATTATGAGTTAGAGAGATATGTTGCTGCTTCCATTGAATAAAGCACGTAGAACATAATACTGCAGAAGACAATCGTAAAAAAAACTGTCATCTATTCATAGGATTCACAACAGTTTTGCAGCAACAGTTAAACAGTGACAGCTGCATTTCTTCTTTATCGTTTTTTTGTAATAGTGATTCTGTAACAATTATAATCGTTACAAATACCCGGTTTTAATCATTTCTCACCTTTTCATCATTTGTAAACCATTTTTTTAGCATAAATAAATTCTTTGAGAGGGTTTTCAACGTAATTTATTTTTACAATTTCTTAAATTATTTATTTTATTTAATTCACTAAGATCAACATAAAGATAAAAATGGTTTTCTTAATTAGTTGTGATTCAATTTGAGGTATTATGCTTAGAATTAATTCTTCGATAATTCATGCTTACGGATTACAATTTAATAATTGGACACCTTATAGATTAATAGTGAATTAATGAGAAAAGAGCTTAATAATAATTTTTGAAATATCATTGTAAACCAATCAACTAGAAGGAATAGTGGAATCCGGAGTATTGGTCTTTTTTAAATCTTCACATCACTTTTTATTTTGAGTTTGCTATATTTTTAGTTTTAAAATTAGGTCTAAAAATCTTCTTTCACAAGTCTTGAATCAACTATCTTATTACAACACTATTGAAATCCCATCATGAGTCATATCATCATCGAAAATTTCATCCAACCCTTTTGGTAGACAAATTTTGCAGTTGTCACTGGTTTCTACATCATTAACAAGATTAACTTGTCTAGTAGATTCTCTCAAGATGATTTCATGAAGGTCTTCGGATATTGATTCGTAGATTCCATCAAACCATTTTTAGATTCCAGTCTTATAGGTTGGATCGCACCAAACACAGATTGTTATACCTTTTCATTTTTGCCTGCCTTGATACCAATTGAAAAGACGAGGGTACCCAAATACACCATAATCTTATATATCTTCTCTTGTTGTGTGAGTACTGAGTGGGTTTTCCTTAACAAAACCTCGAGTAAGGCGTGAACACATTCCATCCCATTAGCATCTACAGCCCGGTCAATCCATCTCTAAGTCCTTCTCTGTTAACTCGGTCTAACTCACCGAGTCAACTCATCTATAACCGATTTCTACGGAGTTTTGACTATTTTCTGGCCGATTCCAGGCCTTTCAAATCTTCTTTCCTGCAACATTTCATCCTAACATACATCTATCATTCATTCATTGCAACTGCATCATATCTTTACCTCAAAACCCATTTCAGACTTGAGTTTCAACCTCCACAGTCACTGCACCTGCCTTTAGTTGCACTAGTTGCACACTTCTCCACCTAAATCAGTAACCACAGATTCAACTCCTCCAGTTCCATTGTGCTTCTCTGCACCAGCACTTTCTATAGCTTCAATTCAGCTCAGCCTCACACCAACCGCAATTTCCATCACCAGCTGCTGCTTCTATCTTTCTTCTTTGAGTTCACGGCCATTCCATTAAACCTCAGTTCATAAGACTTCAACTTTATTCTCGGCACTATCACCTGCAATTCATATATTACCAGCACCACATATCCCTTCAAATATGTCTCTGCAACCCTGCACACCAATTCTGTCTAAGCCATCAACTTCTTAAACATCAGCCTATCCAGCACCAACTGCAATTTCATATTTTTGTGAACCACCATTTAGCCAGATGCACCTGCAATTACATATCTCAGCATCCAAGTGCCATCAACATCTTTTACTCACTACAATAACACAATCACTGCACTACTACCACATCCACTCAGCCAGCTTGCAACTGCAACAACAATTAGTTTAATTTCATTCCCCTGCAATGCATTTCACATCCATCTCTTGCACTTCCTCAACTCACTGCCACAATCAAACCCATTAACACATCATCACTAGACATTCTCCATAAGCACTGTCCCTAACTGCATCTGCGCCGGCCTATACTTCATTGTAACTTCAACTTCATAATCTCCTCCTCAACTTCACAGCAACACCAGCTTCACTTCTTGCATGCACAACCCCATTTGCATATACCTGCATACACAAACACCACCAGTTCCTGGTACTATGCTTGTAAATCCCTTGCAATCACTGTAAATCTACCATATTCAATTCCAGCGCAAACCATTTTTTTTTTAAGAAAACTTAGGTAGTGCCTAAGGAAATAAATTCATAGGATTACTAGTGGTGTCATGGTTTAGACAAACACTTGACCCACTGCTAAGGTTTTTACAGATAATAGCCATGTTTAAGGCTTGAAAATTTTGGGTTTTATGTAGAAGTTTAAGACCCATTAAAATAAAAGTTACATGATTAATGTGTAAAGTGTTATCTTCATTCAAAAGCTGCTTTTCCCTATAATAGTTCCTGCTAAATCTTCTTGTGATGGCTTTGCGGTAAATAACATTGAAATGTTCCAGAATTTCATTTGTTTCATCATGTATTTCAATGTTCAAGTGCTGCTTTTCCTCAGCCCATCCAAAAGCTAATGCTGCTTCCCCTGTGGCTCCTCTTGCTCCCCATTGTTTTGTGTGTCCTCTGCTATCAACATAGCAGCCTGCAAAGTCAGTAATAATTAGAGCTAAGAAATACACATAACTGTTTGTGTAGTTGCAGGAAATCCTACACTACACCCTTGTTAAGAATTTGTAATAACAAACTCAAATTTGAAGATTAAAAACGACACTTTATTATTTGATTTTCAGAAATGTTTACAGGAAATATAAGAACTCAAGAATACAACGTTTCTCTTGAAGTTTCTCTCTCCTCAAGACTTTCTCAACTCTCAAAAATACATCATCCCTCTCTGAATCTATTGGAACCCTTTATATAGGAAATGACATAATGGATGACAGCTAAGTTTTCCTCTTATTTCGGATCTACTCTGCGATCATATCACGAGAGTCTTAATGTTGGTTCTCGCAATTTTTGTAACCATCGCAGAACAATCATGCTCTTCTCGTGTTTTCTTCAATCGTCAACCATTACGTCATTCTTTTGTGTTATTCGCCAAGTATTATTGAAGAGCTTGTGGTGACGCTCGCAAAGGAGTGTTGTAGCGATATTCTGATCCTACATATTGTCTCTTCTCATGTCTTCTTCGCAAAGTGGAGAAGATATTGGAACTTCCAACTCTTCATAGTGCTCGCAGTTTCTTTTCTTTCCATATTTTCTTCTCGACAAGATTCCGTTGATTTAGCTTAACCGCCTACACGTGTTGTAATTCTTCTTTTTACCGACACGTCTTCACCCAACAGGTCATCCCCTTTTTGCCTATAAAGGTATAGTTAGGTTACTGAATTAATTTTCTTCCTTTACTTTTCTACTTTCTTCGTCTTTTTACTTTGTTTTTCCGTCGCAACTTTTCTTCTTCTTCATATTCTCCTGCTACTGTTCTAATGGAGTCATCAAGGTATGTGTTTCAATTACTTTATCTGTTTGAACCAGTTTTTACTTATGTTCTTCAATTTTCTTTATTTGACTCTTCATAATTCTTATTATGTTTTCTCTTTAGTGGAACCATAACACCCAGTCTGTAATTCAAAACCCTAATTCTCGTAAAAGGCCGACTGAAAAGACGAAGAAGAGTTCTGCGAGTAATAAGGTAGTAAGAAACATATTTTATTTCTTAATAACAATATTGTTGCATCTGTTTCTTATCTAAGTTATTATTCGCAGAATGACGAGCATATCGCTAGACCTCCCAAAAGATACCGCCAAGTTAAAACTCTTGAGGCTGATATCATTATTCCCCAGCTGACATCTGCGAGAGTTATTCCCACACCTTCGCAATTGAATCCTTATTCTTCTATCTGCGAGAACCTCGCTGTAAATACCCCCATTTCTACTGAGTTTTTGACAAACCAAACTCCTAAAATAGTTGTGACTGAAACTCCTTCTAGTCCTTTATTGCCTTCAACTGTTACTTTTCCAGAAACTCCTCCTTCTGATAATACAACCATCGCAAATAATCCAGATCTCCATATCTCCATTATTACTACTTCACCTTCTGCATCTCTTCCTTCATCTAATAAAGCATCAGTAGGAATCGACGCTGCCTTCAAAGTCTTATCTAACATTTTAGATGATGCTAGGAAATCTTCTACTGATCCCTTCAAATATGAGGTTTGTGAGACTTTACTTAAGTATTTTGGCTCTGACTGTACTGCTTCGCGAGTATATCTAGATAATGAAATTGAAGCTCTAAAGAGAGACCTTCAAACCAAAACTTCAGAATGTGTTACTCTAAATCACAAGATTCGCAACTCTTCACTTGATTGCGAGAATCTTCGCAGGAGAAATAGTGAGCTGAAAGGTATAATTTTCCTGCCTCTGTCTTTTTGCTTTTCTGTTCTAATAAGTTTTCTTCTTCTCTGTAATTAAGTTTCTTTCTTGAACTTTTGGCTTGTATATTTAGTTTTGAATCAGACCTGATTCATTGAGAGACTTAAATTCGAATCTATCGCTGAAGAAGCTTGTTTTGAAAAAGATTCTTGGATGGACCAATTTAATAGATTAGATAACCTCTACACATATTCAATTGATCAAATAGATAATCTTACTAATGAGAATAATCAGTTATTGCAAAGTCAAAATTTATTAAGTAGCGAGGTTGCTCGTCTCTCATATTCGTTAATCAAGGCTAATTTGGCGATGGAATCTTTATCAGACGAAAATAGAACTTTATCTCAAGAAAAATATAGTTTTTCAAGCTTGATGGCGATTTCCTCGCAACAACTGAGTAATCTTCAAATAATATGCGATAATCAAGAGCAATCTCTCTGTTCTCTTAGGGACGAACTCAAGAGGGTAACTGAATCATCTAACGCTGAGGTGGATAAACTTATCAAGGGTAGATTAACTCTAAGTTTAAATGCCAGCAAGCTTCAAGAACAATATTCCCAATTAGAAGAATCTTATTCTGTACTCGCAAAGGAAAACTCATATCTCCTTTCTAAAGAGGAAAATATAAAATCTCGCCTGAAGGGTATAGTTGGGGATAAATTTGACGATGCCATGAATCAATGGGAGAATTGTTGCTTGTCCTTAATTCAAAATTTAACTTCACATAAAGAAGGTAGTCATTTTGACTATCTTGACTATTAACTTTTCTATTTAATTTTTCCACTATACTTCTCGTGAGGTCTCCATCTGAGTTTCTCCTTCTTTTAATTTTTCTATTTAAATCGCAAGACGTCTTTACACTTTCATGTAAAAACCCATTGATCTCATCTTAACTTTTCTATTTTGGATTGTTTCCTCTGTATAATTTTCGTCACGCGACAATATGACAGGCCTAAATGTTCTTGCGATCATAAAGCCCCATGACATTGCCGTCTTTAGACACTTATCATCTCCCTAATGGAGGGTGCCGCCCTTATCTTCCCCTGGTTTCCCCTTCAAGGAGGGCACATCGGCCATACAAGACTAGCTCCTCCCATCTAGATTTTCCAACAACCAGTTGTTTTCGCAGCCTCTTGTCCTTTATGCCTATATGGCTTATAGTTACAAGACTGCACCCTAAGTGGGGTTTTTTTCGGTCCGAGTGCATCATAGCCAAGACTTTCCAAGGATGCCTAGGGTAGTTTCGTATGCCCCGGGCACCCTTGACTCAACCGTGTACCTCGGCGCCTTGGTCATACTTTGTACTCCTTAGAAAAGGTCCTTAGTCGTCCAACCAAGGTATAACCTTATATAGTTGGAAATCCAAGATCCCTCTCCTGAATAGGTTTTCTTTAACCCCAACATCTTCATGACTCAGATTCCAGCAGCGGTATAACCTTATCCCTGAGTCATGTAAAGAGATACCCCCTTATATGACGCATTATTAGGTCTTACATTTGCCTTTTGCAAAATTTTATTCGCGAACTAGGGTGTACGCCATAAAGGTTCGTCCCATTATATTAATCTCTGCGAAATTTTTATTCGCCTTTCTTGCGATTATGCTCGCAGCTCTTGTTTTGCTTTGTTATCAGAAGAATCTCTCAGTTGTAATAGAGAAAGAAGAATTTATTATCTGTTTCATCATACAACGTACCAGTATCTCTTATCTCGCAGAAGTTGTCATTGATAATACCTTTTCAGAAATAGTCTATTCCATGGTCTATCAAGTCTTTGACCAACATCTCTCCCTTCAGGATCCATTAGTTTGTATGCCCCAGTTTCAACTATCTCTTTAATAATGTACGGTCCATCCCATTTTCTCGCCAGCTTTCCACCATTTTCTCGCGATAACTTGGTGTTTCTCGCAGCACTAAATCGCCAGGTTGGAATTCACGTTTCTTAACACGTTTGTTGTACTCGCGAGCTAATCTTGTAACGCCCCGGTTTTCAAAACCCGGAGTGCTACTTGGAAACCATAGCCGAGGCCCGGCTACTAAGCCCAATCACATTAAATAATTTATTCAGGCTTATTTTTACCATTTCTGTCGCAACGGAAAACTTAAAAAAAAATTCATTTCGGAAGATCTAACCGTTGATTTAACCTAAATTTTCATGGCTTTACGTGCTGGACCGCTAAGCGGCTGCCTACGTACCCAAAAGGATCAACCACGGCCGTAGTTCATCAGACGATGCCAAATACACAATCAACAATTTTAAGATGATCAAATTATTAAGGTTAACTTACCCAAGACACTTGTTCGAACCACATCCACAAACAATATTTAAATTCAATCAATCCGCTTGCCCAAGGGAGCCCACATATGGAAACACCACATCCATAAACAATAATTAAATTCAATCAATCCGCTCGCCCAAGGGAGCCCACATATGGAAACACCACATCCATAAACAATAATTAAATTCAATCAATCTGCTCGCCCAAGGGATCCCACATATGGAAACACCACATACATAAATAATAATTAAATTCAATCAATTCGCTCGCCCAAGGGAGCCCACATATAGAAACACCACATCCATAAATAATAATTAAATTCAATCAATCCGCTCGCCCAAGGGAGCCCACATATGGAAACACCACATCCATAAATAATAATTAAATTCAATCAATCCGCTCGCCCAAGGGAGCCCCACGTGGGTTTAGGAAACAAAACCGTCCCCAAGGATATCTCGTATCCCAATATAATACAACAATAAATTCAATCAATCCGCTCGCCCAAGGGAGCCCCACGTGGATTTAGGAAACAAATACCGTTTCCAAGGATATCTCGTATCCCGTCATAAATAATCTTTAAGAATCACATTCTATGGACCGCAGCCCAACATTCATAATCATGCTCACAACATCGATTATCATCCATATATTAATGGAAACTAGCAAACATAAATTTAATTAAAAGAAACTTAAATAAAAGAAGAGTTTTAGATTGTGTTGCGCCTACCTCTAATTGCAATCCAAAAACTATCAACAATACAAGGAAGAGCTTTATCACCGAAGAAATTGTCTTTGATATAAAGAATCTCTAGCTATTTCCACTAATTTAGATTTTAGTTTCCATTATATCATTCACAACTACAAAAGAATAATGGAAAGCAGAAGAAAAGGTTGGCTAGGTTACTCTTTTCTTTTCATTATAAGATATATATACACTCACAACCCTGAATCAGTAACGGTAGTCCGACACGTCTCAACATTACCGCTTACCTTCGGTCTTAAAAACTCGAGGAAACATTCACGATATATAACCCAAACGAAACATTCAATGTTATTCAACACCAACTCTCACAAGAATGATAGCTATTGTGCAGACAACCCCAAAAGTAAAGACAACCCCAATTTCCAGGCCAAGCACGATAGCTATTGTGAACCCGACCTTTCAACATAATGGTTTAATACGAAATAGCTTTCAACAAACCACAATTACTTGAACAGAGATTCAGCTCTTAAATAAGCTCAAACATATTCCATTCATTCCTGCTGAAATATATTGCATGACCATTCAAACTGACCAAACATATTCATACAAAATTCAAGCTTCAACCCAATACCGAAACAATTCAGGGAATAGGCTATGCAAGTCCAGTCTACTGTACTTGCCAAAATCATGTCTTATACTGATCAGAACATGGTGAAACTTTTACCACAGACTCAATACTATATCAAAGACACTTCATAAAAATATCAAGTAAAAGTGACAGCTAAATATAAAGATAAGAGAGATTTTATAAGCATAATTCATACTGAAAACGTACAGTCACAAAAGGGAAACTTCATCTAATTAGGGTACTTCTGGACATCCAATTGCTCTGAAATTTTTAAAAAAGCATGATAATACAAATGGGTTTATCATATCCAAAATTTAAGTAATTATACGCAACAAAACTCCTAATCCATGGTATCCAACCTACTCACGTTCTGACAAAATTCTGTACCTAAAGTCTCTGTTATACAGCTGATTTGGGTACCTGTACTCACCTGATTTGTATGAAACTTTGGTCGAGTCTTTGGAAGCTAGTTATAAACAACATATCAAAAATTCAATAATTTCGAACGGTTCAAATTCATTATAAGACGCAACCAGCTCCTGCTGCTCAGATTTCAGATCCAAAAACAATCTCAAAACCCAAACTAGGGATTTAAATTCAAAAGGTTCACCTATATCTACAAAATTGAACTCAATGCTTAATAATAAAAATTGATAGAGCAAGAGAAAACTTTCTTTTGGCTTGAGCTCCAAAACCCTAGTTTTTTTTTTCTTCTTCCCCTCTCCAAAAATCTAATTAACATTTTTATTATCTTCCTTTTCTTTTCATTTTCTCTTAATTTATTTATTATAAATTAATCTATTTACACCCTAACTTATAGCTTTTACATTTCAATCCACCCACCTAGGCTAAGGCTAAGGCTGAGGCTAAGGCTAAGGCTAAGGAACAACAATTTAAGCACAAGGTTAACCAATCCGGGTAAAACCCGAACCGAAACAGTAGTTAAAAATACAGGGTATTACAAATCTTCGCTGGTAATTTTCCATATGTTGTAAAGTCTTTTCTATTTTTTCCTCTAATTCATCCAATTTATTTAAAATCATTCCAGCACTTAGATTTCTTTCCCAAGCCTCTCTTTTTGTAGTAGATTTAGCTACTTCTGTTGGTAACACAGCTTCAACCCCATATGTCAAACAAAAAGGTGACATTCCATTAGCTTCTCATCTAGTTGTATTGTTAGACCATATTGCATTATGCACTTGCTCGCACCATGCTCTGTGGTATCCTTCTAGCTTCTTTTTTAAGATGTCTGATATTGTCTTATTAGTTGCTTCATCTTGACCATTTGCTTGTGGGTATAAAGGAGTAGATTTTCCACATTTTATCTTAAATGCATTGAGTAGTAATTCTATGTTCTGCCCTTCAAATTGCTTTCCATTATCAGACACCAACTGTGCTGGAATCCCAAATCTGCAAATTATATTCTCAAATATGAATGTAAAAATATTTTTATCGCGGATATGTTGTACTTCCTTTACTTCTCCCCACTTTTTGAAATAATATGTTGCTATAATTAAATATCATCTTTGTCCAGAACCAGGCACAAATGGTCCCACAATATATAATCCCCATTTCCCAAAAGGCCATACACTTGTTGAAGATGATAATGGTGCTCCTGGTGCATGTATCTTCTTTCCATATCGCTGGAAATCTTCGCAACTCCTTGAGAGTTGCTTTGCATCTTCATGCATATATGGCCAGTAATAGCCTTGCATTTTTTTTCTATATGCCAAAGATCTTCCTCCACTATGATTACCAGCATCACCACTATGAAACATCTTCAATATTTTTTGTCCTTCCTCCCTCGTAAAACATCTTAGCGATGGTCCACTAAAAGATCTGAGATATAATACTACATCTCTTAATTCATAGTTGGTTGCCCTACTTTTTAATTTATGTGCCTCTAATCGATTTCTTGGGATTTATCCTCTTTCCAAGTATGCATGAAGATCTGCTCGCCAATCTGTAATGTTGCTCTTTGATTCTTCCTCGCCAACTTCTACCATCATCACATCTTCCTCTTCTTCTTCCTTGTTTATCTCTGGTAATAAAAGTGTTTGAATTTGTATGCATCTCGCAGCTGGATTTGTCATCATACTGGATATGAAAGAAAAAGCATTTGTGAGCCTATTTTTCAATAAATAATTTGAAATTTTTCAATAAAAACATCTCGTCGGGCTCTGGTACTTCTTGTGCAGTGAAAGAAATAGTTTGCTTCTGCCATTCTTTTAATGGCGAGGCTCTCGCAATATTCATTATCTCTCTTCCATCTGTGTCTCTCGCGAAGACTCTGCTTAGAACATTATCATGGAAATCCTCAATAGTTCTGTATGAATGTACAATGGAATTACAAAACAAATTCTTTTCTTTAGCCCTAACTTCTATTACGAATGTTTATGCTCCTTTTACATCATTCACTCTGCGAAATTCTGGTGCTGGCGGTAATTGCTGAGATTGTGGATGTCCTACTAGAAAGTGATTTAGCTTACCCTAATCAATCATCCTTAAAATTATCCTATTTACATTCCTGCAATCATTTACTGAGTGACCATGAAAGTGATGGTAAGGACAAAATTCTTGACTTCGATTATTTGGATGTGGCTCTTTTCCCATATTCCATGGTGATGGTATATTTTCCATCAGAATGATAGCTTCCCAAATTTTTTCTATACTAGAATTTAGAGGTGACATCTTAATTTCTTCCCATATTATCTTCTGATTACCTCGGCTTCTGAAATTATTTTGCCTCTGACCACCATATATTTCCTGTGGTAGATCAAGTCTTTGGATTTTGTTATTTCCTCCGCAATTGTAATAATTCTTCTCCCTTTAATACTCTTCTTGATCTTGACTTCCCATCGCTACTAAATTATGCCTGTTATTAATCACCACTTTCTATTGTTGTGCCTGCGAGGTGCTCGCCACATTGTTAATCATTTTAGGAAGTAAACTTCCGTTTGCCGCTACTGAGCTGGTGTTTGTGATTGGATATGATTCCATTTCATTTTGTTTATCCTCCAAAGCAATGTATTCTTCTTGTAGTTCTCGTAGCTCAGTCATTGTGATAGTATTTTTGATTCTGAAAATTTATATGTACAACAGATTGGTTGCGAACATTGCATTAATGAAAGACAAAATGAGGTATCTTTCATCCACTCTCCCAGCCATCTCACTGCACATTGTCTTCCATCTTATGGTTAAGTGCTTCAAACTCTCGCCAATCCTCTATTTTAATTCAAATACATCTTCAATGCCTGGCCGCGATGAATTGTTTCTTATATATGCTCCCAGAAATGTAGCTTGTAAATGATCAAAAGAAGTTATAGTATTTTTTGGCAATCCCTTGAACCATTTTAGAGCCTCACCAGTTAAGCTAGACGCACAATACTTGCACAATATAGCATCATGATTCTCCCATTGTAGCATACACCTGACATAAGCCTTAACATGCTGAATAGCACAAGTAGTTCCATCAAAGATACTGGTTAATGCTGGTAAATTGCATTTAGGAGGTATTCATCTTAGCTGTACTTCCTGAGCGAAAGGGGTTCCCGCAACTTCTTCAATTGCTTCATCAAGTTTCCTTCATCCTCCTTCTCTTCTATTGTTTATCATTCCTCGCATTTCTGCTAATTCTCTCAATATTTACTCATTCTCAGGTGAATTTTGCTTAATTGGTCTTTTTAATGCAGTTTCTCTTCTTCTACGTTCTTGTCTTTCTTGTCTTGCGAGATTTTGTGCATCTTCTTCTTCATCGTCATCCCGTCTTTATCTGCGATTTTCTCTTTCACCTTCTTCTTGGAATCACAGCTGATTATGATGTCTATCTTCTTCTCTGCGAATTTCTTCATTTCTTATCATTTCTCTTCACTGTTTTTTTATTCTCCTCTGTATTCTATCATACTCGTCCTGAATATTATCATTATAAAGATTTTGTGTACGTCTTTTTTCTCGATTTTCATGGTTATTCTGTCGTACTGCCTCTTGAAACTCTTGTTCTTCTACTTCTGCCATTAATCTTTCTCTCTCACAAGCTAAGCGTGCTTGTTCAGCATAATGTCTCTCAATTTCTTCCTCAATTATTCTTTGATTTCTCTAAATCTCTCGCTCATGTAATATCCTCCTACCTTCTTCTGGATTTTCTTCACCATTTTGGTTGTTTCTTCCCACTTGATTTCTATTATTATGTCTACCTTCCATAGTTTCACCGCGCGGATCATAGCAATTTTCTATTACCTCTTCTTCTCTATGACGTTGCTCTTCATTTGTATTTTGCATTTCTTCTTGGATATTTCCTCTAGCATTTCTCATTGGGGAATTTCGTCTTGGTTCTTCTCTTAATGACTTTGAATTTGATCTAACAGTACTTCTTGATCTTATACTTTGTAATCTCAAATTCTTCATTCTCAACTCGTGATTTTGTCTTGTTAAATTTGCACGCTCTTTCGCCTCTAATCTTCTTTCCTCTTGTATTCTTTGTCTTAGATCATCTGTTGTTTCATCTTCGCCTTCTCCATGAATTAATCCTTCAACCACTCCTTGATTTCTTTTTTCTCTTCTTCCGTCTCTTAATTGTTGTTCTTCTACATCTTCCATCGAATCCGATCTCCAAGTATGCACACTCACTCTATCATAATCCACATTTCTATCTTGTATTGGTGTTTGTTGATTCGGTTGTGGAATTTGATTTTCTCCTTCAATCCTTGTTCTATTTCTTCTTGTTCTTATCCTTGAAGATTCTCTTAATTCATTTGTTTCTCCACCTGCAAGTCTTTTACTCCTCCTCACAGTTGTTGGTGGTTCTGATGTATTTCTTCTTCTTCTAGCCATTTCTTCAACTCTAACAATTTCTTTAAATTAGAGATTTCTTAGCTTGATTCTCCATGTTTCTAGCGCCAAAATGTAGTTGCAGGAAATCCTACACTACACCCTTGTTAAGAATTTGTAATAACCAACTCAAATTTGAAGATTAAAAATGACACTTTATTATTTGATTTTCAGAAATGTTTACAGGAAATATAAGAACTCAAGAATACAACTTTTCTCTTGAAGTTTCTCTCTCCTCAAGACTTTCTCAACTCTCAAAAATACATCATCCCTCTCTGAATCTTTTGGAACCCCGTATATTGGAAATGACATAATGGATGACAGCTAAGTTTTCCTCTTATTTAGGATCTACTCTGCGATCATATCGCGAGAGTCTTAATGTTGGTTCTCGCAAGTTTTGTAACCATCGCATAACAATCATGATCTTCTCATGTTTTCTTCAATCGTCAACCATTACGTCATTCTTTTGTGTTATTCACCAAGTGTTGTTGAAGAGCTTGCGGTGACGCTCGCAAAGGAGTGTTGTAGCGATATTCCGATCCTACAGTTCGGGTCCTGTATACTGCAGATTTTGATTATGAAACCAAATTTTTGTCTTTGCTGAGGTATCCCAATTTGGAATCCCATTTCAGCTCTCTGAGTACCAGTATAATATATATGCCCCTGAGAGTTCAAAGCATGGTGAGGCAAATTATGTATTCTGTTATGATCACATAAATGTTGATGACCATTCAACCACCATAAACTTGTCAACTTCACCTCCTCCTGCTCTTCTCTATTCTGTCTCAAATCAACAACAACATCCCAAGTTCATTTGATTTCATTTCCGCAAACATTTCATAGAAAATAGTACCACCATCTGTTGCTTCCAATTTCAATAACAGTCACCATTCATATATAACAGCACCAACTCCATTTCCTAAATACCCATGAACTTCACCAGTACTCAAGAGTTATCACCAATAGCAGCTCATTATCTCTTGTTTCAGTTCAATCCCGAGCCAAAACCCATTTTTCCTCATCTACCATCCATCCAATCCTTGAATCAGTTCGAATCCATCACAATTTCATACCCATTTCAATCCAGATTCATCTTTTTCTACATTAAATTGCTCAAAACCAGAATCAACTCGAGTTATAACCAATACCTATTCTTCATAATCCCAGCAGAACTTAAATTCACATCCCAATCTCCTCAAACCCCTAATTTCTCAATTTCTTCTCAACAAACCCTAACTTCAGAGGTCAGTTCTTTCTTCATTTCTTCTAACAATCATCACCACCAGACTCATGAGATCTCATCTTTCTTAACTTCGAATCAGCAACAACAAAAAACTCGATCCACCAACAGCATCGCCTCCATTTTCTCTTGTTTTCAGGTGAGATGATGTATTAATGAAAGAGGAAAGAAAAACTTGAATTGTCTGAGAAATAGCTCGGCCTAATTGAGTCTAACAGTACAATGCGGATATTGGAACCCGTTTTGATGGATATGGTCAATCACAACTCATATATGGCTTGTCGGTTCCGAATAACCGATAACCTAATTCTCTGTTCAGCTTAACTGTGAATTACGGGAACTTACAGTTTATTCTTCACCTCCTTTCCTACGTAACCTTCGCTGGCTCCAAGTATCGCTCGCTTGTAAATTAACCTTTTTTCCCTTTTAGACGATCTTCCTTCTTTTTTGCTCCAAATGACTCCAAAGTACCTAATAACTCAAAACGAAACATAAGATACATAATTTACTAGAAAAATAACAAAGAAAGCATAAATAATAGATAATAAATCAAGGTGTTTATGACACTTATCAAATTCCCCCACACTTAGACTTTGCTAGTCCTCGAGCAAATCAAACTGAACATACAACTCCTTTTCGTTGAGGTTACGGTTACACTTAGCATGTATAACAAGCCTTTGAACCCCTAAGTGTCCCTAGTGGATGAGTTCTAGTCTCGTGAGGGTTTACAAGATATATACCCATAAAACCTACTTTTCCAACTTACTAGTTCTCCTAAATGATAGAACCCAACGCGCTAAGAAGATATAAAGATTTTGCACACTAGTCATAAGAAGTTAGACATATATATGAACACAATCTCATCCTTAAAAGTTGAGAGAGAAATAACCATCCCTTATCGAAAGAAATTCATGTTCGAGAGTGATCGAAAGTCTCAAGTCTGCCTCAAAAGAAAGGGTTTTATGAAGTTTCTCTCAATAAATAATATCTTTTTTATGGGTCACACATATGTCCAGGTATGAGTGAAGAGAGAATCCTGCGACTCCTTGAATAGTAAGAAGGCGAAAACCCTCCGAATTGTTTTGAAAACCCACATCTTTTATTGTTTTGAAAACTCATTTTTCTGACGATCTCTAAGAAAGGAAATAAACTACTTAACGAAGGTGGGAATATGCTTACTTACCTCGTTATCCGTTCGACGTGCAGTTAGCACCACTCTCACAGCATCCATAGAAACGTCTTCGGTCTTCAATCTTCTTCTTCGGTCTTCAACTGTTGATGATGAAATCTTGAACTTTGTAGAATCTTGACAATGTAACTCTTTTTCTTCAAATCCTTGTTGCTTGAAACTTCATTATAGATATTCCTTCTTTCCATTGGCTTTATTGAAATAATATAAAACTAAAAACGAACTAAAACAAACCAAAATATGATACAATGGATTTTTTCATATTTTTTTTTAATGAGACAAGAAAAATAAGATATATACAATGCAAAATGATAATGAACATAAAACAAAATAACATAACAACTAATAATAATAATGCAATTTTCTCTTGTCTCTATTTTATTTTTAAAAAGAAAAGCCTTTATATATATATATAAAAAAAAGAAACGAAAAGTTTTTACAAGAAACTTGTTGGTAGCCGCGCAACAAGTTGTGCCCCAACCCCTTTTTGGATAGCTAAACCTAATCTAATAAAAATAAAATTGCGAACTTTAATATTAGCATCATGTCTATCTATGTAATTTTTCAACCTCAACAAAAACTCTATAGTTTCAAAAGCAATATCACCTAAGGTAGTAAGGTACCAAAACTATACCCATTGGATCTACATACATCAAGGTATTTACATATTTTACGTTCAACGGCTTTAAACAAAGCAAGACCCGGTGTGAAAGCATCTACACCAACTCCAGCGAAAGGAGAAACTCCCGTCACATCCAAACAAGTATCGTGGACCTCCTCCCAATTGTACACAAGAATGTCCGCTGTTCTGGAATCACCACCATCACGATATAAGAAACCCAAAGGCGCTTCAACTTTAGGATGCACACCCTCCCTATAAAAAATATCCGCAAATGTGTCACGAATGTCGAAACTTGACTCCAACTTCATTTGCACAATGCAAAGCATGGTCACCATATACATCCATAGCCTTATTACAACACAAACAAATACTTTTTTCTGCAAATAGGGGAATACCAAGTCTGTAACTAAGAATAACACAACAATAACGTGGCCCTAAATTCTGTCCAAGCCTATCAATAGGAATAGCAAATAAGTAATCTTGAGCATGCTTAGTTTTATTGCACTGCAAAAGTATTGTCACATCTTGACATATTGAAAAGGGAAGGCATGTTTTCCGTTACACCTGTAAAATATTGAACTGCCAGTGAATGCATGGGATGTGGGGCAGTTATGAGATTGCTAAGTTGGGAAGAATTGATACCACACACTCGAACAAAATGATCAAAAGTATGTTGATAAGTAGGACCCTTAATAGAAAAGCCTGAAGATGTAGAGGATGAAGATATATTATGTAAAATATTCCCCTGTAGATGCAGGGTCTGACAATAAGAAGCTAAAAAACAATATTGCATTGTATCAAACATAGAGTAGATACCAAAACCACCATCTCTGATGGGTAAAGACACTAATCTCTGCTGTAATAAAACAAAACCTAGGCCATAACCAGTCACTAAATTCCTCATATATTTGAAAAGATGATCATCAAATACAACATGCACTTCTTTCACATACTTAGGTGTAGTGGTACGCAAAATAAAGTAAAGTTTAAAACACCTGTACAGTTCCGCAGAAGAAGCAATTCACTTTGAGGGTCTTCTAGCCTACGAACTGCCGCCATTAACTGTATGGTCTTTTGAACTCTACCAAGAACCAATTAACTACAAAAATTATCATTCAAATTCACAGGAATACCAAGTAGTTTAACTCTTATAGAGGATCTACCAATACTAGCCGGAAAAATACCATCTTGCAGACTCTTTGTATCCGTAGAAGGCCAAAACAGTTCAGTTTTCCGAACTTTGAGATGAAGCCCAACAGATGCACCTTCATTCTGAATAAAATGAAATGTTTTAAAAACCTGCAAAGTATCACCAATAATGGTACCATCATCTAAGTACCACGCCTGCAAATCAAGATGACATTGTTGCAATATCTTTAAAACAAGAGGGTGCAAAGTCAGCCAGAAAAGTAAAGGACCTAGAGGATGTCCTTGTTGTACACCTTGTGCAGAAGAAAGAGTTGAAGCACCATAATAAAGTTGGGAAAGAAAAGCATAACAAAATTCAACCTATTTAGATATACTAGGGCATTTAAGTCTCACTTCTCGCAACATAACAGTCTTATCCACAAGGTTAAAGGCATTACTAAAATCTACTAGAAGCATGGACATGGAGTTAAGACTACCTTTATCCTCCAAAATACGATTTACTGAATGTAAAATAGCTTCCCCTCCACTAGGTACTCCAACACCAAATTGGAAATCACTTAAATATCTAGACATATCCTTGCTCATAAGAGATGCGACAACCTTAGAAACTAACTGTCTCCATATAGTACCAACAACAATAGGTCTAATACCCCCTCCAGGTTTAAGTAAATGATTAAGTGGGGCACTAGAAATGAACTTACCTAACTACGGAGGGCAGTTACCAGCTAAAAGAAGATTAATAACTGCAGTAATGGATGCAAGGAGCTCATCCTCCACAGCTGCCGTAGGACCACTGAGGGAATCAAGAAAGTGTTGAGCATGAAGACCATCCCTTCCACATGTCGTACCTTTAGAAAAACTTATAATTCTGTTCGAAACCATATCGATACTAGCCGTAGCAGCATAAACTTCAAACGGTGAATTGGCCAATACTGGTGGAGGTGCCGAATGATGCTTGAGATATAAATCAGATAAAGTAACATCAGTAGAATGATCCACGCCATTGTATGTAAGAACAAGAATAGCAGCGGTATAAGAGCCCCGACTAAGCTTTCATCTACAAAGTCATAAATTAATATCATCTTGATTAGTATTCGTAGACAAGACCTTATGTTTAGATAGAAGATCATTATCAAATAATAAACTCACAATCAAAGAGACACAACCATCAGAATCCCCCTACTTTGCTAAAGCATGATTAATAAAATAAACTTGAAGTTTTTTTCGCATACCAGATCGACTTTCTGCACTACTCTTGGGAGTATAATTATGCAAAACACATATAGGAAACATGAGCAGTTTAATCCAAGCTGAAATATCCAAGAGACTAAGTATAACCTTGTCCAAAGTGTGTTTGAATGTTCGAGAGAAACTAAGTCTACATTTAGTGGGTATATGGCGAGTATGCAACCGAGATTGAAAATCTTTATCTAACAACTTCACACCAAGGACTTGAACAGAATTATTAAGCAAAACATTATCAACAATATAAAAAGGAACAAAAGCACTTGCTTCCTCAAGTTTTGTTACGCCATGAATAAGAAAATCAACATCTACTCTATTAAAAGGAGCCGAAATTACATCTCCGTCATGTGACATGCAACATATATTCCAAGCTTGGAGATGCATATATTTGGTATACAACCACATCTTTAGTTGTAAAAGAGTCTGTTCCCATAATGCATAAACTACACTATTATTCTAAATCATGTCCCTGCATCTATCATTTTTTTTCTCATTCACTAGATGTATATCATTAAGATGTTTGAAAAAAGAGCTTCTCACTAAACCCCTAACTCTTACACCATTCTTGTAGCCATCAAACCCTGTTAGAGCATTGCTCGGTCGAACTTGCAAGCGTTGCTATCTCAAGTTTGTTTGTTAAATTTAGTTGTCAAAACTATATATCTTGATTTCTAGTCTACTTATATCTAAGTCTCAGACTAGGATAGTTAAGTGTATTTGAGCTCCAGACTCCATGACGATCATCTTACGAAGACAAAGAACTACTCAAGGAATGAGTGGAACTTCATACGACTAAAAGGTATGTGGAGACTTGAACTTATTTATCACTCAAAAGTCTATCTACTCTATCTCCTACTCTTAAGACAAAGTCGTATAAGTATGATAGTTTTAATACATACATATTTTCTATTTCGAGCCGAGTTTACTCGCCTATCTATTTCTCAAAATATGTGTTGGTAAGCTTTCGCTTTAACAATTTTCCATCTTTACCCGTGACGAAAGTCATGATGATGTTTCAATCTTGAAAATGGCTTTGATGACGATAGTTATGAATAACGACTGTTATAACATTATAGAAGAATGTTTCAATGATTGAAATATAGAGTTGAGATTACCATATATGGATATAAGAATATATAGTATGTTCGCGCATTAGTGTATAAATCCATGTGCCGGAACCAAGTGTGTGCATACGGTATTGGTGAAGGAGACAGGTTGGGTACGCGTACTGGCGTAACTTTTCCTCAAGAAAATTCTGCTGAGTTTGGAGTTTACGAACTCATAAACCAGTAACCTTAGGTATGCGTACTGGTGGAACTATTCTACCCGAAAAATTCTGCTGAGTTTGGAAAGTCAAGTCCGGTAGCTAAGGTACGCATACCCGTACCCAAGATGGTTATTTCTCAAATCTGTAGTTCATGAACTTAAAACAATAAATTATAAGGAATGCAATCTTTGCAAACCGTGGCTATATTATTCATGAATTGATTCAAATTAATCAAACTGATTTTGTTTCAATTGTGTCTATGCATAAAGACCTAAGCAATTGAATAACTTCAACTAGTTCTTTTGAAGTCATTTGAACTAGTTATGAGAAAGATGAATACGGTTAATATGAAAGTGCTCATATAGCTAACCATTGGTTAACTATTTGTGAACAAACTAAGTGTACACGTTTTAGGTATGGTTACGCAAACCTAAATGAAATACATTTCATTTGTGTGTAACAAGCTAAGTTTTGATCTAACGGTTAAAATATATTAGCTTGGTTAAATCAGGTTTTTCATCTAACGGTGAATATTGAATGCTTTGTTACTAAGATAACATTGATTGCAAACCCTGATTTGAAAACTATATAAAAGAGAACTCTAGCAACTGGAAAAACTAATCCCCACACCTCCTGTGTGATACTAGTTGGTTTATCTAGAGTCTATTCTCCTTTAACCTTAGGTGTCTTCTCGAGACCCTGTAGGTTAACGACTTAAAGACTTCATTGGGATTGGAAAGCTAGACAAAATTACTCCTCTTGTAGTTGAGCGATCTGATCTTGCCATTTTCTATCGTACAAGTTCACTTGAAAGATTAACTTGATATTATATCTCTGATGGGGCAAGATAAAAATAAATCACAAACATCTTCGTCTCATCGTTTGTGATTTCGCAATATCTTGTTTCGATACCATACGATTAAGATTATCATGAGGTGATTGATAATTCTAGGTTGTTCTTCAGGAATATAAGTCCAGGTTATCGATTGGTTCCTGTTCACCTTGATTTTTATCATAATACGAAACAAACGCGTAGGTTTATTTGTGGGAAAAAGATTTATCTATTATCGTAGACTTTTCTGTGTGATACAGATTTGTTTATTCAAGTCTTCGACTTTGGGTCGTAGCAACTCTTAGTTGTGGGTGATATCAGCTAAGGGAATCAAGTGCATATCATCATGCTGGGATCAGAGATGTAAGGAGCGCAACTGTACCTTGAATCAGTGTGACATTGATTGGGGTTCAACTACAGTCCAGACCGAAGTTAGTTTGTAGTAGGCTAGTGTATGTAGCGGCTTAATACAGTGTGGTGTTGAAACCGGACTAGGTACCGGGGTTTTTATGCATTTGCAGTTTCCTCATTAACAAAATTCTGGTGTCTCACAGGTTGTGCGTTAAGATCAATCAATTAGAATATCCAACCTTTGGTTGTTGATTATCATTGATTGACACTTGAACATTGGTCTTTGGTACCATTCACGTTGTTTCACATAATAATCAGGCTCATTGATTTCTATTTGTTTGATTTGTTGATTACATTTTGAAACATATATATTAAACTCTTTGATATACTTTACTCTATATTGAATCTGACTGTCTAGTTGATTCTCTAGAAAGTGTATTGGAGTAAGTCCTCTCAGATTGACAAACGAATTGTTAGGTGTGGTTGTTAGATCCCCTGCATTTTCAATTGGTATTAGAGCATGCAAACATGTTAAAGACCTCATAAGTTTGTGTTTGTAGCAATTTGATTATTATGGAGTCAATCTCTAATAACGTACCAGGTCAGAAATTACCAAAGGATAATCAAAGCTTGAATTCACCTGAGAAAACTGTCATATCTAAGTCAATATCTAAACATTCTGTGAATGTAGAAACTTTTTATTAGGAAACACGCCTAGAAGAATAGTTGGATGAACTTTATGATGAAGGTGATTCATATATTGATAGAGATGTTGATGAGGAAGTCTCGGAGTATGTTAAGTTTTTGGATTCATTGAAAATGAAGAAGATTACAAATTTTTATGGCATACCTCTTCTGGATCCTCTCTGTCGAGAAAATAAGAAATTGAAAAGGATTTATGGCGGTCTTTATGGTTGGAATCGCTCTTGCGAATCGATCCTCAAAGATACCGAGGAAAACCTGAGTAGAAAGTCACTTGAATGTGATCGTGTTTATCAAAAATACTTCTTGTTAGAAGAGAAACTTGCAAAAATTGAAGCAAGGAATAACTCCCAGCAAGCAAGTTTTGATGACAGAGAAGGCATGTATCTCGCTCGAGAAAAATTCCTTGAGGATAATTTAGCTGCTGCTCTTGATAAAATCAAGATGTTGGAAGATGACTTGAAAAGGTTCAATACTAGTTCAAGAAAATTAACCACAATGCTAGGAGCAAGTAAAATTCATCGTGATACACGAGGATTGGGCTATAAGGGAATAGATGCTCTAAGTACTAGAAAAAAGGTAAAATTTGTCAAGGCTAGTGATTCTTCTCAACAAAAAGTTTCTATTGATGGCAAAAGTGAAATACCTTCACCGGCAAGTAAGGTTCAAAATACAAAAGTATATCAACCTCCAAAGTCAGCACATACGGATCGAGGTAAGAACATTCCTTATGTTTTCCACTATTGCGGACATAAAGGTCACCTGTAAAGGATCTATCGTTTCAGTATAAGAAATGAGAAACTTCATGATGTTCTTGTTTGGGCATCACAAGAAGTTGTGAAACCAAGATCATATGTTAAGACTAATCCCCTTAAAATTACAGGTTGTAACTGTCCAACCTTTAGGCAAAGAAATCAGTGCTATGATAAACCTAGATTTTCCTATAAACATCATACGAATCTTTTTCACAGTCTTAATGGTTATCAAAAGGATAATTTCGTAAAGGAGGAGACAAGATCCGATGCTTCCAGTTGGATAAAGAATAACTTGCAAAAGAATAGTCAATCCGATTCTCTTCCGAGAATTATAGAAGAGAGTAATGGGAAGAAGGTTATGATTCTTCCTAAACGCACTCAAAAGTGGATACCAAAGAAATTCAATGATGTTTTGAGTGTGAAAAGGAATAATCTCCCAGAAAATTCCATGACTATGGAGAAGGAAGTATCCATGATGTTGTAACTTAAAAAGTTCTTTGGAAAGATGGATTTGGATGTGAAAGGTTCTAAAAGTGATCTCTTTCATGATAATCCAAAAGTCACTTATGGTGAGCAAGACATTGCTCACCATCAACATAAATTGAGGGTGTTGTTAGTGCATCCTCACCAAGGAATGCCCTGCTATGTATACGGTGAGGGAAGCACGAGAATTGGAGCGCACAGATTATGTTCGGTAAGGCTGTAAAATTCGATTGAATTCTTCTAAAAAGGTATGTCTATAAACTTAAGAAATATTTGTGTTTTTATTTTCTTAGATTACTTATAATGATCCATGTACCTTTTTTATAGTTCATTTCTACCTAACTTGATATGTGTTTAAGGTTCTTAAATGTTTAGGTTTGAAAATAGTAGTTTGGGATGATTGGACTTCATGATATGCATACCATCATTTAAAATCAAAATCCAGGGATTTTAGTACGCATACCCATTTGCATACTGCTCCAGGTCGTGAAAATTCGTTTGCAAACCGGTATGCATACTTTACCGTAGACGTCGATATTTGGTAAACTTGTTTTGGCCGTAACTTCTTCGTACGAATTCAGAATTACCTCATTCTTTTTGAATTCTCTTCCATTTTGAATTCCCTTAAATATGGAGATAAAAATTATTGAATTTGGATGTGTTAAGATTGGTCTTTGTCCAGTCTCTTGTTTTTGAGTGTTTTGCTTTGTTTCGTCGCACTTGTTCCACTTCTCTTGGACTCGGGCACTTGGATTCTTGGAGTAATAATCATCTAAGCTCATTTGTATCTTTTACAATATTATTTTTGGTGAATCACAAAGAAGGAAGTTCAAGAATGGTTAGTTATATGCATTGCTATAGGATTCTTGAATGTTCACAATCATCTTATGTGAACTATAGTGCATGGTCGTTAATGACTTTATATGTTCTTCTTTGTTAATAAAATATTTTTATACGCATTTGGTATCTATTCTTGGTGTAAATCCATGCGAAAAAGATTGATTCTACCTTCTAAGGACAAAATCTAATTTTGCAGTATTAATCTTTATGGTTTTATATATTGTAATATGTTATGTGATATGGGTGTTTGCGTCCGTGAACTATTATTGTCCCATACTATGTCAAAAGTTATCTCTTTCATATGTCAATATGCATGTATTGATACAAGATCGATGAACTTTTGACAAACAAAAGTTAAGCCTATTATGTCATTTATTAATGGAAGATAGGTTAAAATCTTTTATCTACAAAGATTATGTCTATTATATGTCGTTATGCAAATAGTGATGAAAATAGAATGAATCTTTGTATATTTCGCAGTATTGATCTTCCATAATCCATATCTTATGTATATACTGTGCATCTCCATAAGTCTTCTTATGTGAGCATTTCCAACTAGACTAATCATAGATTCGTTTGTGGTTAATTTGGTTGTGTATTCCAATTAAATTAATCATGGGTTCTCTTATGATTAGATTAATTGAGAATTTTGGATACAAAATCATTTCTGTGGTTTTTGGTGTCCAAAGAAATCCTTATTTTCTTGTAAAATTAAGGTCGCTCTTGTTGTTCTTTCGGGAATGACATCAAATGGGGGAGAGTTCTTTTGAACTTGCGTTGAATTTCCATATCTTTGTGGGGAGTGCGGATGTGGAATATTTTAGGAGTTATATGTATCTTTATAAACTCCTTGATGAATGCATTTAGCTTCGGCTTTATGATTGCATCTAAACAAAGTTGATATGTACTTTTGTTTGGTCTTGAATCAACTCCGTGGAAATTTCATTAGGATCCCGTTTTCATACCTTTGCCAATTTTATTGACAAAAAGGGGGAGAATTAATATAGTTTTTGGATAATTGTGTAAGGGGGAGTGGTTTTCATGTTGAGATGAAAGTATTGACTAAGGAGGAGTGATACATATCACCACAGTTCACACTAAAAATACATATGGTTTGCGGATCATTATGTAAGGGGGAGTGGTTTTCATATTGAGATGAAAGTATTGACTAAGGGGGAGTGATACATATCACCATAGTATTGTTGTTGAAGTTGTGATACAATTGAACTTTGATACTGTGTAATAATACTATGACACTGTATAACAATGATTGAGAGCTTTTGTTTTCTCATTTTTATGGTTACGGATCTTCAACAACTATGATGCTGAAATGAACATCTATGGAATCATGGGAGTACTTGGAAAAGATGAAGTTTTCGAGAAATGTTGAAGCACCAAGGAGATCAAGCATGTGGACGAGAAGCTACAAAGTTTTATCTATTTTGTAATCCATATGTATTGATAGTTTTGTCACTAAAATTGACAAAAGGGAAGATTGTTAGAGCATTGCTTGGTCGAACTCGCAAGCGTTGCTATCTCAAGCTTGTTTGTCAAATTTAGTTGTCAAAACTATGTCTTGATTTCTAGTCTACTTAAAGCTAAGTCTCAAACTAGGATAGTTAAGTGTAGTTGAGCTCCAGACTCCATGACGATCATCTTACGAAGACGAAGAAATACTCAAGGATTAGTGGAACTTCATCTGACTAAAAAGTATGTGGAGACTTGAACTTATCAATCACTCAAAAGTATATCTACTCTATCTCCTACTCTTGAGATTTTTTTTTTTTTGATAAGTCAAAATTTTATATATATGAGAAAAAATAATTACAAGATAGTTTATAGGAAAAGAGGACAATGTGAACCCAAAAAC
Source organism: Papaver bracteatum (assembly GCA_023529315.1). NCBI lineage: Eukaryota > Viridiplantae > Streptophyta > Magnoliopsida > Ranunculales > Papaveraceae > Papaver > Papaver bracteatum. Next base: position 55,432 of record JAJJWX010001376.1, read on the forward strand.
CTAAAAACTATTTAAATCTAAAATAAAAAACATTTGGAAGCTCAATTGAATGAATGAAATATGGACGACCAAACTATTCCATGCCAACTCCATTTCCCAAGTCGATTTTACTCTTGAGACAATTCGTATAAGTATGATAGTTTTCATACATAATTTGCTATTTCGAGCCGAGTTTACTCGCCTATATATTTCTAAAAATATGTGTTGGTAAGCTTTCGGTTTAACCATTTTTCATCTTTACCCGTGACGAAATTCATGATGACATTTTAATCTTGAAAATGGCTTTGATGACGATAGTTGTGAATAACGACTGTTATAACATTAAATAAGAATGTTTCAATGATTGAAATGTAGAGTTGAAATTACCATCTATGGATATAAGAATATATAGTGTATTCACCTATTAGTGTATAAATCCATGTGCCGGAAACCAAGTGTGTGCATATGTGTGCATACGGTATTGGTGAAGGAGACAGGTTAGGTACGCATACTGGCGGAACTTTTCCTCCCGGAAAATTCTGCTGAGTTTGGAGTTTATGAACTCATAAACCAGTAACCTTAGGTACGCGTACTGGCGGAACTTTTCTACCCAAAAAATTCTGCTGAGTTTGGAAACTCAAATCCGATAGCTAAGGTACGCGTACCCGTACCCGTACCCAAGATGGTTATTTATCAAATCGGTAGTTCATGAACTTAAAACAATAAATTATAAGGAATGCAATCTTTGTAAACCGTGGCTATATTGTCATTGAATTGATTCAAATTAATCAAACCGATTTTGTTTCAATTGTGTCTATGCATAAAGACCTAAGCAATTGAATAACTTCAACTAGTTCTTTTGAAGTCATTTGAACTAGTTATGAGAAAGATGAATACGGTTAATATGAAAGTGCTCATATGACTAACAATTGGTTAACTATTTGTGAACCAACTAAGTGTACATGTTTTAGGTACGGTTACTCAAACCTAAATGAAATACATTTCATTTATGTGTGACAAGGTAAGTTTCGATCTAACGGTTCAAAGATATTAGCTTGGTTGAATCAGGTTTTTCATCTAATGGTCAATACTGAATGCTTTGTTACTAATCTAACATTGATTGCAAACCCTGATTTGAAAACTATATAAAGGAGAACTCTATCAACTGGAAAAACTAATCCCCACACCTCCTGTGTGATACTAGTTGGTTTAGCTAGAGTCGATTCTCCTTTAACCTTAGGTTTCTTCTCGAGACCCTGTAGGTTAACGATTTAAAGACTTCATTGGGATTGTGAAGCCAGAAGAAACTACTTCTCTTGTAGTTGAGCGATCTGATCTTACCATTTTCTATCGTACGAGTTCAATTGAAAGTTTGACTTGATATTATATCTCCGACAGGGCAAGATAAAAATAAATCACAAACATCTTCGTCTCATCGTTTGTGACTCCGCAATATTTTTTTTCGCTACCATACAATTAATATTATTGTGAGGTGATTGATAATTCTATGTTGTTCTTCGGGAATATAAGTCCGGGTTATCGATTGGTTCATGTTCACCTTGATTTCTATCAAAAGATGGAACAAACTCGTAGGTTTATCTGTGAGAGACATATTTGTCTATTATCGTAGACTTTTCTGTGTGATATAGATTTGTTTATTCAAGTCTTCGACTTTGGGTCGTAGCAACTCTTGGTTGTGGGTAAGATCAGCTAAGGGAATCAAGTGCACAACATCCTGTTGGGATCAGAGACGTAAGGAGCGCAACTGTACCTTGAATCAGTGTGACATTGATTGGGGTTCAACTACAGTCCAGACCAAAGTTAGTTTGTAGTAGGTTAGTGTCTGTAGAGGCTTAATATAGTGTGGTGTTCAAACTGGACTAGGCCCCGGGGTTTTTGTGCATTTACGGTTTCCTCGTTAACAAAATTTTGGTGTCTGTGTTATTTTTTTTACGCATTATATTTTGTTATATAATTGAAATATCATAGGTTGTGCGTTAAGATCAATCAATTAGAATATCCAACCTTTGGTTGTTGATTTACATTGATTGACACTTGAACATTGGTCTTTGGTACCGTTCAAGTTGTTCCACATAATAATCAGGCTCACAGATTTCTATCTGTTTGATTTGCTGATTACATTGTGAAACAGAGATATTAAACTCTTTGATATACTTTACTCTAGATTGAGTCTGACTGTCTAGTTGATTCTCTAGAAAGTGTATTGGAGTAAGTCCTCTCAGATTGCCAAACGAATTATTGGGTGTGGTTGTTAGACTCCCGCATTTTCAAACCTCCTAAAAGGACATTAGAGAAACTTACTAGCATTCTGTGAATCAAAAAAATGAGATATATGACTCAAACAAACCCCCTGGTTAGACCTAGTAACTCTAGGCATAATGAACACAAAAGAGATAAACCCAAAGGACCAATTAGGAATCAAGGAATGGAAATTTAAGAGTTCAAATTAGGAAAACCCCTAATTGAAAACCTAAAAAACCATTCATTGAAACACTAATTAAACAAACAAGGGGAACATGCCAAAAACACAAACTTGATGCTCCAAGAAACTTCACTACTGCTCATAGGAACCTTCAATCGAAGAAACCAAATCCTCAAACCACTAATTCAATAATAAAGCTCTAAAAATACCCGCAATTAGAACCCTCAAACTACTACTACAAACACAGAGTTTCACTCAAAGAAAATATGAAGAAAAATTCGAAAAAAACGATACCCAAAACGCTAACCCCACTTCTGCAGATGATGAAATACACAATCGTTAAAAAAAAAAACCCCTAATCCAATCTTCTATCAAATAAGTCACTTTGTCAAAAACCCTAATCCCATAAGAAAGAAACCCAATTCCCTCTGCTGCTACAACTCCAAGAACCTTAACTCGGAGTCTACAAAAATTTCTCAAGGAAAAACCCCTAAAACATATTCTTCAATTACTCAGGGGGAAAAAAAAACCTTAGCAATGAAAACTCGAAATTACGCAGAGATTAAGAAAAGGAAAACTTGAATCAGAAAAATCCTTAATTCGAACAACGACAATGTTAAATCTGAAGCTTCAATCGCTCAGAGAGAATGAAAAAAAGAACCCTCTGAGATGGGTGAAACTTTCAAGTTGGTGAACAAAAACTTTTTTATGTTTTTTCTTTCTTTCAACTGATTTTTTTTTTCATGAGACAAGAGAAATAAACATAAACTGAAAATAAAAATAAAAATAAAAATAAAAATAAGTAAAAATGGCCATGGTATAAGTACTTTATCGCTTGACTCTTCACAACTTGTATGTCTCGATATCATAAACTTGTTGACATCTCATCTTGATAATATTCTCCCTTGTACATAAGTCTTCAACTTGTACGAAATTTTGCTCCTTGTCTTGTTGCTTTACTTGAATCTGAAATCTGCTCATTTCCGTACTGTTGCTTGTAAACCTTAAACGTCTTGAACTTTCCTTCGAATTTGTGATGCTCCTCTTGTTGATGATGATGGTGTTTCTATGGACCCGTTGGTGTAGAGAGATATAAAGAGGATGGTGCTAACTTCGAACAAGATTACAAGTGGTATGTAAGTTAGCAATTCGATGCCACCCCCATGATTGATAAAATAGCATTCAAGAGATCAAAATAGTGCTTCTATTGGTGGTAGGTTGGGTAGATCACCATTCTACCCGGAGTTTACGTACGGTAACACACACTCTAAAAGCACATATTTAGACACGTACAAAGAAGTGAAGGTCGGTACCTCTCATGATGTAACATGGGTGGTCTCAACTATAGGGGATCACAAATCTAATACTGAATTCAGTCTGCACCTCATTTTCCACTGGCATGGTTAAATCCAACTTTAACTCTCATACAAGAAAGAAACCCGATCACATTCTCTGGCATCTCTAAGTTCATTCACTCTTGTGAGAATTTCGATGTAATCTTAGTGACATGTATACTATGTAATCCTAAACTAACTACAAGTTGGAATTTTTCATACACTAATTTACAAAAAAGTTGAAAAAGCATACAATGCAAGCTTAACCACTCTCCCCACTTAAACTTTACATTGTCCTCAATGTAAATTGAGTCATCCAAGTAGAGTCAAGGTGGGAAATCATATATGAAAAGTGACAAGAAATCAGAATAAATAAATACAAGATAAGAAAAATCTAAAAAGATAAGAGATACAAAACCAATGGGTTGCCTCCCATGCAGCGCTTGGTTTAAATTCGTCAGCCCGACTATGTCTTAGCAAATTCATCAGCCCGACTATGTCTTAGAAAATTCATTCCCCATATACCAACAATCAAAAAAGTTGGGGATCCATCCATAGAATCTGTTTTGCAAACATGAGCTTCACATAAACATTAGTACGATATAGCAAAGTTGAAGATATCGCTTCATAGAAGTTTCCCCCACACTTATTCTTGTCTACATTTGGAAGTGTATAAAGAACATAAAATTCAGGAACTTCTATGGTTTCTTCTTTGCAAACCTGTATAGTATGAGAATAAAATATTTCTAATAGTGGATATCGATAAACAAAGTCATTCAATAATATTCTCGAAGCACATACATTCAAGCCAATAATAGGTAAAGGAGAAGGATTAATAGGCAAAGGGTTAGGCAAACCTTGCAACTCTTGTGTTATGGTATCCTCTTCATCCTTTAATAATTCAAGTGAATTATTTACCTCTTGTATATCATGTCCCTCTATCAAACATTGCAAGCATTCTTTGTCCGTTTCTGCCTTAACCAAAGTCTTGACATCAACATCATCATTATAATCCTTTGCAAGTTGAATTGGGTCTTCCATAATATTGGTCATACCGGTCTCATTCTCAACATACTCATCTTCATTAGACTCAAATCTCAAGGAAATTCTGTAAAAAAACTAGTTTCATCATACTCATGTACCTTTTGAATAGGTGTTTGATCATTATAATGATCAAGAGTTGAGTCAACTACAACTAATGTCATCAAATATCTCCAAAGATTGGTCCTTTTCCACAAAATTGTCAACTTCCTCCTTGTATTCATCAATGCCCTTTCTTACATCGGAAACACCTCTTTGAAACTCTTGGAGTGATCCATCCAAATTATGGATATAATGTTCCATTTGTTTGTAAAGCTCGTTCGACAAGGAAAAAGTAGAATCACTTACTTTAGTATTGCTAGGCCAATTATCTTCCCTTTGAATGGGTGAATGATCATAACTGCGATTAAAAATTGGGCCAAACATACTATGAGCACATTCAGTCGATGAAACTGGTTCCATGCTTGGTTGTATACAAACTGACTCCATGCTGACCATAAGTTGTTGCATTTCATCAACCAAACTAGAAGAAATATTAACAGGAGCACAAGTATCATCCCCTTTTTGTGGTTGCTCACTTACATAACCACCGTAAGAAGGTTGAAATGTATGAGAATAACTAAAAGGGTACGTGGAGTATTGATCATAACCAAATGATTGGTTTTGATTGTACTTCCCATAAGGGTGATAGTTGTCATGTTGTTGAGGTTGAAAGCCGTATTGATTGATCCAATATGCTCTTTCCGTAGATATTGGTACTTGAACGAGACTCATTTAAGAACCAAAAAAAATATGAAAAACTAAAACAAAAATAAGAAACCAAAAACAAATAACAATCCGCTGCCTCCTCGGCAGCGGCGCCAAAATTTGATCGTTGTCATATGCGTCAAAAATAAATTACTTTCTCACTACTCAAAATATATAATATAGCAAGGCCAAGAAAGGATCATTCCCACAGAGAGGACTAAGGTTTTAATATGTTTCGGTTTCCTATATAAAACAATGGGAGGTTTTCTGATTTATTTATAATTAAACTAAAATAAAAGAAAAACAAAGAAATAAAGCAGGCAATTCAAATATGTGAAAGTATTGGTCAAGGATATCGTTTTCATTCACAAACATGTTCTTGTCTTAATAACTAGAATTTATATTTAATCTCTCATTATCAAAAGCCTTATGATACCTTGATCGGGGGAATATCCCGCTAATTTCTTCTTCTCATCAACAAACACATTAAAAGATGCGAATATGAATTCTACCAAGGAAACAACCTAACGTGTAAAAACACTAATCAAGTTTAATTCCCTAAATGCATTAAGTTCTATGAAATTAGGCCAATCAAAGCAATCGAACGTGTAAAAGAACTAATCCGATTTAACAAAGATTATGATTCACATACGATTACAAGGATATATCACTATAAGCTATAACCATATTTATGCTACTTGCAATCAGGAATTATCACTTTTGCGTATAATAACCCTAACTGCAATATCCAGTTATATCCAGCACTTCCATTTGTTCAATGCAACACCAACTGCAATTTCACATTTCTGTGAACCACCATTTATCCAGTTGCACATGCAATTTCATATCTCAGCATCCAAGTGCCAGCAACAGCTTTTACTCACTACAATAACACAATCACTGCACTACTGCCACAGCCACTCAGCCATCTTGCAACTGCAATAACAACCAGTTCAATTTCATTCCCCTGCAATGCATTCCACATCCATCTCTGGCACTTCCTCAACTCACTTCCATAATAAAACCCATTAACACAGCACCACTAGTCATTCTCCATAAGCATTGTCCTTAACTGCATCTGCGCCGGTCTGTACTTCCTTGTCACTTCAACTTCATAATATCCCCTTCAAATTCACAGCAACACTAGCTTCACTTCAAGCCTGCATAACCCCATTTGCATATACGTGTATACACAAACACCACCAGTTCTTGGCATTATGCTTGTAAATCCCTTGCAATCACTGTAGAGATACCATCTTCAATTCCATCTCAAACCATTCAACCACCACAAACTTGTCCACTGTATCTCCTCCTGATCTTCTCTATTCTTTCTCAAATCAACAACATCTCAAGTTCATTTGATATTATTTCCGCAAACACTTCACAGAAAACAGTACCACCATCTGTTGCTTCCAATTTCAATAACAATCACTATTCATATACAACAGCAGTAACTCTATTTACTAAATACCCATGAACTTCACCAGTACTCAAGATTAATCACCAGTAGCAACTCATTATCTCTTGTTTCAGTTCAATCCCGAGCCAAAACCCATTTTTCCTCATCCTCCATCCATCTAATCCTTGACTCAGTTCGAACCCATCACAATTTCATACCCATTTCAATCCAGATTCATCTTTTTCTACATCAAATTGCTCAAAACCAGAATTAATTCGAGTTATAAACAATACCCATAATCCCAGTAGAACTTAAATTCACATCCCAATCTCCTCAAACCCCTAATTTCTCAATTTCTTCTCAACAAACCCTAACTTCAGAAGTCAGTTCTTTCTTCATTTCTTCTAACAATCATCACCACCAGACTCATGAGATCTCATCTTTCTTAGCTTCGAATCAGAAACAACAACCAACTTGATCCACCAACAACATCGCCTCCACTTCCTCTTGTTTTCAGATGAGATGATATATTAACTAGATTACTGCTACAGCAGTGGGGGGTCGACCAATGAAAAAAATGTAACTAAATCAGACACATTAATGGCGTCATATATATTTGTCCCACGGGAAGGTTGGGCATCAAACCCCTCTAATAACATAAATATTAATAAAAAAGAGAAAAGTACAGTATGGACGGAAATGATAAGTTGACTGACAAAACCTCCCGAAAAAATCTTTCGCGTCTAATACAAATAGGACCCACATCCGCCCATTCACCAATCCAAATGCTGAAAACTTTGATCTCTTCTGTCCATTTTCTTATTAGGACTACGGGATAAAAACTCGGTAACTCTAGCATCTCTCGATATAGTATGGCCCACAATTTCAGTATGAATGTCTATCAATAAAAATTAATTACGTATGGATAAAAATTAATTGCATATGAATAAAAATCAAATATTTAGAAAATGTAATATAAATGTGCATTAATAAAAATGGATAAAAATTAATTACGTACGAATTAAAATTTGTAAAATAAAAGCACAACCCACAAGAAAAAAAAAAGTGAGTGAGTGAGTTGTCCAAGTTCTAAAACCAATGACTCCACTGACCCTGCTATTACATGCAGTAGTTACAAAGATTACAAATGTTACCATTCGCAATTTGTAAACATACATCAGCGTCTGCCATAGTGGTTAGTTGTTAGTGGAGGAACCAAGGTTGACATGTGTTGAACCACGGCTGACAAGTGTTGACGTTTTATAAAAGGGATTATCAAGGGCAATATCATCATAATATGTTTAATACAAAACCCTAACGAATTAGCCATTTTATTATTTTTACTGTGTACCTTCAACTTTTTTTCTTCTCTTAAACTTCTTCTCTTGCCTCCATACTATCTCTAACCTTAACATTTTTCTTTCAATGAAACATGTAGATTGACTTTTCTATTACAACCAACAAAACAAAAAATTCCATTGTATTGTATATTCACTCTCGTTTTCAGCAAAAACAAATGTTTCTTTCTGCACATAGAGAATGAAGACATGGCTGCTGCTACTGCATCTTTGAGAAACTCTTGTGTGTTTTTTCTCAAGAGTTGTTATCTATCAATTATCAACAAACCCATGATTTGTTTTGAGTTGATTCATGATTGGTAGGATTAATTGAGTTCCGAGCGATTATGGGCTAATTAATCGGGTGTGGTTTTGACCTGATCCGGTGTATCATCTTTTGCACCCGCGATTAACCAGGATGTGACCCGAAACATGTCGTCTTCTTCGCATACAGTCAAATTCAGTACTATGTTTTTATCGTAAGATATGATTTTGAAAGTGGCGAATCTGGTCGAATTCAAACAACAATTAAAGGGTTCAGTAACTTAAATTGGGACCATAATTTTTTGTTTGAATTAATTTGAAGTCGATTTATCTTTTACTGATTCTTGGAATCTGGTTTTTTTTTTTTTTTTTTCATAAGGATAAAAGGTGCAAAAATTAATCGATTGCAGTTGAGTCAGTGGATCTTTTAATGATCTTTGAACATGTAATTTGTTTATTTAATTGTAGTTCATGGAAATTCCAGATCAACTTGGTTGATTATGTGAAGATGAACATGAATTTCATGAAATTTGAAAATGGTAAGAACTGATTTTGATTTTTTTGTATAGTTATTGTGACTGACAAATTACATTGAAGTGACCATATAGAGGTCTCCCTCGACCAATGAAAGAGGAAAGAAAAACTTGAGTTGTCTGAGAAATAGCTCGGCCTAATTGAGTCTAACAGTACGGCGCGGATATTGGTACCCGTTTTGATGGATACGGACAACCACAACTCATATATGGCTTGTCGGTTCTAAATAACCGACAACCTAATTATCTGTTCAGCTCAACTGTCAATTACGGGGAACTGACAGTTCATTTTTCATCTCCTTTGATACGTAACCTTCACTGGCTCCAAGGATTGCTCGCCTGTGAATTGACCTTTTTGCCCTTTTAGACGATCTTCCTTATTCTTTTGATCCAAATGACTCCAAAGTACCTAATAACTCAAAACGAAACATAAGATACATAATTTACTAGAAAAATAGCAAAAAAAGCATAAACAATATATACTAAATCAAGGTGTTTATGACATCTATCAAGCAAATAGAGGCAGAACTCTAAAAGTTGATCGATTCGGGAATTATTAGACCAGGGAAATGTCCGAAGTGGATAGCGAACATGGTGATATTTCCGAAGAAGAATAAAGGAATTAGTATTTGTATCGATTTTAATGATTTGAATAAAGCTTATCCTAAAGATAGTTTTCCTTTTCCACATATACCACAAATGGTGGAATCAGCGACATGCTATGAAACACTTTCGATGATGGATGGGTACTCTGGGTACAATCAAATATGTTTAGTGAAAAGATGAGGGTACCCAAATACACCACAATCTTTCGAATATCAACCTATAAGTCCTATATACCAAGTGTGATCGTGTATGGACAAAGTCGAGACAATACAACAACTATATATGGTATTCACTTTGTGTGATCGTCAATGGATATGAAATCGAGACAATATAACAACAGAGTGTTCACTTTATAATAGGTACGGTATTAAACATAAACACTACAGGATCAATATCAAGTGACTAGGAATAAGCGTACAAGTGTATTTACTTTAAATATAATAAACAAATTATAATTATAGAAAATAAAGTAAATGACACAACAAGATTTTGTTAACGAGGAAAATGCAAATGCAAAAAAACCTTGGGACCTAGTCCAGTTATGAATACTCTCAGATCTAAGTTGCTATATAAAATCTAATGCCAACTTCATATAGTTGAGACAAAGTAAAGTACCCCTAGTTACTTAGCTTCCTTAGTATCCCTACGCTTTCGGATTCTAGAGTCATGCACGTGAATCACCACTCCTTTGGGTCAAATTCCAAACAACAAAGGAATGAATATGTTTGGTAACCACTCTATTCAATCTTTGTTGAAAGATATGTATGAGTTGTCAACAAAGGCTCTTCCTTTTAAGCTAATAAAATCCTTTATCTGGTTAGATCAATCCAAACTTTGATTACCGAAATAACCGATTGTCGGATTCGCAATCAATCAATATAGAACTCAAAGAGTAACTATAAAGCGATTCCGAACTTATACAACTAGACAATCAAGTCTATAAAATATAAACACGATTCTAGTTGGATCCCAGCCGATCATGATGTGTGCACAAAATTCACAAGATACGAAAACTAATAAGAAAATGTTTTTTGTCTTCAAATCTTCAATTGCCTTCTGAATAACCTGCACAACACAAACTTGAATCCTCTTGTGATCAATCACACATAGAACAAAGTCTGTTATCAATGATTATCACAAGATGTCTTTAGATCCGTAAATGGTTCTAAAGATCCCTTCAATACTTTGATCTAGTTTGGGTGACCCTTATGTCAGAAGAGAATGTTCTCAAGAATAATCAAACTAGGTGCAATCAAAGTTTCAACAATCTTTAGTCAATCAAATCAATAATAAAAAACCAAAATAACAATGAAATTATCTAGTTTCCCACCAACGGTACTCGTAGAGCTTCTTGATCCCACAAAATTCTTTAAATGAGCGGTCATAAGAGATTTCGCCTAACTAGGGTAGTTTCATCTCCGGATAGACAGCTCCACCAGAAACAACACGAATGAAGTTTTCCTGGATCTTAAGATAGTTTGCAAGAAATTCAAACTCAAGTATTTATAGACCAAGGTTGTTTGGACAACAAGGAAATTCCAAAACCGAAAATATTCTCAAGATATTCATTCAAGTACCTAATTTCGGTTTTCTTATTTCCAATAAATATTTGCCAATATTATCAAAATCTATCTTAGAAAAATTATATTATTAGTATAGCACATTATGAACTCACATATTATCTAAATCTCTATTTTTAACTGTATAAACAAGAGCTACACATATATGACCTGTAGATATCAACATTGTGAACTTAAAATTATCGTTTCTATCAAAAGGTTAAATGTAGATAGAGAAGGTATGAGTCTTGAAGAGAAAAATCTCCCTGAAGATATTAATTAGTCATATAATAACCGAGAGGTCATGTGCTCAATTTTTATGCGCTTTGTCACCTTTCAAACAATTGAGCACAAAGGTGAGCATGCACATTCTAACACAACTAAGTTGTGTTAAGATGAGCCTTGTCTTGTTTGTAAGAAGTAACTAAGATAGAATCATCATTCTTGACCTCTTGCTTGATTTGTTTTCTCATGTTTCATCTCTTGTTTTTCTTCTTTGAGTTATGATGAAGAGGGTCATTTTCACAGCATTCACTAGTACAAGATATTTCAGACATGATGTCTTTCTTTAGTCTTTCAAGAAAACTCTTGTAATTATTGTTACCAACAATTAACAGCTGATAGTCATTCTTGTGACTAAATTTTGGTCCCTTCTTGGCTATGGAAGACTTCGGGACCCATTTAGAGTTGGGTCTCACATGAGCAACTTTCTCCTTTATACCATTAGGACCATTATCCTTTTGGATATTTTACGAAATAACTTTTCTCCAATTTGGAACATCAGATCTTGTCTTAGCATTTACAAAGTCATCTCTCTTTCTATATTCATGTATTTTATGAGATGACATTGTCGAGCGATAGGAAAAATTTGAACTATCATTATGCTTCCCAAAGTAGCTTGTGACCGATTACAACTAACTTCCTAATGTAGCTTGTGACCGGTTACACCTTGCTTCACAAAGTATCTAGCGAGCGATTACAACATGCTACACATTATAGGATATGACCGGTTATACCTCAATTCTCAACATAAGTTAAGATAAGTTCTACATTATCATATAGTATTGGTCATCCTAAAGATATTCAATAATGAACCGGACCAACACACTCATGATTTCCCTTGTGATTATGAAACAACTTCATACATCTACTTCCTTAAACCAACGTAATAATACCTAGTTTTATAGGATGAAATCACACTTATATCCTATACATAATCAAGTAACTAAATACCTAGATTATGTTGATGTCGTATTTACGAAGTTCAAAAGATAAGCGTTATACTTCTGTTGATGGTGGTTTTTAGCTTAGGGTTAAAATTGTAAAACCGTACATCTAACATGACGTCACTATGACCATTTATTGAATCAATCAGCATGCTTACGTAAGAATTACCAGGGTACCTTTTTTTTTTACGTGTCATGTTCCACGGCAAAACCCATAACATTGACCGACGTCATCTATGCCAAACCCTAATTCTCATGCTACCGCGCAAAGGCATGCCAGCCACACCACTATGCCAATGGAAAACCATGCCAGCCACATCTCCACGCCAAGGCATGCCAACCAAGCTAGCCGCACCACTATGCCAATGGAAAACCATGCCAGCCACATCTCCGCGCCAAGGCATGCTAACCGCACCACTGTGCCAATGGAAAACCATGCCAGCCACATCTCCGTGCCAAGGCATGCCAACCATGCTAACCGCACCACTGTGCCAATGAAAAACCATGCCATCCACATCTTCGCGCCAAGGCATGCAAACCATGCTATCCGCACCAGTGTGCCAATGGAAAACCATTCCAGCCACATCTCCGCACCAAGGAATGCCAACCATGCTAGCCGCACCACTGTGCAAATGAAAAACCATGCCATCCACATCTCCGCGCCAAGGCATGCCAACTATGTTAGCCGCACCACTATGCCAATGGGAAACCATGCCAGCCACATCTATGCGCCAAGGAATGCCAACCATGCTAGCCGCACCACTGTGCCAACGGCAAACCATGGCAGCCACATCTCCGCGCCAAGGCATGCCAACCATGCCAGCCGAACCACTGTGCCAATGGAAAACCATGCCAGCCACGTCAACCGCGCCAAGGCATGCTAACCATGTGAACCGCACCATGCGCCAATGGCATGCCAAACCCTTGGCCCCACCATGCCAAGCCAACCGCACCTTGCCTTGGCCCCAACCATGCTAGCCGCACCATGTGCCAATGACATGCAAAACCCCTGGCCCCATCATGCCAAGACGACCGCACCTTGCCTTGGCCCCACCATGCCAAGTCGTCAGTTCCAAACCCTTGGCCCCACTATGCCAAGCCATCCGCGCCATTTGCATTGGCCCCACCATGCCGACCTTCCCTATGTGTCTAACCAAAACGAAGGCATGCGACGATCAACGACCACCCTTCCATCCTAGATGCAAATCCTAGCTGTCCAAGGTCGCCAAACAACGCATGGTAACCTTTGGCCCAAAATCCTAGTTTTGGCCACGCCAAGGCATGCCATGCCACATGTGCCAATGGCATGCCAACCACATTGTCGTGCCATACCATGCCGGCCTTCCCTATGCGTCCAACCAAAACGAAGGCCTGCGACGATCAACGACCACCCTTCCATCCTAGATGCAAATCCTAGCCGTCCAAGGTCGCCGAACAACGCATGGTAACCTTTGGCCCAAAACCCTAGTTTTGGCCACGCCAAGGCATGCCACGCTACATGTGCCAATGGCATGCCAACCACCTTGCCGCGCCATACCATGCCGACCTTCCCTATGCGGCTACCAAAACGAAGGAGTGCAACGATCAACAACCACCCTTTCACCCTAGATGTAAATCCTAGCCGTCCTAGGTCGCCAAACAACGCATGGTAACCTTTGGTCTAAAACCCAAGTTTTGGCCACGCCAAGCCGCGCCGAGGCATGCCATGCCACATGTGCCAATGGCATGCCAACCACCTTTCTGCGCCATACCATGCCGGCCTTCCCTATGCAGCTACCAAAACGAAGGCATGCGACGATCAACGACCACCCTTCCATCCTAGAAACGAATCCTAGCCGGCCAAGGTTGCCAAACAACGCATGGTAACCTTAGAATTCTTCCTGAGTTTTACTTTCGGGTTGTTTTCGCCTCCCGAACGAGCTCCAAACATATATATTCCCGTGAAGGGAGATAGAAAATTCTTTTCCGTACAGAATGGAGGTCGGACCATCAAAATCCGAGTCCGAATGAGAATTCTGCATCGATTCTAGTGAAGGGCGCTAATTAGGGTTCAACATACCAAACCCTAATTTAGACAAAGCCGCAAGTGCTTCCCTTCCAAGCCACACATTTTCAGTGGCTCTACTATACGTTAAATCCATGCCTGCCATGCTTTCATGCCGCTGGATACCAAACGAAGGGTTGCAATGATCAACGGCCACCCTTTCGTTTGAGATGCAGATCTTAGCCGTCCAAGGTCACCATCTAACGCATGGCCACCTTTGGCCCAACTCCTAAATCCTAGCTTGACCATGCCTAACAACTTTAAAGCCATGACGACCATGATTTCACGGCGCTGGCTACCAAGCGAATGGTTGCAATAATCAACGGCTACCCTTCCTCTCAAGATGCAAAATCTCGATCGTCGAGGGTCACCACTGAGCCGGAAAGTCTCCCAAGATCAACTTGCCAAATAGAAGCAACATGCTACATGTTTTCCACGAAAATACTCGAGACATCAACACATGTCACTAACTGGGGGATGCTTATTGGGTATTGGTTTGGCGATTTACAGCGTGCGGTGTACACTACGCCTGTTATAAGAAAGTGTCATAAGGATGAGGCGGTTAGTAAATACAGGGAGTAATGATGGAACACTTTCTTTTATAGAACATCAATTCCAGGTGTTATCGGTTACCACCTCCTCCCATTTACTCACCTTTTTTCCATTTCTAAATGAGACCAGAGTACGTTTAACTTCGACTTGTATAAATAGGCATTACCTATTTCCACCGAACAACAAGCTCAGGGCAGGAGCATACAACACTCAGAAAATATTTGATATATTTCCATATGTTAGCTTCCCACTTTCTGATACAAGTTGTAAAACAACTACTCTTCCAGAATCAACTATTCTGGTCTCAACACTTTCTTCGCTTCCCTCCCCAAAACCAACCCTTCTCTTTCACTTTGTGATCGAAGCAAGTCTGGAACGGACATTTCTTGGTTTAGGCCGGATTTGTACAGATTGATCTCTCAAATCTAAAGTACTCCCTTGCAGTATATTGTTTAGGGTTTAAATTCATTTCTCACCCACACACCCGAAATTACCAAAATCAGTACAAACCGTTTTCACCAACAAACAATTGGTGACCACAGTGGGAGATTGATCTTTCAGTTACAATGTAAATTTTTGACTATCGATCTAATGTTTCGACCCAGACATAAACATGTTAGAAGCAGGCGATCCGTTCAGGGATCGACAACTCAGTTACCAAACGACCTAATTATCTGTCCTGACACAACAATGGATGACTGGGGACTGCCTAGAGATTAAAAGAGAATGATCCAACCGGGTAATGATGCCTCGATTATCACATGAGACGACTGGGGACTTTCCATAATCACGGCGGTGCTTCCCGTAAAACTCGATCTTACACCCGGAAGGTTCCCTTTTCATCAAGAGACCGGAAAAACCGAGTAGGTCTTACCTAGACAAGATACATGGTTTGCTATTTCAAGTTTTCATGGGAATGATAAAACCAATAGCCACGTTATGTTTCACCGGTTCACCCCATGTTATCTACCAACACATGGTTTCATGGTCTTCCTGGGATGTTTGTGTCACTTTCAATCATAACCAAGACAACATCATTTCCAAAATAATTCATTCCAAAACAATTCATTCCAAAAGAATAATCCAAAACCCACGTAGATAACAATTATTTTTGAATCCAAGTAAAACCATAAACCAGGCGCTTTGTTTGCATTTCAAAAAAAAAAAAAGAGGAGAGCCAACCCCCTTTATAGGCATAACACTTTTAGAATTTGAATAAGCAAAGGATTTCCTGTTTGAGATACGTATGGAAAGAGACAACTGGGCCCGCAAAAACAAGCCTCACGGTGCCCAATAGTCCGCGCCATGCCAAGACAGCGTCGTGCCAAGCTAACAGTCCGCACAATGCCCAGCAAACAGTCTGCGCCATACTAAATCCAAGCCAGCGCTCATTCCAAGACGATCCTGCGCCAGCATCTTGCATCCTTTCTAGCGCTAACAGCTTACACCCTTCTAGCGTCACCTTCTCCGCTCAAAAATATCCAAAGCAGCGCCATCCTCACCCTTCGAAACAACGCGAGGCTCCAGCACTCCGTGATCAAAACCGCGCCATATCTGCACGATACACCTACGATCACCAGAACCAGAGCCGCTTCCGCCACCCCAACGCTTCTTCAAGTATGACAGCTCCAACCGTCACTAGAAACGTTGCTACTCCACCATCAGGGCAAGATACTGGAAGAGCCGGAAGAAGCCGACCTCCTTTTACCACTGTTGATTTGATGGAAAGATAAAAGGTTCTCATAAGGCTCAGATAGACGTGTTTATAACTCGAAAATAAATACCTATTTCCTCAAGACATTGACGGAGCGTCCATTATAAGATTCACGTCAACCCAAGAGGGAGATGACAAGGAATACTTTTAACATCCGGCGCAGGCACTTCAGCAGGACGTGCATTTATAGATGAAGGGGCTCGCGTTGCTCTTGAACGCGTAGTAGAAGGGAATCATCAATCCAATGTCATCACACGTATAGATCAGGAACGACTTCTTCAAAATCGAGGCAAAGGAAATCAACAACCCTCCCGAATTCACAGAGACCCTCTTCACGTCAGGAGATGCATGATTTTTGGGGACTTCGCCCACAAAATCGTGCAGTCTATGATGAAACAGTTATGTGAGATTCTATATTTCTCCAAGGCATAGCGTCAAGACATATTTGCATCCCTCAACCGCACTGCATTAGGAAAGCAACTGTTTCCATCCAGGGAAGTCGTTCCCAAACTCCAAGATCTCATGGAAAGAACGATCGATAGATGGAACTAGGGACTTCTAACCACTGTTCACTTAAGAGATGTCGAGTTTGACAGAACGCAAAGTGACGCAGTCTCCGGCTTCAACATTGTAACCATCAAGGCTTTGAGAGTTTTAAGGCGCTGTTTCGACGTTCTCTCCAGAAGTGGATTTGCTTCAACGTTCTCCAGCAGTGGCTCCACTTCAACGTTCGCTTCAACAGCCGCTCCGCTTTAACATTCGCTTCAGCAGCCGCTCCGCTTCAACGTTCGCTCCAGCAGCCGCTCCGATTCAGCGTTATCTCCATAAGCTGCTCTAGGATCCGTAGCAGTGTTTGGATCCTTAAGTTTCAACGTCCTCTCCAAGAGTCGAAGCCGCTTCAACACCATTCCTTCCTACAAAGGGTCGTGCCACCACACTCACAATGTCAAGGATCATGATCGCAGCTATCTAATCTTCATAGTCATGGCCACCTTTTTATCCATCCCGCCAAAACTCGTGATCATGGACAATTTGCTCGCTTACGCATCCAACCAATCATTTTACTTCCATGGATGCCCATCCAATTCTAGCCAACCTACTTTGTTCCCACGATAATATAATCTCTTATGATTACATCTGCTACCAAGAACTATTGCCGCTCATATTTTGATATCAGCCAGAACTTCACCACAGCAGTAATCACTACAAAGGTAACTCGTACTCCTCCATATTTTAGTTTCACGTGGAAGAAGTAACAAAATCACCAGTACGAACACACGATGGTGATGTCTTTATCATGGTCAACCCACTGGCCATACAAGATATAAACATGTAAACCACACTTGGGGACTGAGGATCTACACGGAATCCTTTCACTGTCAAATCTCAGAAGACACAGTTAACCAAAAGGGTGTAGCACAAAAATATGTTTCTGTCTAAAAGACGCCTTCAACAATTTACGAGGCCGCGGTGGATCCCAAGCTTGCTCAAAGGAAAACAACTTCAGAAACTAAAGAAAAATACGACTGGGGACTATTCATCGCAGTCCATACCGACGACCATCAAAGACTCACGAGATAACTCCAGAGATGCGGCTGAAACTTTTTCTTGAAGAAATAGAGGGAGCCACGATAAACAACATAACTCTCTCATTCCTGCCTCTTCGCTACCCAGAATATTTCATCCATGTGCATCCCAGTGCCACATCTAGAAGAGTACAATAAGCTTGTATCAAATCTCGTTGACATGGATTCAAGGCGATGCGATGAAAGTAGGATACACATGGGGACTACCATCATGAGACGCTTTCACTCCCCTCAACCTGGTTATTTCTGATTTCAACATCATCACTGCCAAAGTTTTACGAGCAGCGGGAATTTCTCAACATGAAGCCATACATATGCATCGAAAACTCCAAAAGCACACCACAAAGATACATTCACATATTCGTCCATGTCGTCGGGTCTAACAGAAATATAAATGGGGACTTCTCACCGCATCCCATTCCATACGATAGTCCAATATTTAGAAGATGGTTCAAAGGATGTCTCTTGGAACAAAGTCCTTGAAGACTTGATAGCAGCACATCGGCAACAAAATGTCTCCCAACTCATCTATTTCATCCTGTCTTCGGAAGATTTCTACCATACAATCATCCACAACATATCAATTATCGTGATCAGAAGGTCCAAACACTGAATAACCTAAAGTCAAGGATGGATCGACAACGCAACATCAATCTCCAAGATTACCCCTGACGTGATCGTTGTCGAGCATATATTTCATCCATCCATCTCAAGAATGCAGTGGAGTTTTGGTAAATTTTTGAATCCACTGGAGAGACACTGCAGATGAAAGCACATATCCAGACGAGCAATAGAAGAGGGTCGATAGCTCTTTTCATACATACGGATTTTATAGAGTTTGAACTGAATGAAGATTCCTTCTTGCTCCATAAAAGGGAATAGTTGACTGGGCTCGACTATGCCACCTCAGGCCTGCAACATTCTTCCTGAATTTTGCTGTCAAGCTGTTTTCACCTCCCGAATGATCTAAAAACCAAAATATTCCCTCGTATGGAGATATGAAATTATTTTCCATTCAGAATGGAGGGGAGGACCATCAAAATCCGAGTCCGTACGAGAATTCTACAGCGATTCTAGTAAAGGGCGCTAATTAGGGTTTCGGCATGCCAAACCCTAATTTAGACAAAGTTGTCATCCTTCCACAGAACTGAAGCCATTCGTCGTCCTTTTGAGGAACTCAAGATAGCTCCATTCCAATCCGACCAATGCTGACGGCTCCATTCCATGCCTACCAATGCTAACGGCTCCATCCCGAGCCAGTAAAATGATTGCGGCTCCATTCCAAGCCGACCAATGCTGACGGATCCATTCCAAGCCGACCAATGCTAACTGCTCCATCCCGAGCCAGTATAATGCATGCGGCTCCATTCTAAGCCGACCAAAGCTGAAGTCTCCATTCTAAGCCGACCGATGCTGACGGCTCCATTCTAAGACGACCGATGCCGACGGCTCCATTCTAAGCCGATCTGCGCCAACACCAACAACTCGCCGAGCCAGCGTAGTGATGTTCCCTAACCCCACGAAGATGATGCATAGCCATACTAAGCCGATGATCTTCATCTCACCACTTCACGGTCTACACCACAAATAGAATCTATGCAAGACCGCCAAACACGGGGATCATGAACTCTCCTTACCTCTCGAAAAAGGTTAGTCGGACCTTCCTGACCATATTTTCACGACTTGTTGTTTCTATTTTTTTCCTAGCCTGTCACCATCTTATGCTTACCTCGTAATGATGCTCCCATTCCGAGCTAAGAAGGGGACTTAATGTTGATGGTGGTTTTTAGCTTAGGGTTAAAATTGTAAAACCGTACATCTGACATGACGTCACTATGTCCAACCATGCTAACCGCACCATGCACCAATGGCATGCCAAACCATTAGCCCCACCACACCACGCCAAGCCAACCGCACCTTGCCTTAGCCCCAACCATGCTAGCCGCACCATGCGCCAATGGCATGCCAAACCCTTGGCCCCACCATTCCAAGCCGACCGCACCTTTTCTTGGACTCACCATGCCAAGTCGTCCGTGCCAAACCCTTGGCCCCACTATTCCAATCCATCCGCGTCATTTGCATTGTCCCCACCATGCTGACCTTCCATATGTGGCTAACCAAAACGAAGGCGTGCGGCGATCAACGACCACCCTTCCATCCTAGATGCAAATCCTAGCCGTCCAAGTTCGCCAAACAACGCATGGTAACCTTTGTCCCAAAACCCTAGTTTTGGCCATGCCAAGCCGTGCCAAGGTATGCCATGACACATGTGCCAATGGCATGCCAACCACCTTGCCGCGCCATACCATGCCGGCCTTCCCTATGCGTCTAACCAAAACAAAGGCGTGCGACGATCAACGGCCACCCTTCCATCCTAGATGCAAATCCTAGCCGTCCAAGGTCACCAAACAACGCATGGTAACCTTTTGCCCAAAACCATAGTTTTCGCCACGCCAAGCCGCGCCAAGGCATGTCACGCCACATGTTCCAATGGCATGCCAACCACCTTACCGCACCATACCATGTCGGTCTTCCCTATGCGGCTACCAAAACGAAGGCGTGCGACGATCAACGACTACCCTTCCACCCTAGATGAAAATCCTAGCTGTCCATGGTCTCCAAACAACGCATGGTAACCTTTGGCCCTAAACCCTAGTTTTGGCCACGCCACGCCGCGCCAAGGCATGCCATGCCACATGTGCTAATGGCATGCCAACCACCTTGCCACGCTATACCATGCCGGACTTCCCTACGTATCTACCAAAACGAAGGCGTGCGGCGATAAACAACCACCCTTCCATCCTAGATATGAATCCTAGCCGTCCAAGGTTGCAAAACAATGCATGGTAACCTTAGAATTCTTCATGAGTTTTACTTTCGGGCTGTTTTCACCTCACGAATAAGCTCAAAACCTAAATATCCTTACGCTGGGAGATATAAAATTATTTTACGTACATAATGGAGGTCGGACCATCAAAATCCGAGTCCGTATGAGAATTCTACATCGATTCTAGTGAAGTGTGCTAATTAGGGTTTCAACATACCAAACCCTAATTAGACAAAGCCGCAAGCGCTTCCATTCCAAGACACACACTTCCAAGGGATCTACTCCATGTTAAATCCATGCCGGCCATACTTTCATGTCGCTGGCTACCAAACGAAGGGTTGCCACGATCAACGGCCACCCTTCCGTTGAAGATGCAGATCTTAGCCGTCCAAGGTCACCAGCTAACGCATGGCCATCTTTGGCCTAACGCCAAAATCCTAGCTTGACCATGCATAACAACGTTAAAGCCATGCCGTCCATGCTTTCACGCTGCTGGATACCAATCGAAGGGTTGCAATAATCAATGGCTACCCTTCCTTTCAACGTGCAAAATCTCGACCGTCGAGGGTCACCACCGAGCCGGCAAGTCTCCCAAGATCAACTTTCCAAACAACAACAACATGATACATATTTTCCACGAAAACACTCGAGACATCAACGCATGTCACAAACTGGGGGATGCTTATTGGGTATTGGTTTGGCGGTTTACAGCGTGCAGCGTACACTATGCCCGTTATAAGAAAATGTCATAAGGATGAGGCGGTTAGTAAATATATGGAGTAATGGTGGAACGCTTTATTTTATGGAACATCAATTCCAGGCATTACCGGGTACCACCCCTTCCCATTTACTCACCCGTTTTCCATTTCTTAATGAGACCAGAGTACGTGTTTCACTTCGACTTGTATAAATAGGCATTACCTATTTCCACCGAACAACAAGTTCAGGGCAGGAGCATACAACACTCATAAAACATTTTCTAGCTTTCCATATGTTTGCTTCCCACTTTCTGAAACAAGTCGTAAAACAACTACTCTTCCAGAATTAACTATTCTGGTCGCAACACTTTCTTCGCTTCCCTCCACAAAACCAACCCTTCTCCTTCACTTTGTGAACGAAGCAAGTATGGAACGACCATTTCTTGGTTTAGGCCAGATTTGTACAGATTGATCTTTCAAATCTAAAGTACTCCCTTGCAGTACATTTTTAGGGTTTAAATTCGTTTCTCACCCACACACCCGAAATTACCAAAATCAGTAGAAACCGTTTTCACCCACAAACGAGTTCATAATTCATTATAATTCCTTAACAATTTGATAATAATGATATGACCAAGTCTAATCACTAAAGTATTATATATACAGCTTCGCATGTTATGTTTTCAATATAATACGATTTTAAAGATATGTTAGGAATAAAAACAAGTCAAGTCAGTATTACTAACCTCAAGTGGAAGGATGATGTCTTCGTTGCAGTAGTTACTTCTTTACTTTCTTCATGTCTTCAGAGTAATATTTGTATGTCTCAACATTCATATACTTTCTAGTCTAACCTAAACGAATGACTCTAGTAAATAACAACCTACTCTAGATGAGTTTTGATACTAAAATATGACAACCAAACATGACATACCACCGCTTGGTGGGTTCAATCGAGCTATGCTTTAACAATCTCCCCCTTTGTCAATTTATTGGCAAAACTCTATTATATATGAAGATAAATGAATTACAAAATAACTCATTCTTCATACGCTTGATTGCAAGTTTCAACATCATAATATCTTGCATATATTCAAAAAATAAATGCCGTTATTGACATTTGAATAACAAAAGCTTTACTCCCCCTAAAGGAAAGCTAGGCAAATATTCAATCCGAATATCTTTGTTATTCCCCTTTTGTAGTATGAGACACTACACAGCAAGATGATATATTTCTCCCCCTTAGTTTATGCTTTACTCTTTCATTAGATATATTGTTTAATCATATATATCCTTTCCTAGTGATCATAAATCACTTGTTTACTCCATATATTTCTCCCCCTTTTTGTCATAAAAATGACAAAAAAAAGACACGAACAAACAAAATAGCAAACTGAAAGTTTTATAGCACTGCTCGGTCAAACTCGCAAGCGTTGACATCTCAATCTTGTTTGTCAAGTTTAGTTGATCAAAACTATAGTCTTGATTTCTAGTCTACTTATAGATATGTCTCGGATTAGGATAGAATATGTAGTTGAGATTTAGACTTCACGACGTTCATCGATGGAAGGCGAAGATCTAATGAGAAGAGCTTGGTGGAACTTCATCAACGAAGGGTATGTAGAGACTAAAACTTATCTATCACTCAGAAGTCCATTCTATTCTATCTCCTAATAAGACAAAGTCGTATAGCTATATAGACTTTTTCATTATACATATTTGATATTTCGAGCTGAGTTTATCTCGCTTATCTTTTTCTCGAAATATGTGTTGGAAGCTTTTTTACTTTAACTATGTTCATCATTATTCTTTACGAGTTTAGTTGGAAACAATTTATTTGTTGGAAACTAAATATTAAGTCAAAAGATGATCATGTGGAAATTACCTTGAAACATCTTACATGATTTGTGTGAGACAATCATTTGATGTCGACTTAGAAAGTTTCGTATTGATCATTCGATCACTTGAAAATTACTTGAATCTAATAGTTTATGTGAGACCATTATTGTCGTCTTAAGGATGTTTCAGTGATTGAAATGGGAGTTTAGAACATTTAACCATGTCTGGATACAACATGGTATGCATACCTAGTATGCAAACTGTTTTGTAATGATTCAGGTCCGGGAACCTAGTTTGCATACCCAGTTTGAGAACGGTTTTAAATGTTAAGGTTCGAGAACCTTGTTTGCGTACCTAGTATACGAATGGTTCTACCTGAGTTTGGTCCGGGAATGCTGGTCGCGTACCTAGTTGCGATCGGCTGGAAAAGACCAAGGTCCGGAGCTGTTGTTTGTGTACCTGGTTTGCGAACACAGTGGTTAAGTATGTTTTTCACACTCATGAACAAATAAATTTATGAATTAAGGAATGCAATCTTCGCAAACCGTGGCTTAGTGTTCATGAATTGATTCTTGTATAAGTATTCTGTACGATTACGAATCAATCCAATTTTTTTTCAATATGTTCATATATATTTCTATGAGATAGTGAACAATTGAAAAACTCTATTTGAAACACAATTAGATTCATTTGATTATCTTTCATGTTTGATTGATCATCTTATTTGATCTAGAAGTGTTAGATGAATGTGGTTAAGACAAAAGTGTTCATATGGATATCTTCGGTTAACTATTATTAAGCCAAGTCAATATACATGTTTAAGTACGATTACTCATATCAAAATGAAGGTATATTTCATTTGTGTGCAACAAGCTAAGTCCATCTAATGGTGGAGATTACACTAGTACAAACTGACCCTTTTGAAACGCCAAATTGGCGTGTCCATAGGGTTTTAGACACGCCAATTTGGTTTGGACTTGTCATGGCTTCTGCTCTCGTAGTTTTAGGTATGATGGCGTGGCTTTAGGTACTCTATAGCAACGCCTACCTTGCTTGTCTATTGTTGTCCGGAATAGACACGCCAAAACCCATAGGCGTTGCTATATAGTGTCCCAAAAACTTAAGTACTGGTACCCTGTAGACACTTGATATATTGTTTTGGCGTAACTATTTGGTTCACTATAGACACAAACTTTGTTTTTTGGCGTAGCCATTGGTTATCCGATAGACACGCTATATAGGTTTAACGTGGATATATGTTATGTTTAGCCACGCCAATTACAATTACCTTCATCCACGTGGCTATATTAGAAATCATTGAATCTTTTTTAAGATGAGGCAAAATTGACCGTCAAATTAGATGCATCCTACACCATCCACATGTAACGTTGTGAGTCATTCATTGAATATCCTATATATATTCCATATAACGTGGCTATATGTGATGTTTAGCCACGCCAATTTATAATTACCTTCATCCACGTGGTTGTATTAGGAACCGTTGAATATCTTTCAAGATGATGCAATATTTACCGTCAAATTAGATGCATCCTACACCATCCACATGTAACGTTGTGAGCCGTTCATTAGATATCATATAGACATGCCATATAACATGGCTATATGTGATGTTTAGCCACGCCAATTTACAATTACCTTCATCCATGTGGATGTATTAGGAACCGTTGAATATCTTTTAAGATAATGCAATATTGACCGTCAAATTAGATTCATCCTACATCGTCCACATGAAACGTTGTGAGACGTTCATTAGATATCCTATAGACACGCCATATAGCGTGCTATATGTGATGTTTAGCTACGCCAATTTATAATTACCTTCATCCACGTGGCTGTATTAGGAACCGTTGAATCTCTTTTAAGATGATTCAATATTGACCATCAAATTAAATGCATCCTACACCGTCCACATGTAACGTTGTGATCCGTTCATTGGATATCCTATGGACACACCATATAGCGTGGCTATATGTGATATTTATCCATGCTAATTTACAATTACCTTCATACAAGTGGCTGTATTAAGAACCGTTGAATCTCTTTTAAGATGATGTAATATTGACCGTTAAATTAGATGCATCCTACACCGTCCATATGTAACGTTGTGAGCCATTCATTGGATATCCTATAGACACGCCATATAGCGTGGCTATATGTGATATTTAGCCATGCAAAATTACAATTACCTTCATCCATGTGGCTGTATTAGGAACCGTTGAATCTCTTTTAAGATGATGCAATATTGACCGTTAAATTAGATGCATCCTTCACCGTCAACATGTAATGTTGTGAGCCGTTCATTGGATATCCTATAGACACGTCATATAGCGTGGCTATATGTGATATTTAGCCGCGCCAAATTATAATTACCTTCATCCACGTGGATGTATTTGGAACCGTTGAATCTCTTTTAAGATTATGCAATATTGACCGTCAAATTAGATGCATCCTACACCGTCCACATGTAACGTTATGAGTCGTTCATTGGATACCTATAGACACGACATATAACGTGGCTATATGTGATATTTAACCATACCAATTTATATTTATTTAACGTGGCTATATGCTATGTTTAGCCACGCCAATTAATATCGAATCGTGTGTCTTACGCTTGTGATGCCTTTAAACAGTTCATATATGACACATCTTATATTTTAGAAATTGTGGTTAAATCTGAAATTCATATATGCCAATAATTCATATTATTATTAATCACACAGTAAAAAAATTTGAGCTTTGGAATAACAGTTTGCAAAAGAAAAAAATTAAAGGGCATTTATCCAAAAATCATCAGTTTTTCTTCAACTTTTTTTATAGTGGTGTCTCTGCATACAATGGATCAGGTTGTGACATTCTTGATGCGCCAAACCTTGTTTTCCTCTGTTGGTATGCCTTTTCTACACTTTGTATATATAAATTTCTCCGCGCCTTTTTAGTCTTCTCAGTAAGCATTTCAGAGGCTGCATGACTCCCAAAATGTTGATTGACTGCTAGGTGCTCCTCATTCCGTTTATCATCTGCTAGGCTGCTAGGTGTTCTTAGATTACTGTCCAATTTCTTCTCAGAATCTAAAACTGGTTCTGGTTGTTTATGAGGTTTTCCATGCCGTGGAGTTTCCTGCAGTAAGAGATTAACTATATTATATATATATATATATAGATAGATAGATAGATAGATATATTCTAAATCCAAGGCGAATTCGTCTGTCATGTGAATTCTCAACAAGAGACATACAAAAGTAATTTTCCAACAATGTAATAAAGCCAACATCACTGAAGGCCGCACCATTTTTCACATATGACGCCCATAATAAAATTCGTAACCAAATATCTTTATTCAGTAGATCAATTTTCTAATTTACACTGGCATTCATGTTCCATTTAGTTGTTAATATATTTCTGTCTCGTACTTATTCTTTAATCAAACCGAATAAAAGATTAACGTAAAATAATATATATATACTTGATTAACAAAGCAAAAGAGCTAAGAAACTAACCTTATCATCAGAGATGGTACACTTATCTTTCGGCCATGCCGCAAAATTCTTTTCAGCTTCGTATATTATCTTAAAGTCACCACTTGGTTCCGTTAACACGAACAATGGCTCGATAACCTCAAGAATATTGACAACATAACGGTTACTAGGAAGATCTTTTCCATGTATTTTCTGGTTAGGAACTGTAGGTAAATTCTACCTCTAGCAATGACGTTTTCCCTAGATCCATGCCAAAAGTCGTATTTTGCTTCCTAAAGAAATATACGGCAAATGAACATCTTATAAAGAGAAGACGCTAGAATTAACAATATAGATTTATAATTAAAAAAACACACACTCTATTAGATGTCTTAGCTAGAGTTTTTGTCATAGATTATATGACTTCTCTAGAGATATTGAAGGATTTGGTTGGGAATTACTGGTAGAATTCTGCATAAGATTCGGAGACTGCTTCTTAGATTCATCAGAAGGGTTGCTACATGCAGGAAACTTCCGTAGAGAAGTTGTTGGTTGGGAATTACTGGTAGGGTTCTGCATAAGATTAGAAGAGTTAGTTACTTTTGAAAGTTACATATATTTATATTTTTCTAGGTTATCTAATTTATACTTGGATCGGTGATTCATATAATTGATATCATATTTGTGTCTCATATATCCTTCGTAATTAATACGAACTAGGCTGGTTTATGTATATTCAACTTTCAAATCAAACAAGCCAAGCAACTAACCTTCTTAGCAGGCTCGGTAAACTTAACACCATACTTTAGCCAAGGAATCGCTTTTACAAGAGTTTGTCCTAATGTTTCCATACCATCAAATCGTACGGGTAGACAGAAATTCTCTTTTATTACTTCCTCAATCAGGATTTTGTGGAAATCAACCTCCACCCCACCCCATCCTTTCCATGTAATTGTTGTTTTCCTTTTAACTTAAAAGCTTTACCTCTAGCAAGAACATTTGCCTTAGATAGATGGTCAAAAAGGTAACAACTTTTACCCTGCGGAAATATCTGGCATATGAACATCTTCAAGCGAAAATTTTAAAACAAATTGAGATTTAAAATGCATGTAAAAATAAAATAGATACCGGATAAACTGCTTTAGTTATCGTGATCTTAGATTGGCTCCGATTAGATGAAGCTTTTGATGTCACATCCAGAGTATGTTTCCCCGAATTTTGTTGACTTACCTGCAGCAGTAGAGTAATATTCCATATTCGGGTAACAAATATACCAAATTCCACCGTGAATGCGAAGACACAGATGAATTGACTAGGTAACAAATATACAAGGTTCTCCAAAATACACCCTAGCATCCATGATTCATATAGTTGATAGCATATTTGAGACTCATATGGTCTTAAGATCATGTAACTGGTTTAAAACACATACCTTAGGAACCTTTTCAGATATTTCAATACGATATTGGCCTCCATTGAGTAGAGCCGGTGATTTCACAACCTCAGAATGTTTTGGTTGACTTAACTACATGAGAAAATTGAAATAAAAGTTGTACCTTATTTTTGCAGTGAAACCATTTAAGCACAATGCACAAATAACTCATAATCAAATAGCTAACCACATATCTCGGTCTACAAGGTTCTCTAAAATATACACTAACGTCCGTGATTCATATAGCTAATATCATATTCGTCTCTAATATCAAACAAGATATATATATATATATATATATATATATATATGGTTTATGTAAAAACATATCCAAAAAGTTAATAAAGAAAACAAGCCAAGCAACCAACCTCTTGATCCAAGATGGTTTGATTTAATGGCCAACAAATTTCAGCATCACCAACATCTTTTAAAGTTTTTATCCCAGATTTGCCAAAGGGTAATTTGATGTTTCATTTAGTACTTCACTAACTCGGACGTTGTAGCATGTAACTGAACCCATCACTCCCGACTTCAATTTAAAGACTTCCATATTTGTAGAGTAATCTCTTCCAATGGTAATAATGTTATCCTTTTCTCCAGACCAAAGTTTGCATGCTACGCCCTGCAGAAACACATGGCGCATGAGAGATAGTAAATGGAAGATTAAAGATTTAAATGCGTTGGAAAACCATACATCAACTGTTTCTTTTTCATATGACCATTCTGAGATTCCCCCATGGATGGAGGAGACGGAGACTTATTTTTTGATACTAAAGACGTCGGGGATTCAGCAGAAATGGTCGGAGTTTTAGTACAAGGAGAGTCCCGGTTCGCGGACCCTTTCATGCTTTTAGATGGCTTCTCCGGACCAAATTTCCCATGTTTTTTTTGGAAGTTTCTTAACTGATTCTGGACCTATCTTATTCTTAGATCGATTGGAGGCGTTTCTAGGTCCTACATCCTGTGACTATAGTTGAACACATTGTTAGAAAAAATTAGATATTGTCTGCCATTTTTTTTAAAAGTTACACAATCTAATCAAAACTCAGTTCACTTACTTCTCCTCCAGACTTGCTGATACTATTTCCCAAAATTTTCGTAATGTCGACTCCTTGAGATATCAAGTTATCTGTTAATCTCTGATACGCAGTTTTAGTAGACTCTAATTCCTTCTCCTTAGCTTTCAGCTTTTCACGTAGTTCATCATTCTCTTTCGAGGCTTGTCATGGTTTTTTTTCCATTTTTAAAGTAAATGATTGTCGTCTCTCCAAATCCAGCCCCCTTGACGCGTCCACCCTTATCCGGGCCGATCGCAAGTGTTAGGGCATCCTCTTTATGACCAACCATTTGAGTTCCCTCTCGAATCATTTTACGTTTCTCTTCTTGTTCAAATAATATGTTAAATTCTGATTTAAACCTTGTGCACTTACTTTGGTTAGAAACATGAGGACTGGGAAGTTTCTGTTTTCTCATAATTTCTGATGTCTTATCCCTGACAAAATCATCTGGTACCATTCCATGTTTTTCTTCGCGTGTTTTTTACCACATGAAGCACCGGTCTGCAAGATCTTCTTCGGAAACATCTCCCCTTTAGACCTAGTAGTTACCAGAAACAATTATGGATTTACATCCGCATAAATATTAGCTGTGTAAAACAGAAAACCAATTCCAAAGCATCTAATGTGAAAAAATTACAGATTGGTGTAAAAGGACACATCCCTATACCGTTATAAGTTTATGCGTATATGAGACACGCAATGCGACATACAAAAAAGAAGTTCAATGGAACACTATCTGATATGGCCGGTTTTACTATGCAGTATATAATAAATAAGATAACAGACTTGCTATTTTTTCTCTTAATCCCGTGTATCCTCCTCGTCCTGTCCGATGTGGGAACTTGGATTGTGATATTGCGTCTTTTCCTTTCTCCTAATTTTCCTTGCAGAGGAAATAAAAATAATTTCATTAATATGCTAGGATAGAAAATAAGAACGAAACACAAATTAGAAAAATCAATGTGTATTCCTTACCTTAAATTTGGGCTATTTTACATGATCAAGGAACTTATCCCAGCTTTCTTGGTCAACTACCGTTCTGTACTTTTTGGGGACAATTCTTAGTTTGTCCGGGATTTCCTTAAAGGGTTTTACATGATTGTTGTACAATTTCCTTCTGAAGTCCCGCAGTTGAACATGTAGACGCTTCATGACCACTCCCTTCATCCAATTGGGCACCTCAAAATGAAGCTGCAATAACATCTAATGTATGTTAATCACAGACTCACATTTAGACAACAAAAACGACGAATTGATAATCGCAGATGCATACCAGAAGTTTCGCCCACATATTTTCTTTTGTTGTTGGAGGGACTTCCTTCCAATTTAAATATTTTATGCCAACCACACTACGGGCCAAATAGCCTAAGTAACTACTGAATTCAATTCTATTTCCACCAGTAGGTCAGAACATATTATCAAAATCCATATCCCATTTTTTGGCATTAGATCCCACGAAGTCTTTATTCAGTTTCAACATTCTTGTCATTCCCCTCTCGTTTTTGATATTTTCTGTTGAGTCTTTTTCTTGCGGCTGTTTTTCTACTTCTGGAGCTTTTTCGAATTCTATATATTCTACCACTTCGAAATCATTTTCAGAATCGTCTGACTCTGGAAATAACAGAAGCAACATATGAAATCATGTGATGATCAAGTAAAAACAAGTGAGTACAAGATTTCGTACATTACCTATTACTTCTTCATATCTATCAGTGGTTATAAAATTTTCACCATATTCTTCATCTGTTTTTATAATGTCATTATGATTCTCATCTAACTCTATTGTGTCTTCATCAAAATGCCCCTGATCATCTGGTTCCACCCATTGGTCATCCTCTGGGGAAATGTTGTAATCATCATCTTCTCCCATGACATAAATTGTGTAGGTACGTGCATCTCAGTTAGGAATTTGAGCTTATTTTGGAAAATATTATCTAAACCTAACAAGATAGGAAACATGTGCTACACCTGTTTTCCATTATATGAAAATAAAACAAACGTGAAGTCATTGATGCATGTAACTTGAGGCTAAAACATCATTTCAACACACAAAATTTCCTCATGATTATTGTGTTATCCACAAAGCGAAAGGTACCGTTTAAAAGGTCTTATATAACTTTTTGTTACAAAATCCAAGAGCACTAAATCACCACATAATGATTATCCATTTTTAGCTTGAAATGATAGTCAAATTGGCCAACCAACAACATGGTATTGTTAAAAGTAGCAAATTAAAATGCAGACGTTACAGGCTTGCCAAGTAACAGAGACTCAAATGATTAAATATTGAGAAGCCTTGTACATATATATGATTGACACAACATCGTCGATCAAAGTAGAGTTATTAACTCTCAATCAAAATCCAACCCAAACAATAAAAAATACCCTAGAAAACAATTAGCATCGGCAAGTTTTTTTATTTTATTTTGTAAAACCTAACTAACTAGTAAATTCTAACTAAGTAAAAAAAAATTCTAAGTCCAAATGGTTTATTGCAGCAAAAAAACGTAATTACAAGAATTACATGAAAGAAAGATCCTCACCTAAATCTTAAAATAGTTGATGTATGTAACTTAATCCTAAAACATTATTGTTGTAACAAAATGAAATCACATCTCATCGTACAACCCGTGATTGTCATTAACTTGTTCTTTGATACAACGGAATAAAAACCCTAATTAACTAGTAAACCTATAAGATCTAACATCTGATTCTATGAGATCAAATAAAAATTCTAACATAAATTTAATATTCATTCGATAATGGGTTATAGAAATATTACCAACAACAAAGATCGAGTTTAAAGAGGTAGATTCCTTGTAAAGATTAGAGATAGTAATAGAATAAAAACCCTAATCATGCTTTAACTAGTAAACCTATAATAAGTAATATAATAAAAACCCTAAATATGCTTTAACTAGTAAACCTATAAGATCTAACATATGATTCCATGAGATCAAACAAAAAATCTAACATCAATTTAATATTCATTCGTTATTGGGTTGTAAAAATAATACCAACAACAACGATCGATTCTGAAGAGGTAGGTTCCTTGTAAAGATTAGAGATAATAATAGAATTATGATTTCATAAGAGAATGACCGAATAATAAAAACTGAACATGGAAGAAAGTAGACCGAACTCATCTTTCTTTTTATTTTTAGAATTTAACCAAACCATCAGGCGGTAATTTATTTTCCTTTTGAAATCATCCCGCCTAGTAAAGTTCATTTTCATCACCCGCCAAACAAAAGATTTTTGGTGTTTTTTTTTTTTATTATTATTTCCAAATTTTTGATGTGTAACCAATATGATTAGTTTTCTTATTTTATGAGAGAATATATCGTAGACACTTATGATAAAATTGTTTCCCAAAATTTTCAAAATTTAGTTTCCTATCTCTAACCAACTCAAGAAGAGGCTATAGAAAAAAACTACTTTCATATTTCGAATAATATTTTCCTTAATAATTTTAAGCTGGGTTGTCTCCTGGATTATTCTTGGTTCATGGAGGAAACATATGATTTTGAATTATTAGTGGCACCTATGTAGGAAACGTATTATTCTAATCATTCAGTAAGCTACTAAAGATAAAGAAACTAAACCCATCCATTTTCATGTTCATCATTTCCAGAAACATAAAAGTTCAATGTGAATCATTCATCACATAAATGTCAACCTATCTATAAGCGTAAAAATCCTACATCTAGTGCAGTACTTAAAAAATAAATACAACCACCACTGAAAACAAAATGGTCAGACAAAATGCTTTATATTTAAAAATATGTAAACTAAAAGTTCACACATCAAAAACCCTATTTAAAAATCAAAGAACTTGTTAGGCGAGTCTGGTTCTTTGTCAGATTAGTATGGTTCCTCATTCTCATCCAAATCCACGCAAAGATCATTATCATTAACATCGTCGTATAACATTACTTTTTTTTTCAATAGCACTTAACTTGTTCAAACTCGTATTTTTGTTAAAAGTATTGGCAAGAAGATAATAAGATCAGACCTAAAATGATAAATTGATTCTTATTGTTTACAAGGGGGGACAACTATATTTTTTTACATTTCCTCCGTTCTTTCAGCTAATTATATTTATTTTTCCAAAAGAATGCACACCTCATAAATAATAAATTTGCAAGAGTATATTGCATTTCTGTAAACTCTGTGAACTTGTAAATAATTATCTGATTTATTTCTGATGCGTGTCGTAGGTGCTCAAATTAATTCACTTATATTCTACTTTACTAATGAATAGTATAGTAGCAAATAAGGTTCGTTCCCACGAAGAGCAGGGAGATTTAGTTGTCAAAAGTGTCACAATGGTTTTTTTTTTTTAGATTTTAAAACAAAGTAAATAAAAAAGCAATTAAGAATAATAAAGTTGCAAGCAATGGAGAGAAATATGATCAGGGAATCCTTCTTCGTTACTAAACCGTCATCAAGTTATTATATTCATCCATTAATACAATTAATCACAAATTATTACCAACCGTGGAATAACAGCTAGCTCAGTGATATCCCTTAAATTCCTTATATCACTGAGTACGGAAGCTCTCCAATACCAGATTCTATTCGTCTAAACCACCTAGTAGTAGCTCACTCAAGGTGTAATTTCTACGAATGATTTATCTTTTGTGAATTATAGATTGATCCTAGTAGTTAGACTCTTAGCTCAAGGTCCACTTTCTAGTGTTGTTTATACACACAATCACTATACAAAATCCCTCGGTCTAGTGTTCTCTACTTTTGTATGAATTATTCGACTATTACTTATCTCCTAACTCAATACTAGCATTTGATTGAATCAACAAATTAATTCAGTTGTCCACCTAAACAATCTATCAATCAATCATACAAATTCTAATTAGTATAAACAATCAATAATCATGTGAAGAACTTCAAAATAGATTTATATAATAACTCAAATCATGTCTAGAACTTAGAATTCATCCCCAATCACTAAGAAGTTTAGCTACTCATGGTACTAACAAAACCCATGAGTTTCATATGATAAAATGATAAAGAAATAGTTACGGTGATGAATCGCTCCAAAACCCTAGCTTTTCTTCTCTTGAGTGCTTCTCTCCAATGGCTTGATTAAAGATTATAAGACTAAAGATATTTTTAGAAATTATAGAACTATCTCTTTTATAGGTGTCCCAAAGATAGAAGTTCCCGTGCACAAATCCCTGTCGAAGTGATTGCCAAAACTAACCAAGATTCCAAAACGAGCTCACCATACTTTCACGGACACTACTCTATCCGTGAATTTCAGAACTCAAGTACACCAGGTTGTCCGCGAAATAACCATTCCCCAGATATTAACCCATCAGTGAGTTATTTTTTCCCCTGAGTTTTAATTTCCAATGGTTGGAATCATAGATACTCATACCTCAGTGAAGAATAAATTCCCCTGGATTTTCATTATTTCTCCGGCATAATCACGGACACATCAAGATCCGTAAGTTTCCAAAGTCCCTGAGTTTTTAGTTTGCCGACCATTCATCTCACGGACTGTCTGGTCATCGTGAGTTTATTTTCCCCCTGAATTTTCAACTCAGGCAAATACTTCCACGGACAGCCTAGTTGCCGTGAAAAGTAAATTCATCTGAGTATGGTAACTTATTCTCCAATGCTTCCATATTACCCTCATCTCACTGATAAATCAGTCAGCATTATCTTCGACAGAACCTCCACCTTCATTAACTTTCATGCTCGACGTACCTTTCATCATCATCATTACTGCCAAACTCACAGCAACACACTGTCACCTGCAGTTGATTATCATCTTCTCCATCATTTCCGGCTACTTCAATCCATGGAAATAGAAACACCATACTCGATCATCCCTGCCAGCATTGGTTATTGTTGGAATTTTTAGTATGCGAGTGAAAATTGGTTTTCAAATGTTAAACTCCAAAAGATGTGTTTGGGTTATGCCCTTTCACCTGTAAGACACCTAGTCATGAATATGTGTTATGGATAATCACCATTGTCCATGGAGAGTCACCATTGGGTGAAAAGACACCTTCAGAGTCACTATTGACTCTATATAAACCCATCTCTTAGTTTTGTTTATGTATGAGTTTTTACATGTTAGAAGAGAACAAAAAACAAGTTTTTTGAAGTCAAGAGTCAGAGTCACTTAAGAGCACAATAATTTTCAACATTCGCTGGCCTAATGGTATTATAGTGCTACTTACTATAAGGCGTGATCGTTGTCTCTTGGAAGGCGACATCCGTAGAACCGTGAGCACCGTATGCGAGGATGAATTGTCTTTAAGGGAAGAGGATTACCTCGCCTCGATCAACCCAATCCGATAAGTCTTTCTAACTCTCTTCTTGTTTGTTGCGGTAACATGATTTTCGAGAAACCGAAACCGCATCATATTTTCCAACAATCTTAAAGACAATTCCTATCCCTGTAGTTTCGGTTTCTTAGAAAAACTGGATGTCAGTCATTGTTATTTGACTTTGTTGCTTTATACGTAGCATGCACTTGATAAGAAACCCCCTTGGAAATTTTCTTGTTCACATGATTGTGGTCATCTCATCTTGCACAGTTTACGATTCGTTGTTATAAATTTCTAGTTCGAATGACCATCTTACGGATATCATGCATGCTTATATTGAATGATCTATGTTACATGAATTAAATGTACATGTTTTCACTATTTCCATTATCTAGATATGTATATATGCATTCAGTGGAAAAGTCGATGCATGATGGAATAGTATTTTGTTTGTATGACTTTACACATTTGAATATGTCTGTTTGAATAATCTTAATGAGAGAAGAATAGGTATTAACTCATTGATCTACCATTGATTTTGAAGTATCTAAGGGGAAGTACAGATGTTGGTTTAGTGTTTGATAAAAACTATAGATTCGACAAATGTTGTGGGTTATGTTGATGATTATGCGAGGTGATCTTGATAGAAGAAGGATTAACAGGTTATAACCCGGTTGGAGGTCGGTTTGCAAAGCAGGTTGCATTTTACAACTCTTGTTCACAGTGGAAGTATATGGTTGATGGGTTTGGTTGGTGATTTAGGTGAGAATCAACTTTGTTCTCATCTTGACCAAGCAGACAGTATCATGAGAGACGAAGCACATCGATGTCGTATCATTTTATCAAGGATCGTTGTTATAAGCGATCCATATTAATTATGTCTGTTTGAATCATTGATCTACCATCCATATTAATTATGAATCTGTGCATGATAATTATGTTTAGTGATCATCAATTAGGATTATTTATGGCGGCACAAATTGATCTTCTTCTCTCTGTTTTAAGTTTTAATTCCATATAAATTGCATAGACACTGTTGTGTGAAGAAGGGTTGTGTTGCTTTGCACTGAGACACCTTTTGAGGGTACTTGATGGTTATAAGACAAACCGTTACCCTCCTCTCTGATTGTTGACATTGTCTATCCCTTCTAAGGGACGTAACTCTTGCAACGAGATGTCATCTTAATTGCAAATTAGTATAAGAGATATCATTTCTCTTCCTGGACGGAGTAGCACAAAATGTGTACTTAAAAGGATTTGAATTAACAATAACAATCAGAGTTATGGACGACAATTGCAGCAAAATGTATCGCTTCTCTGAATATCTCGATTTGGATTTCCAGATTTGAGTATATTAGTAAGAACTCGATGACATCCATTGAAGTGAGACACAACTCCTTTAAAGCAATAGGAGTTTCATCACACTTAATGATGATACAAAGGTTGAACGACGAAATGTCGTTCATGTATGAGTAATATCATAGTACGGAAGATATACATCGTCCTTTCACTTTGTTGTTTCATGATTTTTGTGAATTATCATGAAATTTGGGGGTAAAGAAATGAGATTTATCACAAGATTTATGTGATTTGTCGCTCCGAAAACAGGGTCTCTGTTCCTGTATCTGTGAAGAATAAGTTCGCTAAAATGATGCCATTAATCTATTTGGTTGAAAAGTTAAGAACCAAAAAGAAATAAATGAGTAAAAACTCTATGGTGAGTTTGGAGTTTCTCCTTTAAGTATTTGATGGCAGGGTCTGGGTATCAGATGGAGGAATACTGGTTGCTGGCAGTAAAGCCAAACTTTTCATATGATGCCCTGTGACAGTGAAGAGTTGTGGATTTTATAGGATACCAATCAAGAAGATGTAGTCGTTACAATTTAATTGTTGGCAGAAATTAGAGCCTTTTGAATTTTTGAATTCAAATACAAACAGATGATTGGTGACTGTTTGGATCCACTAAAGTTAGATTATAAATGTAATCTAAGGCGCCACATAAGACAAAATGTAGTGCGCCAAAGATAAATGCAATCTCTAAGGGTATTGTGGGATCCGTGTAATCTTAATCAATAAGAATCGTTAGCTTTGGCATGGGATAATTATGATAGTGAGGCTTAAAGCATTGATTGCGGATTTGATTTGTTTTTGAAGTTACAAACAGAACAGTAAGAAGTTTTGAGTTTTATTTTGGCACCCAGTTGCTAAGAAAAAAGCAGAGATGAATTCTCAAAAGCAGTACACCACAGAATTGTGGGGGTGACGGTCATAACAAGATTGTTATGATGAGAAATTCATCAAAATGTGGGGGTACCTATAAGGTGTTATGGTACGTTCCTACAAATATGGGGTCAACGCAATACCATAAAGAAATTGCTTTCAAGTATGCGCATCTAAAATAAATAGTGTTTGAGAATTGTATCGAGTTGCGACAATAGATACAAATTCAAGAGAGAGCTTATAATTGCATGTCGAGGGGAATGGGCTTATAGCCTTACTAAAGAGTAAGTTGCGGCGGTAACCCAACCTAAGCGATTGGAGATCCCATGGTCTAGGTTCAAAAGGGAAAACTAAGTTGTGACGAACTCGCCAGATAACACTGAAACAAATTTTCTCTTTCCCATTCCTATGATAAGAGTCAGTGTTGCCTGTCACGTAAGAGGTTGAGATTTTCTATTAATGATTCCTATAGCTTAGTCTAACTAAGAAAAGTATGGCAGGATACTTTCAAATAGGATATCACCTATATGAGTGAGAAGTGAGGCCGCTTCTATGATAACTTTAAAGGCTAGGTTAATCTAGAGCACTCATAGAATTCCAAGAACGTTCAGGGCCGAAATGAACACAACCGAGAATTTGACGATTATAAGGAGATATAATGTGTGAGATTTATTGTATCGATTTACATCAACGGCTGACAGTTCAACGACATCGCGTCCACTGATTGGCTAGTAAATCCGGTAGATTTTCACTAGGTTTGGTTCAAAGCCAAAAGCTACCATTTACCGATGCATTATATTTTCTGCTTGTGCTCTTAAGAGTTTGTAAGTTTTGTTGAGTCAGTATTTTCACTCATGTGGGGGATTGTTGGAATTTATAGTATATGAGTGAAAATTGGTTTTCAAATGTTAAACTCCAAGATATGTGTTTGGGTTATGCCCTTTCACCCGTAAGACACTTAGTCATGAATAGGTGTTATGGAGAATCACCATTGGCCATGGAGAGTCACGATTGGGTGAAAACACACCTTGTAGAGTCACTATTGACTCTATATAAACCCATCTCTTAGTTTTGTTTTTGTATGAGTTTTTACATGTTAGAATAGAACAAAAAAAAAAAGTTTTTGAAGTCAAGAGTCAGAGTCACTTAAGAGCACAGTAATTGTCAACATTCACTGGCTTAATGGTATTATAGTGCTACTTACTATAAGGCGTGATCGTTGTATCTTGGAAGGCGACATCCGTAGAACCGTATGCAGGGATGAATTGTCTTTAAGGAAAGAGGATTACTTAGCCTCGATCAACCCAATCTGATAAGTCTTTCTAACTCTCTTCTTGTTAGTATTTTGTTTGTTGCAGTAACATGATTTTCGAGAAACCGAAATCGAATCATATTTTCCAACAATTATCTCTGTCGTTGTTCATCACATCCATTATAGTCTTCCAGCATATTAACTTCAAGACTCAACCATAGGACCGAAACTTTCACTACTTCTAGTAATGGTTATCGGCCATGGAAGCAACTATCTCTCTTCTCGTCTTCCTATTCTTCTCGAGCTCAGACATAAACCACTGTTATAGCAGAAACTCCATATTTTTCTTCTACTTTAAACCTGCTGTCATCACATCATCATTCCTATCAAGGGCCATCATTCTTCATATTCAATCATGATAGCATTATAAAATAGATGAAACTATCATTAACTCATCACAGACTCGATCTCCTCCTTCCATTATCAGTGGCATCGACCACAATTTCCATCGTATCTCATTGGTAGCAGCAGCATTTCCAACTCCATCACAGATTCACTTTTCCACTTCTTCTCACACGTCATTTCCAGCAAAACTATAGCTCCACTCGAACTGCAATCATTCTTATCCTCCGAGAACATCAAAAATCATCAACTGCCATGATTAATCATCAAGCTCAAGTTCTTTGGAGTCACCATCCTCTTCAGTGTTCACTGACACCTTTCGAGTTACAGCCATCGACAATCAATGGCGCCATCAACTGCTAACACCGGGAGTGACAACATCCATTAATGGAAGCAACCACTTTTATCCTACTGCCATGTATTCATCACTTCTTATCTCTTTTCTCAAGAAACACGGCTTCTCCATTGATATCTCGAGTCTCCTTCATTCCTTGAACTTGGTCGTGATGCTTGGTGAAGAAGATGTTGGTGGCAGCCCAGAGTAAAATAGTCGGATGCCTTTAGAAATTATGTGCTTCAACAACTTATCGCAACTTTGACTCACTTGAATAGCTTGCAACTTTCTCGTACGATGTCAGAATGACTTCGTTCTTTCGCCGTTAGATTCGTCTTTTTGTCCTATTCGAGATGATAGCAAGAACTCCTCAATTTGGATGAGTTCCACTTGTTCTTTGGCCCTTCTCCGCTTGCACCTAGCTTCTTTTATTGCACAATAAAGTGAAAATTCACTTCTTTTGGATGATTTACCTAATAAAACACAAATAGAGAAAAAAAAATGTAATATACAATAATTTGCAAGAATATAAACAATTACTAGCAAGGATTCGACACTAAATATATGCAAAATATGCACTTAAAA
Source organism: Papaver bracteatum (assembly GCA_023529315.1). NCBI lineage: Eukaryota > Viridiplantae > Streptophyta > Magnoliopsida > Ranunculales > Papaveraceae > Papaver > Papaver bracteatum. Next base: position 96,223 of record JAJJWX010001376.1, read on the forward strand.
AATTCCCCCACACTTGGATTTTGCTAGTCCTCGAGAAAACTATCTAAAATACAACAACTCCATGTCGCCGAGAAACGGATGCACTTAGCTAATGCAACATGCCTTTAAACCCCTAGGTGTCTCTAGCGGACGAGTTATAGTCTCGTGAGGGCTTACGAGAGGTATACCCACAAAACCTACTCCAACTTCAAAGCGTTCCAGCTTTCCAAGCATCCAAAGAGCTATGAGGACATAGAGTTTCTAAATGCTAGTAATAAGAAGTTATAAATACCAAAGAACATATTCATTATTAAATCTTGAGTGAGAAATAACCACATCATAATGAGAGATTGCGTGTTTGAGAGCGATCAATAAGCATTTTGCCTCGAACTCTGCCTCACTTAAAAGAATTTTATGATAATTTCACTCAATAAGACAACTTTTTTATGGGTCTCACATGTGTGCAGGTAGGAATGAAGAGAGAATCCTACACACGTTGAATAGTGGGAAGGAAACCTTCCGAATTATTTCTGGAGACTCCACAAAATCGTAGAAAATAAAGATATTTTTCTGATGATCTCTAAGAAAGGAAATCAACCACTATAGCAAGGATGAGAATACTTACCACCTTCAAATCCGATCGGCAGTGATGAAATCACCACTCTCACAACATCCAATAGAAACGTTTTCCTTCCTTCGGTTCGTCTTCTTCATCTTCTTGGTCTTCGGTCTTCAACTGTTGATGATAAACTCTTGAACTTGTAGAACTTCGACAATTTGTATTCTTTTCCTCAATTTCCTTGTTGCTTGAAACTTCTTTATATATTTTTCTTCCATATGGCCTTATTGAACAAATAACAACCTAAATGCAAATCTCTTTGTATATATAATATATTTATTTATTTATTTATTTTTCGTATTTATTTTTTAATTATTTTTTTTTTGAAGAGAGATTGCAACTAAAACAATAAAAATAAAATAAAATAAACATGTCCATGAAAGAAGTACTTTACCACTTTAATCTTCACAACTTGTATTGTCTTCGTATCATAAACTTCAATAATTCTCATCTTTTGATTTTCTTCACTCTTGTAAATAAATCTTCATACTTTGATATAAAATTCCGTTCCTTATGTGTAAGTCTTCAACATGTATATAAAAATATGCTCATTGTATGTTGCTTTACTTGGATATGAAATTTGGTCTTCCTTGTATTGTTGCTTGTAAACCTCAAACGTCTTCAACTTTCCTTGAAGATTTTGATGTCGCTCCACTTGTTGATGATGATGGTGTTTCTATGGATCTGTTATTGTCGAGAGAGAGAATGGTGATAACTGCAAATCAAACTACAAGAAGGTGGTTTTCGTCTATAGACGTCACCCTCATGATTGAAAAAATTAGCACACAAGAGATCAAAAATAGTGCTTCTATTGGTGGGAGGTTGGGTAGCTCATCATTCTACCCGGAATTAACGTACGGTGACTCACGCTCAAAAGAAAGCTCTTTAGTCAGATACAAAGAAAATTTGGTCTGGTGCCTTGGTTGATATGAAAATGGGTAGTCTCCACTAATGATTGATCAGCAACTCTAATAATTCATTTCTCCCTTCTCCTAATTTGCATCACCGGCATGATTAAATCCATTATTTAACACTCCAATTCATAAGAAATCCGAATGTAGTTCCCAAACACTTCCAAGTTCAGTTATGTCGGTCAGAATCTCTATGTAAACATACCTAGAAGTATGCTAGTGACTCTAAAATGTCTACAAGTTGGAGGTTTGATTCAAATATATACAAAGAAATTTAAAAATATATATGAAAAATACTCCCCCACACTTAAACTTCACATTGTCCTTAATGTGTAAAACCGAAAAGTTTTGAATTCTGACGTAACAGCAGATAAAACGCAAAAACTGTGCAAATTGGTAAGGAATTTGGAAAAACTCTGTTCCACAAAAGTTGTTTATATACGTGTTTTGTACAAAGTGTCAAAAGGAAACAGTGTTTCAATAAACGGTTTGACGGTTATGGTCTCTGGACTGAACTACGCGCAGTCTGAATTTTTCTGACGAAAAGGTATTCATCATAATTTTCTTCTAAAATAGATTACGGACTCAATGAAATTAAACATGGGGATGAAAATATGATATGAATACAATAAAAAAAAAAAGAGTTTAAGATACAAAACCTATGGGTTGCCTCCCATTTAGCGCTTGGTTTAAAGTCGTCAACCCGACTTGGCATTCTCCTTACTACTCCTCCAGAGGGAGAAAATCGCGCAGCTCTATCTCTTCCACATTCACATAAGCGATGTTTTCATAGTATGGCTTCAATCTATGGCTTTTGACCTTATAAGTAGTCCCATCTCTAAGACTAGTGATATCAACCGCACCATGAGAATAAACATTAGTAACAACATATGGTCCAATCCATCTGGACCTTAGCTTACCAGGAAATAACTTAAGAAGAGAATGAAATAAGAGAACTTTCTGTCACACAAAAAAATTCTTCCGAGAAATCATCTTGTCATGGAAAAGCTTAGTCTTCTCCTTGTATATATGAGAACTCTCGTAAGCATCATTATGTATCTCCTCTAGCTCATTGATTTGTAGTTTCCTATGTTTCCCCGCTTTATCATACTTCATGTTGCACATATTTACCGCCCTTAAAGCCTTATGCTCAAGTTCAACTGGGAGATGACAAGCTTTGCCATAAACCAACCGATATGGAGACATACCAATCGGTATCTTATATGATGTTCTATACGCCCAAAGTGCATCGTTGAGTCTATAACTCTAATCCTTCCGTGTAGTGTTAACGGTTTTCTCAAGGATGGACTTAATCTCACGATTTGAAATTTCAGCTTGCCCACTAATATGTGGGTGATACAGCGTACCAATCTTGTATGTAATGTTGTACTTCTTGAGAAGAGCATGGAAGGATTTCTTGAAGTGTGATCCTCCATTACTGATAACCACTCTTGGTGTACCATGTCTAGAGAAAATATATTCCTTCACAAACTCACAAACAACTTGAGAATCATTAGTAGGGGTGGCTTTAGCTTCCACCTATTTTGAAACATAATCCACAACAAGAAGTATATAAAATTTTCCATTCGAATTAATAAAAGGACCCATAAAATCAATGCCCCACACATCAAAAATCTCGACAGTGAGAATAGGATTGAGTGGCATTTGATTTCTAGCACCTAGATTGTCCGTTCGTTGACATCTATCACAAGATTTGAAAAAAGCACATGCATCCTCAAATAGGGTAGGCCAATAAAATCCACTCTCAAGGACTTTGAGAGCGGTGCGTTTAGAACCAAAGTGACCACCACAAGCATAATAATGACAAAAAAAATAGAATTGACTAAAATTCAGAGTTTGGTACGCACCTGCGGATAATTTGATCAGCACCATATTTCCACAAGTAGGGCTCATCCCACACATACTTCCTTGTAACCAAATAGTTCACTATATCAGCATACCAAGGTGTTGAATCTTCAATTGAGAAAAGTTGTTCGTCTGGAAAACGATCATGTAAGGGAAGTTCTTCTTCGGAGATAATAAATCTACTAAGATGATCAACAACTGTATTCTCAACACCTTTCTTATCTCTAATTTTCATATTGAATTCTTGCAACAAAATAATCCAACGTATGAGTCTTGGCTTAGCCTCCTTCTTTTTCAATAGGTACCGTAGTGCTGCATGATCAGAATATACAATCACATTGGCACCCACCAAATAAGCTCTAAATTTTTCCAATGCAAATACTATACCCAGAAATTATTTCTCAGTAGTAGAATAGTTGATTTGAGCATCGTTTAGGGTCCTTGATGCATAATAAATCACATGTGACCTCTTGTATACTTTTTGACCCAAAACAGCTCCGACTGCATAATCACTTGCATCTCATATTAACTCGAACGGCAAACTACAGTCAAGTGATTTAATAATTGGTGCAGTAGTCAATAATTCCTTCAATTTATTAAAGGCATTCTTGCACTCCTGGTCGAAGTTAAAGGAAACCTCCTTTTGCAACAATTTGCACATCGGCATTGAGATTTTGAAGAAATCTTTGATAAACCTGCATGACCAAGAAACGAGCGAATTTCCCTCACCGAAGTGGATTGTAAGTTCCTAATCAAGTCTATCTTTTCCTTGTCCACTTCAAGCCCTTGAGAGGACACGATGTGGCAAAATACAATTCCATGGTTTACCATAAAGTGACATTTCTCTCAGTTTAAAACCAAATTAGTGTTTATGCATCTTTTAAGCACAAGTTCAAGATTATTTAAACAAATATAGAATGAATCACCATAAACACTAAAGTCTTCCATAAATACCTCAATGATGTATTCCACGTAATCAGAAAATATACTGACCATACATCTCGGAAAGTGGCAGGCGCATTTCAAAGACCAAATGGCATTCTTCTATATGCAAATGTACCGAAAGGACAAGTAAATGTAGTCTTCTCTTGATCCTCTGGTGCAATAACATTTTGATTATATCCCGAATAACCATCCAAAAAGAAATAATGAGAATGTCCCGCTAACCTCTCTAAAATCTGATCAATGAAAGGCAAAGGAAAGTGATCCTTACGGGTAGCCGAATTGAGCTTTCTGTAGTCTATGCACACTTGCCATCCTGTTAGAACTCTTGTAGGAACGAGTTCATCATCTTGATTTCTAATGACAGTGACACCTGATTTCTTAGGCACCACTTGCACCGGACTAACCCATTTGCTGTCAGAAATTGGGTAAATCACCCCCACACTTAGTAATTTGAGGATCTCTTTCTTCACGACCTCGGTTTAAGCCTATGCTGAGCATCACGTACTGGCTTTACATCATCTTCCATAAGGATTCTATGCATGCACATCGATGGACTAATGCCTTTGATATCAGCAATTGTCCAACCAATAGCCGTTTTGTGCTCTTTCAGAACCCGAAGAAGGCGTTCTTCCTGTATTGCTGTGAGATTCTTTGAAATAATTACTGGAAACTCTTCCCCATCACCCAAATAAGCATACTTTAAGTGATCAGGTAGAGGTTTCAGCTCTATTTTAGGTGCATGCACAACATAAGGTAAAGGAACTTCATCAATAATAGGTAAATAGATATATGAAATATTACATGTTTTAAATTCTTTTGATGCCAATAAAGCACCACATGTCTCAAAAAACTCCTTGGGAATATCAATGTCCAAGTTAGGCATGCCATGGACGTCCAAATCAATGCTATTTTGTAACACAAATTCTTGTTCATCTTCTTTGTTCAAATCAAACATCTGTTGTGCCAACGAACCAATAACATAAACAGAAAATGCGGAATGGATATCACTTAGATAACACATAGCTTCAAAAATATTGAAGCATATAACCTCTTTGTCAAACTCTATAATGAGTGTCCCATTATCACAATCAATCTTAGTCTTAGAAGTCTTCATAAATGGTCTCCCAAGAAGTAATGAAGTAGACGAACAATTGTCCCCATTCTTCATATCCACAACAAAGAAATCAACCAGAAAGATTAGTTCATTCACTTGCACCAATACGTCTTCCACGAGTCCCTTAGGATATATGTTAGACTTATTAGATAATTGAATGATAATCCCTGTCTCCTTTAAAGGACCCAGATTCAATGAATCATAAACATCGGCTGACATCACGCTTATGGAAGCACCCAAATCAAGCAAAGCACGCTCGAAACGTTTTCACCAATAGTAATTGGCACTGTAAACCTAGCAGGATCCTTACATTTTGTAGGAATCTTTTTTAGCAACATAGTTGAAGCAATTTCTCCCACCTGAGTGATTTAATTAGCAATTAACCTCTCCTTCCTTGTACACAAATCCTTCAGAACTTTGGCATACCTAAGTACTGATAGACGCATTTATGTGTCAATTTTGTTCTCAATTCTCCATATTGTTAGTGCTTATTTTGCTATTTTACCTTTTTGTATGTGTTTTTGGAGAAATAAACTTTTGCGAAGGATTTGGCTCGAAAAGTGGTATTTGGACCCCCAAGATGAATTACTAAAAGCACCCATAGGACGCGATAAAGGCACCCAGAAGAATTCATAAAGATACTCAGGAAGATTACTCTGCGCACTCCAAAATTACTATTTCCGCCTTATTTGCTAAAAGGAGGCCAACAAAGGATATGGGGAGGTCATCTTCTACATTTTGAATTTTCAAAATTGGCGGGAAAAACTTGTTTTCACGGAAAAGATTAGGGTTGGATTTTTGGGGGATTTCTGAAGAGATTCAATTAGCGGAAATAGTTTGAATAGACTCATAAGGGCTAAACAGTCTTGGTATGGTGTTTGGACTCAGCTAAAATTGGCTAAACAACCGGGGCTTGAGAAAACAGAGTGTTGTGAGATTTTGGAAGACTATTTGGAGATTTTCAAGGGATCGTGCTGCTACCCAATCAACGGGAAGGATGACGTGTTTGAGAACCAAAAGAAAGAAACAAATCTTGTTATATTTGGTGATTTTTGAAAACATGGAACGTGATAACACTCTCTTGCAAATACGGAAAGAAATCCTTCAAATAAGGTAAGATATCTTCTTACAGAGTTTATCTATCACAGAAGAGGTTGCAAAGTCTTGGACACCTCAGAAGCTGCGTAAGAAAGTAAAGAAGAGAAATAAAAAGGGAATAAAATCCCGAGACTTAAGAAGAAAGGAAAAGTGGAGAATGGAAGGAATTACTCGCAAATATTTTCACCCTGCCGTGTATATAAAGAGATAAGAGCAGTCATAGGGCATCTGTCGGGAGTTTGGGGTAGCTACAGAGCTAAGAACAAGGCTGCAGAGAAAAATCGCAGCAGCAGCAGAGAAGAAGAAGGAAGAGTTGTAGATGACAGAAAAGAAGTGTCATTCTGAAGAACACGAAGAACAGACTAATAGAGGCAGTCGTAGTTCTGCTACACAAAAGATTTATCGTTCTTTATAACAGTAATGTCTGTAACATATTTACAGCGTTGCAAATCTCTGTCTTAAACAATTTCTTCAATAAAAACACCTTTTTGAGCCATGAATCAATATTTTGAGTGTGTTTTCACCATGAAGATCTAAACCCCAACACTAGGATGAAGGAGGAAGCCATTCTTCACGCGTGTGGTAATTCTATTAATTCTTTTATGAATTATTGCATTGATTTTTAATTGATTTATGATTTTTATTGAGTGATTGTTATTTCAATTGATGGGTCATGCTTTCTTAAGTGTTTTGATGTCTCATGCTTTAGATTTACAGTTATCCCTTTCAAAATCTACTTTCGGCAAGGAATTAGAGTCAATAAATTGTTATTATTTGAGCTATGAATGTCTAGAATTTTTAGTTGAACCACATGAATGAGAATTGGTGGAGTTCTGAATCCCAGTACTTCTAGATCTTGTGACAATTTTGTGTAAATATTTTGTTCATTATTTATGAAATCGAATCTCATCAAGTCCAAGAATCAAACCCTTTCTTACCACAATTAAAACTACATCAGTTTTTGGCGCCGTCGACGGGGACTTGTATTTAGGTTTTAGGTTTTGCATTTTTTTTTAGGTTTAGTATATATTTTATTTATTATTATTTATTTTTTTAGATTATCTTTTTGTTCTATTTTACGTCTTGGGTATTTTTGTTTTTGGTGTGCAGGTTTTGCTTGAAGCTAAAAGTGGAAAGTTGGACTTGTCTAAAAAGTACAGAAAATCCAAGATTTTTGTTTATTTTTGTTAGTTTTTATTTTCTTTATTTTTGGACTTATATGTTGTTTGTTTGTTTTTGTTTTTAATATTTTATTTATAAAAAAAAAAAAAAAAAAACGTGCACACACCAATTGCATCGTCAGACTACCGATTTTAGGAAAACTCGTGGATTAGTAAGCTGAACCCGTGCCTTGGGCCTTATGGGAGTTACCAGTTGAAAGTCCACAAACCTCAGCCTCATACCTTTGGGTATATTTTTTTGTGGTAACCTGAGCCTTCCCATTTTAGTCAACCTTGCATTTGCGCGTGCACAATAGAATGTTGAAATGGTATTATAATAGCCAATACAATGATTATTCGACTGAGAAACATGGACATTATCCTTATTATGACCATAGAGTGAATAGTGGTTAGGAACACCAACCTTTTCAAGGTTATGGCTCATACCATGGTGAGCCCAATTACTATTCGCACGTGCATCGGTCATACGAGCAAGAAAATAAGGAATATTATAGTACTCTCAAGATGATGGATGTTACTTCTGGTCCTATTCTTCCACTAGAAGAGTCTCTCAAGATGATGGCTGAGAATACAAATAGTTTTATTTTAGAGACAGACAAAAGAATTGCTCGGAATAATCTTTGAAAAAACGGGGGTCTAACAACACCACCCAATATTTCGATTAGCAATCTGTATGGACAACTCCGAGTTGTTTTTTAGAGAATCAAATAGATAGTTAGACTCAATCAATAGAAAATACTTAAGGAGTTATTATCTCAATCTCTCGATTTTATTTACTCAAGCTAATATGATTCGCGAGTCTAATCAAAGAGAGATAACTTGGATGGGACCAAAGACCAATATCCAAGTGTCATTCAATTTAAATCAACAACCAAAATGGTCGGATATTATAATTGATTGAACAATGCACAACCTGTATTATTTCAATTATATAAAAATATAATGCGGAAAAAAAATAACACAGACACCATAATTTTGTTAACGAGGAAATCGTAAATGCAAAAAAACCGCGGGACCTAGTCCAGATTAAATATACACTATATTAAGACGCTACAGACACTATCCTACTCCAAATTAACTTCGATCCGGACTGTAGTTGAAACCCAACCAATCTCACACTGATCCAAGGTACATTTATGCTCCTACGCCGCTGATCCCAGCAAGATACAGCGCACTTGATTCCCTTAGATGATCTCACCCACAACCAAGAGTTGCTATGACCCAAAGTCGAAGACTTTAGAAAACAAATCGGTCTCACACAGAAAAGTCCAGAGGTAATAGATAAATTCGTCTCCCACGAATAAGCCTAAGAGTTTTGCTCCGTCTTTTGATAAATCAAGGTGAACAGGAACCAATCGATAAAACTAGACTTATATTCCCGAAGAATAGCTCAGTTTCATCAATCACCTCACAATAAACTTAATCGACGTAGCGAAGAAGATTATTGAGGAATCACAAACAATAAGACGAAGATGTTTGTGAATACTTTTATCTTGACTATCGGAGATAGAAATCTCAAGACAATTATTACAATTGTACTCGTACGATAGAAATCGTAAGATCAGTTCACACAACTACAAGAAAAGTAGTATCGGTCTGGCTTCACAATCCCAATGAAGTCTTTAAGTCGTTAACCTAGTGTTGATGGTGGTTTTTAGCTTAGGGTTAAAATCGTAAAACACTAAACCCTAGCAGACAATAATGTCACAACTTTTAAAGCAACAAGCATTTACTAGGCACATTTACTGAAACCTTTAATGTGTCTCTAAAATAACTACCCGGGTATATTTTTCAAATTAGGGTTACAACGAGCCAAACCCTAATTCCCACGTGTGCCAATGGAAAATCATGCCAGCCACACCAACCGCGCCAAGGCATGCTAGCCGCACCTATGTGTCAATGGAAAATCATGCCAGCCACACTAACCGCGCCAAGGCATGCCAACCATGCTAGCCGCACTACTGTGCCAATGGAAAATCATGCCAGCCACACTAACCGCGCCAAGGCATGCCAACCATGCTAGCCGCACCTCTGTGCCAATGGAAAATCATGCCAGCCACACCAACCACGCCAAGGCATGCCAACCATGCTAGCCGCACCTCTGTGCCAATGGCAAATCATGCCAGCCACACCGACCGCACCAAGGCATGCCAACCATGCTATCCGTACCTCTGTGCCATTGGCAAATCATGCCAGCGACACCGACCGTGCCAAGGCATACCCACCATGCTAGCCGTACCTCTGTGCCAATGGAAAATCATGTCAGCCACACCGACCGCGCCAAGGCATGCCAACCATGCTATCCGTACCTCTGTGCTAATGGAAAATCATGCCAGCCACACCGACCACGCCATGCCAAACACATCTCGCTATGGCCCCTCATGCCGCGCCACCATGCTGGCCTTTCCCTCGCCGCTACCAAAGTGAAGGCATGCAATAATCAATGGTTTCCCTTCAATCCCAAGAGAAAATCCTGGCCGTCTAAGATCCCTTCACGACCTATGGCCCAAAACCCTAGCTTGGTTATGAACCTAGCCAAGCTAGTCGCGCCATGCCAAACACATCTCACCATGGCCCCTCATGCCGCGCCACTATGCTGGCCTTCCACTCGTGGCTACCAAAGTGAAGGCGTGCAACAATCAACAGTTGCCTTTCAATCCCATGAGCAAATCCTGGCCGTCTAAGGTCCCCTCACGACCTTTGGCCCAAAACCCTAGCTTGGTCATGCGCCTAGCCCAAGCTGGTCACGCCATGCGCCCATGGATACCCCTTGGCCCTGCATGCCAATCCAAATCCACACCTAGCCCAATATAGTCATGCCATGCGCCCATGGCTACCCCTTGGCCCCACATGTCAAGCCAAAACCGCACCTAGCCCAAGCTAGTCCCGTCATGCACCCAAGGATACCCCTTGGCCCCACATGCCAATCCAAAACCACACCTAGACCACGCTAGTCACGCCATGTGCCCATGGATACCCTTTAGCCCCACATGCCAAGCCAAACCAAACCTAGACCAAGCTAGCCGCGCCATGCTAAATACACCCTGCCTTGGCCCTAGCTATGCTAATCACACCATGCCAAGCCAGATGCCCTTGCCTTGGCCCTAGAAATGCCATGCACCCATGGAAAATCTTTGGCCCCACGTGCCCAAACCACGCCAAGGCATGCCATGACAACCTAATTGCGCCAAGGCATGCCATGTTAGCCTGGCCACGCCTCCATCCTTCCTGAATTCTTCATGAGTTTTGCTTTCGGGCTGTTTTCTCCTCCAGAACGAGTTCAAAACCTAAATATCTCCGTGCTAGGAGATAAGAAATTCGTTTCCGGTTTATTTGAGGGGCGGATCGTCAAAATCCGAGTCCTTACTAGAATTTTACAACGATTCTAGTAAAGGGCGCTAATTAGGGTTTCTAAAACAAAGACGTGCGGCCATCAATGGCTACCCTTCAATCCCAGGAGAAAATCCTGGCCGTCTAAAGTCACCTCACGAATTTTGGCCTGAAAACCTAAGTTTGGCCTCGCCAAACCATGCCATGCCCATGGTATGCCAACCTAGTCGCACCACCACATTGGCCCTCACTACCAAAACGAAGGCGTGCAACAATCAACGGTTGCCCCTCCTCTCAAGATGCAAATTCTTGACCGTCGAAGGTCACCAGGCTAACAAGTTCCCTGAGAGCGACTTGCCAAGCCACAACAACATGCTACATGCTTTCCAAAAACATTCGAGACATCAACATAAACTGGGGGATCCTTTTTGGGTATTGGTTTGGCGGTTTACAGCGTGCGGCGTACACTACGCCCTTCGTAAGGAAGTGTCATAAGGGTGAGGCGACTAGTAAATACGGGAAGTTATGTGGGAAACGTTCATGGGACATAAAGCTGTGCGTTAACAACTTTATGGAACATCAATTCCATAACGTTAACAGTTTCATGCGTTAACCACTTTATGGAACATCAATTCCATGCATACGGTTATCACCTCCTCCCATTTACTTACCCACTCCTTAATGAGACAAGAGTACGTTTCTACCTCGACTTGTATAAATAGGTCTTACCAATTTCCCTTTGAACAACAAGTTCATTCGGACAAGACATTACTCAGAAATACTTACTTGGCTCTCCTCGTGAGCTCTCCTACCTTTTTTGATAACAAGTCGTAGAAACCCAACTGCTCTTCCAGAATCAACTATTCTGGTCTCACCACTCTCCTTGCTTCCCTCCCTAAAACCAACCCATTCCCCTCCTCTTTGTGACCGAAGCAAGTCTGGAACGGCCATTTCTTGGTTTAGGCCAGACTTGTACAGATTAATCTCTCGAATCTAAAGTACTCCCTTGCAGTACATTGTTTAGGGTTTAAACAGTTTCTTACCTTCACACCTGCAATTACCAAAATTAGCAAAAACTATTTTCACCTATAAACAATTGGCGACCACAGCGGGAGGATTGATCTATCGGATACTATGTCAAATTTCTACTGTCGATCTCGTTCTTCGCCCCAGACGTTAAGATGGTAGAGGAAGGCGACTCACTCCGGCTCAGTTACTCGATGACTCGACTATCAGTCATGACATGACAGGGGATGGCTAGGGACTTCCCAGGGGTTAGAAGCAAAACGATCCTCCCATGGATTAATGGCTCGGTTATTAGAAAACTCAGCAACGACTAGGAACACTGGGGACTTCCCTTGGCCATGTTTTTTTTTTTTGTAAAACTTGGTCCTACACCCGGAAAGTTTATTTTCATCAGAAGACCCGAGAAACCGAGTAAGTCTTATTTAGAAAAAATACGATGGATTGGTTTTTCAAGTTTTGATAAAACCTATAACCATGTTTCTTCCCATGTCATCTACCAACACACGGTTCCATGGTTTACCTGGGACGTCTATGTCACTTTCATTCATAGCCAAAGACAATTCAATTCTAAACATTTCATTCAAAAAAGAGAGGGTATAACCCAAAACCTTCAAGGTAGTATTTAACTATTAACCCGAGAAAACCAAAAACCAGGCGCCTCATTTTCCTTTCAAGAAAAAACCTAAAGATAAGAAGTCTGAAAGACAGATATATATTCAAGCAATGTTTTCCAATAACGGCTTGCTTCTTTTGGAAAAGGCCTCCTTTGTGCTCTGGAGAGCCGCCCTTTTTAATTTCAATTGCCGACACAATTTCTTGAATTCCGCTTCCTGCTTCTTCACCATGTCTCCGGATGGACCTTCGACTGTTTCAACCAGCAACCTTTCAACATCAGAGATACCTTTAATGAACCAAGGAATGTTGAATTCGAAGCCCATACACATGTCACGATGGAACTTCCATCTCGAGATTACATCCTCAGAAACTGTATGACCAGTCACGTTGCACATCTCATCAATTGAAGACAAGGCTTCCTCCACACGCTTGACCAACACATGTCGACTAGTGATCTTCTTAGTCATAGCAATGTGACCGTAGCTTTCCCAAATCTTGGTGTACAATGTCGCATGTTTAGCTGGCATGCTAAATCCACCAATCAACACATGACCTGGGAAAGGGGCCGGATACGGAGGATTGAAGGTGGCCCCTGCAACTGAATCAGTAACAGGATGGATATCCCTAACTACAATTTCGCCCCTCGAAATGCTCTCCTCCACCTGAGTCACGGCGGCGCCCTCGGGACAATTAATCGCATGTCTAAATCGCTAGCTGGTGCAGTTTCCGCATTAGGAAGTACAGTTACGTCTTTGCTCTGGTGGTCTTCCACTTCAAGATCATCCCCAGGAACGGTCTCCTCCTAAAAAAAATCAAAATTTAGTTTTACTGCAAAAAAAAAAAAGGAAAGAAGAAAAAATGGAGGGGACTCACCGATTCAGTTTCAGACTGACTAGACGAAGATTCAACACTGCTATCGGAAGAATTGCTCTCGCCATCGCTATACACAGAACTTTCATCCTTCTCGGATTCTTCATCACTATGAATAGGCTCGACAACGCCACTCTTTGTCTCGAAAAATGGTGCCTTTTGACTGCTCGCGAGTTTGGCAAAGGCGTTCGTACTACTGAGACCCTGGACGGAATACAAGGACGCATTCTCAGGAAAGGAACAAAGATATAAATGTTCCAAGCTAAAGTCAAGAGGAGAGCCATACGTACCCGCATATTGGATGAACTAAAAGTCGGTAAATCTGTGGAGTCTGACCGGAAACCTCCTGCACGATTTTAAGACCTTCGCTCCTTCACCTGGGGACTTTCCGCTTCTAGACCGACAGATTTTCTTTTAATTGAAGAAGTATCCCTTAACAACAGATGCTTTGCTAAAACCTCGACGGAAGGCCTACCACGGGTATTCTCCACCACGGATTTCGCAAATTCCTGGATGACAAGGAATTCATCCTGCCAAAATGTGTTATATTTAGAAGTCGTTGATGGATTCCGTTCCGCGAGAAAAGGAAGGCTTTTACCCGACACAAGAGCACTGGCATCGAGAACAGTCGACAGTGGAATTTCTTAAACACCCGGCTGATGAACAAGTGGGACCCCTTGGTGAAAACCCATATGTCGAGCAGCCCTATCAACATTATAGGAAATCGCTTTGCAAGCTTCTCGGAAAAAGGATGGCATGTGACCAGGCATGCAGCTAAGAATGAACACCATCTCTCCAATGCTCAGGCCCTCATCATCAGAAGACAAAGACATGTTCGAGGCGGGAGCAAAGGTACTAACCTGAGTTATGGACGCATGCACCGGAGCCTATGGACAAAAATTAACCGCATACGAGTTGTCAAGAAACCTAATCAGTTTCGGACCAGTTTTTCGGTGCCTGTTAGACCAACGCGGTATCCTGGAGCCATCCCAAGACTCGAGAAGTATGTCCAATGGTTTCGGGGCATACTTCTCGAAATTCTCCCACAACCATGCCTGGAGAAAAGCGGCATGAACATACAAATCCACCTTCATATGGCCGTTCGAGGCATGCATGTCCGAAACCAGCTGATCCAGGTGTGCGTATAGAGAACCAAGAAACAAACCACCGATAGGGAGAACGATGCCCTTTGCCAATTTTATGGCAAACTTGATAAGTTCCTGCCTTATCTCTTTATTGCCCGAGCCGTCGTCAAAGATATCCCTCGATAGCCAAAGAGCCAAGAACGCCGCGACATGAAGTACTCTATTTTTCTGGTCTGACTCCATCTCATCAGGAAACCACTGAGACACCTACCAGTCATAAAAGCACTTCGTCTCATTTTCCTTCCGAACGAATCCATTTGACTTCGCAACCAGGGTGGCGCGCATTTCTTCTTTATCAACAGACAGTCTGACGTCGAGGTTTCCAATTATAGGAAGATTTAGCAACACAGCCACGCTCTCCAAAGAAATAGTCATTTCGCCCCACCTACATACGGCTGTATGAGACACCATCTGGAAACGAAAGCGACCAAGCCTGGAATGTCTTTCCTAATTTGAAGTACAGCGGAAGCCATAACAGCATCAAAAATTTGCGCCCTGGTCAAATTGGTCTTTACAGGATCTTGGTCCATCATGAATCGCACCCATTTATCAAAGGAACGCAACGGACTTGCAGGGATTTTTAAGTCGATAGGAGAGGCATGATATTCTTTCCTCTGGAGGCAAAACCTTATTAGGCCTCCTAGCCGAACCAATCGATCGTCTATTTCACTCTCCGAACCGGTCATAAGGATCGATATGTATTGGGGGATGGTTTATTCTAACCGTGGCCGATGTCATGAAGAACTCATTGTCTATGTTTGGCTTGGAATTACTCACATCCTTCGGTACCACGGAAACTGTTGACATCTTAACAAAATTCTCTTACGTCGTTTTTCACCGTTGCGATAACTATAAAGGAACAAGAGGAGCGGGAATTATTATATAAAGCACGTAGAAATTATTTTTATCAGACACAAGGGAGACGCCCTGGGCACAAACCGAATGGTTTCAAGACTCTACATCACCACTACACGCATCCCGGGAACTCGCACCCGGCCAGATAGACATGCCCAACAACACAAAAAAAGGGGGGGGGGGGTCAAGGAGCAAACCCTAAAAAGCTAGGTTTTCGTGAGAAGACATGGCAATTACTATCACATGCCTACCTTGCACAGTGAGTAGGGGCGATCAACATTTATATGGTATACATGCCTAAGTGTTACTACAAGCTAGGGAAAAAAATACCTAAGATTCATGCCAACATTTCTACAAGGTCAAGAAGAGGTACGCCTATAACTAGGGTTTATACTAGCAAAAAAAATAAACGAGTTGATGAGAAGTGTTGGAAGGCGTACCTAGGATTCGCTCGCCCGCTCTGCTTTACTGCTGTCACACAGCTGGGAGGAATAAAGAGGCGCGAAACAAAATAGAAGTCGACCCTCCTTTATATATATATATATACATGGTACGTGGGAGTTTGAACAAAGAAAGGATTTCCTATTTTGAGCCAAGAAGGGAAAAGAGGAAACTGGTCCCGCAAAGACTAATTTCCATGTCCAAGACCACTCATGCCATATCACGGCCCCATCACACCATACCACGGCCCCACCGCATCTAGCCTCCCATGTATGCCATTGTCGTGGCCTTAGCCAAGCCCTCTCTCCATCATCGAGGCCCCACCGCGCCTAGCCGCCCATGAATGCCATCACCGCGGCCCTAGCCAAGACCTCGCTCCATCATCACGGCCTCACCACGCCTAGCCGCACATGTATGCCATTGTCGTGGCCTTAGCCAAGACCTCGCTCCATCATCACGGCCCCGCCATGCCTAGTCGCTCATGTATGCCTTTTCCGCGGCCAGGACCACCCCACCCCTTGGCCTCTCGAGCCAAGCTGGACACTTGTGTCGCCTCCCAAGACCGAGCCCCCTTTTCCTTAGAGATGTACGACCAGACCAAGCCGGTAACTATCGCCTCACAACTCCACGGTCTGTATTCCAAGTACAATTTACACAGGTCCGCAAGCCAAAACTCTCCTTGCCACTCAAAAAGGTTAGTCGGATTCTCCTGACCATCTTTGCAATGATTTACACCTCGATTTTGTCCTTGTCTGCCACCATCATATGCTTACCTCGCAACAAGGCACCTGTTCCGAGCTAAGCAGGAGACTTAATGTTGATGGTGGTTTTTAGCTTAGAGTTAAAATCATAAAATACTAAACCATAGAAGACAGTAATGTCACAACATTTAAAGCAACAAGCATTTACTAGACACATTTATTGAAACCTTTAATGTATCTCTAAAATAATTACCCGGGTATATTTTTTAAATTAGGGTTACGATGAGCCAAACCCTAATTCCCATGTGTGCCAATGGAATATCATTCCAGCCACACCAACCTCTCCAAGGCATGCCAACCATGCTAGCCGCACCTCTGTGCCAATGGAAAATCATTCCAGCCACACTAACTGCGCTAAGGCATGCCAACCATGCTAGACGCACCTCTGTGCCAATGGAAAATCATGCCAGCCACACTAACCGCGCCAAGGCATGCCAACCATGCTAGCCGCACCTCTGTGCCAATGGAAAATCATGCCAGGCACACCGACCGCGCCAAGGCATGCCAACCATGCTAGCCGCACCTCTGTGCCAATGGAAAATCATGCCAGCCACACCGACCGCGCCAAGGCATGCCAACCATGCTAGCCGTACCTCTGTGCCAATGGCAAATCATGCCATCCACACCGACCGCGCCAAGGTATGCCAACCATCTAGCCGTACCTCTGTGCCAATGACAAATCATGCCAGCCACACCGACCACGCCACCATGCTGGCCTTCCCCTCGCGGCTACCAAAGTGAAGGCGTGCAACAATCAACGGTTGCCCTTCAATCTCAGGAGCAAATCCTGGCTGTCTAAGGTCCCCTCACGACCTTTGGCCCAAAACCCTAGCTTGGCCACGCACCTAGACAAGCTAGTCGCTCCATGCCAAACACATCTCTCCATGCCCCTCATGCCGCGCCACCATGCTGGCCTTCCCCTCGCCGCTACCAAAGTGAAGGCATGCAACAATCAACGGTTTCCCTTCAATCCCAGGAGCAAATCCTGGCTGTCTAAGGTCCCCTCACGACCTTTGGCCCCAAACCCTAGCTTAGTCACGCACCTAGCCAAGCTAGCCGCGTCATGCCAAATATATCTCGCCATGGCCCCTCATGTCGCGTCACCATGCTGGCCTTCCCCTCGCGTCTACCAAAGTGAAGGCGTACAACAATCAACGATTGCCCTTCAATCCCAGGAGCAAATCCCGGCCGTCTAAGGTCCCATCACGACCTTTGGCCCAAAACCCTAGCTTGGTCACGCGCCTAGCCCAAGCTTGTCACGCCATGTGCCCATGGCTACCCCTTGGCCCCACATGCCAAGCCAAAACCGCACCTAGCCCAAGCTAGTCACGCCATGCGCCCATCGCTACCCCTTGGCCCCACATGCCAAGACAAAACCGCACCTAGCCCAAGCTAGTCACGCCATGCGCCCATGGATACCCCTTGGCCCCACATGCCAAGATAAAACCACACCTAGCCCACGCTAGTCACGCCATGCGCCCATGGATACCCCTTGGCCCCACATGCGAAGCCAAACCAAACCTATCCCAAGCTAGTCGTGCCATGCCAAATACACCCTGCTTTTTCCCTAGCTATGCTAGTCACAACATCCCAAGCCAGACGCTCTTTCCTTGGCCCTAGCCACGCCATGCACCCATGGCAAATCCTTGGCCCCATGTGCCCAAACCATGCCAAGGCACGCCATGCCAACCTAATTGCTCCAAGGCATGCCATGTTAGCCTGGCCACGCCTCCATCCTTCCTGAATTCTTCATGAGTTTTGCTTTCGGGCTGTTTTCCCCTCCCAAACGAGTTCAAAACCTAAATATCTCCTTGTAAGGAGATAGGAAATTCGTTTCCGGTTTATTTGAGGGGAGGATCGTCAAAATCCGAGTCCGTACTAGAATTCTACAACGATTCTAGTAAAGGGCGCTAATTAGGGTTTCTAAAACAAAGACGTGTGTCCATCAACGGCTACCATTCAATCCCAGGAGCAAATCCTGGCCGTCTAAAGTCACCTCACGACTTTTGGCCCGAAAACTTAAGTTTGGCCACGCCAAACCATGCCATGGCAACGGCATGCCAACCTAGTCGCGCCACCACATTGGCCCTCACTACCAAAACAAAGGCGTGCCACAATCAACGGTCGCCCCTCCTCTCAAGATTCAAAATCTTGACCGTCGAAGGTCACCAGGATAACAAGTTCCACGAGAGTAACTTTCCAAGCCACAACAACATGATACATGTTTTCCAAAAACATTCGAGACATCGACACAAACTGGGGGATCCTTTTTGGGTATTGGTTTGGCGGTTTACAGCGTGCGGCGTACACTACGCCCTTCATAAGGAAGTGTCATAAGGGTGAGCCGACTAGTAAATACGGGAAGTTGTGTGGGAAACATTCATGGGACATAAAGCCGTACATTAACAACTTTATGGAACATCAATTCCATAACGTTAACAGTTTCATGCGTTAACCACTTTATGGAACATCAAGTCCATGCATACGGTTACCACCTCCTCCCATTTACTTCCCCACTCCTTAATGAGACCAGGGTACGTTTCTACCTCGACTTGTATAAATAGGTCTTACCTATTTCCCTTTGAACAACAAGTTCATTCGGACAAGACAACACTCAGAAATACTTACTTGGCTCTCCTCGTGAGATGTAATGACCCGTCCCTCCACCGATACTGTCCCTACTTAGCCACTGCAGTCATCCGGAAGTGTGGGGTTTTCAACGGGCATCGCTGCGGTAATCCAGCAGAAACTTCTCGGGAGGTCACCCATCCCTGGATTGCTCCCACCCGAGCACGCTTAACTACAGAGTTTTCTTCCAACTCTGGAGCCAATTGAGCACGCTTAACTACAGAGTTTTCTTCCAACTCTGGAGCCAATTGTGCTGAAAAGGCCTCGGTATAATGTAGACGTTCCTTGTCTCATATGAGAGCAATATCTGGCATAAACCCCCAGCATACTCCCCCATCCGAGCACAAGAGAACGACCCCTAGTTGTATCCCAACTAACACCGATATTGTTCCCACTTACCCACTGCGGTTATCCAGCAGTGTGGGATTTTAAACGGCACTACTGCGGTCATCCAGCAGCAGCTTCCCGAGAGGTCACCCATCCTGTGACTACTCCCGGACGAGCACGCTTAACTGAGAAGCTTTTCCCCACAACTCAGTCAAGTGAACCCATTAGGCCTCGATGTTAAGAGAGGACAAACCATTACCTATATTCAATTCCATCGGCGAACCACCGCCGAAATCGGGGTATTACAATACCACTACCTTAAATTGGAGTCGTCCTCGGCTCCGGAATATATTTTCAAGCCCAGATCTCCGAAGTTCCCTGCCCCTCATGAGAGAAGTACCTGACATATCCCGTCCAGCGTACTCTCTCACCCTCGGAAGGTGAACCGTTGTCGACTCTGATACCATTTGTAATGACCCGTCCCTCCACCGATACTGTCCCCACTTAGCCACTGCAGTCATCCGGTAGTATGGGGATTTCAACGGGAATCGTTGCGGTAATCCAGCAGAAACTTCCCGGGAGGTCACCCATCCCTGGATTGCTCCCACCCGAGCACGCTTAACTACATAGTTTTCTTCCAACTCTGGAGCCAATTGTGCTGAAAAGGCCTCGGTATAATGTAGACGTTCCTTGTCTCATATGAGAGCAGTATCTGGCATAAACTCCCAGCATACTCCCCCATCCGAGCACAAGAGAACGACCCCTAGTTGTATCCCAACTAACACCGATATTGTTCCCACTTACCCACTGCGGTTATCCAGCAGTGTGGTATTTTAAACGGCACTACTGCGGTCATCCAGCAGCAGCTTCCCGAGAGGTCACCCATCCTGTGACTACTCCCGGCCGAGCACGCTTAACTGAAAAGCTTTTCCCCACAACTCAGTCAAGTGAACCCATTAGGCCTCGGTGTTAGGAGAGGACAAAGCATTACCTATATTCCATTCCATCGGCGAACCACTGCCGAAATCGGGGTATTACATGAGATCTCCAACCTTTTCTGATAACAAGTCGTAGAAACCCAACTACTCTTCCAGAATCAACTATTCTGGTCTCACCACTCTCCTTGCTTCCCTCCCCAAAACCAACCCATTCCCCTCCTCTTTGTGACCGAAGCAAGTCTGGAACGACCATTTCTTGGTTTAGGACGGACTTGTACAGATTGATCTCTTGAATCTAAAGTACTCCCTTGCAGTACATTGTTTAGTCTAACTGTTTTCACCTATAAACACCTGGTTTTAGTAATCTGTATGGACAACTCCGAGTTGTTTTCTAGAGAATCAACTAGACAGTTAGACTCAATCAATAGAAAATACTCAAGGAGTTATTATCTCAATCTCTCGATTTGATTTACTCAAGAAAATATGATTCGCGGGTCTAATCAAAGAGAGATAACTTGGATGGTACCAAAGACTAATATCCAAGTGTCAATCAATTTAAATCAATAACCAAAATGGTCGGATATTCTAATTGATTGAACAACGCACAACCTGTATTATTTCAATTATATAAAAATATAATGCGGAAAACAAATAACACAGACACCGGAATTTTGTTAACGAGGAAACCGCAAATGCATAAAAACCCCGGGACCTAGTCCCGATTAAACATACACTGTATGAAGCCGCTACAGACACTAGCCTTCTCCAAATTAACTTCGGTCTGGACAATAGTTGAACCCCAACCAATCTCACCCTGATCCAAGGTATAGTTATGCTCCTACGCCTCTGATCCCAGCAGGATACTGCGCACTTGATTCCCTTAGCTGATCTCACCCACAACCAAGAGTTGCTATGACCTAAAGTCGAAGACTTTAGCAAACAAATCTGTCTCACACAGAAAAGTTTACAAGTAATAGATAAATTCGTCTCTCACGAATAAACATATGAGTTTTATTCCGTCTTTTGATGAATCAAGGTGAACAGGAACCAATCAATAAAACCATACTTATATTCCCGAAGAACAGCTCAGTTTTATCAATCACCTCACAATAAACTGAATCGACGTAGCGAAGAAGGTTATTGAGGAATCACAAACAATTAGACGAATATGTTTGTGACTACTTTTACCTTGCCTATCGGAGATAGAAATCTCAAGCCAATTATTACAATTGTACTCGTACGATAGAAATAGCAAGATCAGATCACACAACTACAAGAAAAGTAGTATCGGTCTGGCTTCACAATCCCAATAAAGTCTTTAAGTCATTAACCTGGTTTTAGAAGAAGAAAACCAAAAGTTAAAGGAGAATCGACTCTAGATTTAGCAAACTAGTACCACACAGAATGTGTGGGGATTAGGTTTCCCATTATCTAGAGTTCTCCCTTATATAGTCTTTCAAATCAGGGTTTGAAATCAATGTTAGCTTAGTAACAAAGCATTCAATATTCACCGTTAGATGAAAACCTGATTAGATACAAGCTAATATCTCTCAACCGTTAGATCGAAAACTTAGCTTGCCATACACACATGTACTTGACGTTTTGAGTTCGTGTAACCGTACCCAAACGTGTACAATGGTTGGTTCAATATTAGTCAACCAAATGGTTAGCCAAATGATAACGTTCATATCAACCATATTCTTCTTCACCATAACTAGTCCAAATGACTCAAATGAACTAGTAAGAGAGTTATTCAATTTCTATGAGATCTCAAGTACTACAAGAGATACAATTGAATAAAAAACGATGTGATTCACTCGAATCATTTCATGAACTATAAAGCCACGGTTTACAAAAGCATTCCTTAGTAATTTAAGATAAGTTCACGAACAACGTTTTCAGACATAACCTCTTGAGTTCGCGGACTCAATCTAACCAGTTGAAGTTAATAAACTCTAGTAGAATTTCTCGGGATGATAACTTCCGTCAGTTCGCATACAGGGTTCGTGGACTGCACCTAAGCTTCAACTTCAGCAGATATTCTCGGGTTCGAGAACTTATTCCAGTTCGCGGACTGAGTTGCTGCTCACGTTCCGGTTCTACTTGATAAACAAAGTTCGCAAACTTAGGTTCAAGTGTTAAGGACTTATACATATATGTGTTGCCACAATAATGTTTATATCCTACAATGGTTATATAGTCTAAACTCTTATTTCAATCATTGAAACATTCTCAGAGGACGTCATATAGTTGTTATTCACGAACTAGTTTTTGTCAGAGAAATTTCCAAAGTGATTGAAACATAACATGACTTTCGTCACTAGGAAAAGATGAACTTGGCTAAAGTGAAAGCTTTACCAACACCCATTTCGAGAAATAGATAAGTGAGATATACTCATCTCGAAATGTCACATGTGCATATTCTTAGTCTATATAGTAAACCGACTTTTGTCTCAAGATAGGAGATAGAGTAGATAGACTTTGAAGTGATAGATAAGTTCAAGTCTCCACATACATTTTAGTCGATGAAGATCCACTGGTTCCTTGAGTAGTCCTTCGTCTTGTATGATGATCGCCATGGAGTTCTTGATCTCAAGTACACTTTCTATGCTAGTCTGAGACCTTAGCTATAGTAGACTAGAAATCAAGACTATATAGTTTTGATCACTAAGATTGACAAACATGCTTGATATAGAAACGCATGCGAGTTTGACCGAGAAGTGCTCTAACAATCTCCCCTAATGTCAATTTTAGTGGAAAAACTATTAATACATATGGAATACAAAAATTATATAAATAAACTTTGTAGCTCCTATTCCACATGTCTAATCTTCAACAATACTCGAAATTTTCGTCACTTCCAAGTAGTCTAATGATCCCAAAGGTTGTAAGTTTAGTATCATCGTTGTTGAAAATCTGTAGCTATAACAATGAGAAAAGCATTGGTTCTCAATCATTGTTATACAGTGTCATAGTATTATTACACAGCGTCAAAGTCTAATTGCATCACAACTTCAACAACAATACTATGGTGATACTTCACTCCCCCTTAGTCAATACTCCATCTCACATGGAAACCACTCCCCCTTACATAATGATCCGAAAACCATATTTATTTGTAGTGTGAACTACAATTAATTCTCCCCATTTTTGTCAATAAAATTGGCAAAGGTACAAGAACGGGATCCTAATGGAATTTCCGAAAGAGATATTTTATGACCAAAGGTAAATGTTCTATCATCTTGTTTAGATGCAATCATAAAGCCGGGGCTAAATGCATTCATCAAGGAGTTTATAAAGATACAAGATAACCCCTAAAAATTCCACAGCCGCACTCCCCACAAAGATTTGAAATTAAGCGCAAGTTCAAAAGAACTCTCTCCCATAAGATGTCATTCCCTGAGGAACAACAAGAGCGACCTTAATTTCAAGATAAAAGAAGGATTTCTTTAGACTCAACAAATTGCATATAAGTATGAATTTGGAGACCAAAATATTCAATCATATTAACCAAAGCGATCAAGATTAATTTGAATAAATATGCTCAACACAAGTAAACTTATGGAGACTTAATTCATCGATTAGATTATTCACAAGAGAACTCATAAATATTCTAACCGGATTACATAATTAAACTAATCACAAGGTAATCAATTCAATTGTCCACACTCGACATGTGAAAAATCTATGGAGTGCTAACTAAATAATCACTCAAGATGATTGTTTTCTAGAGAATCAACTAGACAGTTAGACTCAATCAATAGAAAATACTCAAGGAGTTATTATCTCAATCTCTCGATTTGATTTACTCAAGCAAATATGATTCGCGGGTCTAATCAAAGAGAGATAACTTGGATGGTACTAAAGACCAATATCCAAGTGTCAATCAATTTAAATAAACAACCAAAATGGTCGGATATTCTAATTGATTGAACAACGCACAACCTGTATTATTTCAATTATATAAAAATATAATGCGGAAAAGAAATAACACAGACACCGGAATTTTGTTAAAGAGGAAACTGCAAATGCAGAAAAACCTCGGGACCTAGTCCAGAATAAAAATACGTTATATTAAGCCGCTACAAACACTAGCTTACTCCAAATTAACTTCGGTCTGGATTGTAGTTGAATCCCAACCAATCTCACACTCATCCAAGGTATAGTTATGCTCCTACGCCTCTGATCCCAGCAGGATACTGCGCACTTGATTCCCTTAGCTGATCTCACCCACAACCAAGAGTTGCTACAACCCAAAGTCGAAGACTTTAGCAAACAAATATGTCTCACACAGAAAAGTTTATAGGAAATAGATAAATTCGTCTCCCACGAATAAACCTATGAGTTTTTTCTTTCCGTTTTTTCATAAATCAAGGTGAATAAGAACCAATCGATAAAACCAGATTTATATTCCCGAAGAACATCTCAGTTTCATCAATCACCTCATAATAAACTTAATCGACGCAACGAAGAAGATTATTAAGGAATCACAAACAATGAGACGAAGATGTTTGTGTCTACTTTTATCTTGCCTATCGGAGATATAAATCTCAAGCCAATTATTATAATTGTACTAGTACGATAGAAATAGCAATATCATATCACACAACTACAAGAAAATTAGTATCAGTCTGGCTTTACAATCCCAATGAAGTCTTTAAGTCGTTAACCTGGTTTTAGAAGAAGAAAACCAAAGGTTAAAGGAGAGTCGGCTCTAGCTTTAGCAAGCTAGTATCACACAGATTGTTTGGGGATTAGGTTTCCTAGTTACTAGAGTTCTCCCTTATATAGTCTTTCAAATAAAGGTTTGCAATCAATGTTAGCTTAGTAACAAAGCATTCAATATTTACTGTTAGATGAAAACCTGATTAGATACAAGCTAATATCTCTCAACCGTTAGATCGAAAACTTAGCTTGCCATACACACATTTACTTTACGTTTTGAGTTCTTGTAAACGTACCCAAACGTGTACAATGGTTGCTTCAATATTATTCAACCAAATAGTTAGCCAAATGATAACTTTCATATCAACCATATTCTTCTTCACCATAACTAGTCCAAATGACTCAAATGAACTAGTTAGAGAGTTGTTCAATTGCTATGAGATCTCAAGTACTACTTGAGACATAATTGAATCAAAAACGATGTGATTCACTCGAATCATCTCATGAACTGTAAAGCCACGGTTTGAAAAAACATTCCTTAATAATTTAAGATAAGTTCATGAACAACGTTCTTAGACATAACCTCTTGAGTTCGCGGACTCAAGCTAACCGGTTGAAGTTAATAAACTCCAGCAGAATTTCTCGGGATGAGAACTTCCGTCAGTTCGCGGACTGGGTTTGCGGACTGCACCTGAGCTTCAACTTCAGAAGATATTCTTGGTTTCGAGAACTTACGCCAGTTCGCGGACTAGGTTCGCCGACTGAGTTTCTTCTCACGTTCCGGTTCCACTTGGTCAACAAAGTTCGCAAGCTTCGGTTCAAGTGTTAAGGACTTATACATATATGTGTTTCCACAACAATGTTTATATCCTACAATGGTTATTTAGTCTAAACTCTCATTTCAATCATTGAAACATTCTCAGAGGACGTCATATAGTTGTTATTCACGAACTAGTTTTCGTCAGAGAAATTTCCAAAGTGATTGAAACATAACATGAATTTTGTCACTAGGAAAAGATGAACTTGGATAAAGCAAAAGCTTTACCAACACCCATTTAGAGAAATAGATAAGCGAGATATACTCAGCTCGAAGTGTCACATGTGCATATTCTTAGTCTATATAGTAAACCGACTTTTGTCTCAAGATAGGAGATAGAGTAGATAGACTTTTGAGTGATAGATAAGTTCAAGTCTCCACATACCTTTTAGTCGATGAAGATCCACTGGTTCCTTAAGTAGTCCTTCATCTTATATGATGCCCGCCATGGAGTTCTTGAGCTCAACTACACTTTCTATCCTAGTCCGAGACCTTAGCTATAGTAGACTAGAAATCAAGACTATATAGTTTTGATCACTAAGATTGACAAACATGCTTGAGATAGCAATGCATGCGAGTTTGACCGAGCAGTGCTCTAACAATCTCCCCCTTTGTCAATTTTAGTGGCAAAACTATTAATACATATGGAATACAAAAATTATATAAATAAACTTTGTAGCTCCTATTCCACATATCTAATCTTCAACAATACTCGAAATCTTCGTCACTTCCAAGTAGTCCAATGATCCCAAAGGTTGTAAGTTTAGTATCATCGTTGTTGAAAATCTGTAGCTATAACAATGAGAAAAGCATTGGTTCTCAATCATTGTTATATAGTGTCACAGTATTATTACACATCGTCAAAGTCCAATTGCATCACACCTTGAACAACAATACTATGGTGATACTTCACTCCCCCTTAGTCAATACTCCATCTCACATGGTAACCACCCCCCCTTACATAATGATCCGAAAACCATATGTATTTGTAGTGTGAACTACAATTAATTCTCCCCCTTTTTGTCAATAGAATTGGCAAAGGTACAAGAACGAGATCCTAATGAAATTTCCGTAAGATACATTTCATGACCAAAGGTAAATGTTCTATCATCTTGTTTAGATGCAATCATAAAGCCGAGGCTAAATGCATTCATTAAGGAGTTTATAAAGATACAAGATAACCCCTAAAAATTCCATAGCCGCACTCCCCACAAAGATTTGGAAATTAAGCGCAAGTTCAAAAGAACTCTCCCTCATAAGATGTCATTCCCTAAGGAACAACAAGAGCGACCTTAATTTCAAGAGAAAATAAGGATTTCTTTAGACTCAACAAATTGCATATAAGTATGAATTTGGAGTCCAAAATATTCAATCATATTAACCAAAGCGAACCAAGATTAATTTGACTAAATATGATCAACACAAGTAAACTTATGGAGACTTAATTCATCGATTACATAATTAAAATAATCACAAGGTAATCAATTCAATTGTTCACACTCGACATGAGAAAAATCTATGGAGTGCTAACTAAATAATCACTCAAGATGATTGATTTAGTTCATTTGGGCTCAACATAAGAGATTATGGAACCCCGACTAAGATTATCATAGGAAATGACAACCTTAACCGTACATGTACTCAACATGAGAGAATTCATGGAATACAAACTAGATAAACACACAAGTTGATTAATTTAGTTCTTAATGCTCAACATATAGCATCTCATGGAACAACCAACCATGCCAATAAAAAACCGACTTAGTCGTATAGTGCTCAACATAAGATACAAGATGGAACCTTCATGGTAATACATAATAATATAGAACAATTAATCTCTAAACTGTGGATTACAAAACAAGGACCTATTCTATTTTTCCATCACAAAGTGATATAATAGAATTTATCCTTGAATCACAAAAGATTTTAACCTATCTTATATCAAATATTGACAATATAGGCTTAACCTTTTTGTTTTGCCAAAAGTCCATTCATTCCTTTGTCAATATTTGCATATCAATTCGTGAACGACTTTAATTTGACAAAAATATTGGACAATGAAGTTCACGAACATGAACACACATATCCCATCAAAATATTGCAATTATATAAAATTATAAAGATTAATACTGCAACCATCATCTTCCAAACAAGTTTAGAATTTAAACCAATAAATCTAAAACCGACAAGATGAAAACTTTGGACATAGCTATGTGAAATCACAATAGTTGTTATTCCAAACTCTAGTAATCCTTCTCAAAAACAAGAATAAATTCTCAAATGAAGTTTCCTAGGCGTCAAGACAAACTCGTAATGCACATATAAGATGATTTGTCCTTAGAGGGTAGAATCAATCTTTTTCGCCCGTATTTACACCAATAATAGCTACGAAAGGCGTATAAAAAGATTTTCCAACAACATTCTTGTAAAAGCTACAAATTAGCTTAGAAGATTAGTACTCCAAGAATCCAAGTTCTCAAGTTCAAGAGAAGTGCAACAAGTGCAACTAAATGGAGCAAAATACTCAAAAACAAGAGACAGGACAAATACCAATCTTAACTCATCCAATTCAAGTTTTATCATCTCTATTTTGAAGAGAATTCAAATAGGAAGAGAACGCAAAAAGAATGAGTTCATTCCGAGTTCGGACGAAGAAGTTACGTCCAAAACAAGTCAACCGAATATCGACGTCTACAGGCAAGTCCGCGAACTTACGGGTTTGCACACGAATTTTCGTATCCTGGAGCAGTTTTCAGACGGGGTTTGCGGACTTAAGCCCCTGGATTTTGGTTTTATATGATGTTATGCATACTTGGTATGTGTACCATGAAGTCCAAACATCCCGAACTAATGTTTTCAACCCTAAACATTTAACAACCTTAAACACAGATCAAGTTAGGTAGAAATGAACGATAAGCAAGGAACATGGATCATTATTCTAAGCAAATAAAAACATAAATATTGCTCAAGCTTATAGACATACCTTTTAGAAGAATACAATCGTCTTACCGAACATAATCTGTGTGCCCCAATTCTCGTGCTTTCCTCATCGTATTCATAGCAGGGCATTCCTTGGTGAGGATGCACTTACAACACAACTAAGTTATGTTGGGGTGAACAATGTCTTTCTCACCACAAGTGACCTTTAGATTATCATGAAAGAGATCGCTTTTAGAATTTTTTACATCCAGTTCCATTTTTCCAAAAAACTTGTTAAGTTCCAACATTATGGATACTGCCTTCTTCATAGTCATGGAATTTTCTGGAAGATCATTCCTTTTCACACTCAAAGCATCATTGGCTTTCTTTGGTATCTACTTATGAGTGCGTTTATGAACAACCGGAACTTTCTTCCCATTACCCTCTTCTAGATTTCTCGAAATAGAATTAGATTGACTATTCTTTTGCAAGTTAGTCTTTCTCCAATTGGGAGCATCGGATCTTGTCTTCTTCTCTACGAAGTTATCCTTTTGATAACCATTATGATTGTGAAAAGGCTTCATATGACGTTTGTAGGAAAATCTAGGTTGATCACAATACTGAATCCTTTGCCTAAAGGTTGGATAGTTACAACCTGTAATGTTAAGGGGATTAGTGTTAACATATGATTTTGGTTTCACAACTTCATGTGATGCCAAAACAAGAACATCATGAAGTTTCTCATTCCTTATACGAAAACGACATCTCCTTTCCAGATGACCTTTATTTCCGCAATAGTGGCAAACATAAGGAATGTTCTTACCTCAATCTGTGTGTATTGGCTTTGGAGGTTGATATACATTGCTCTTTCGAACTTTTACTGCCGGTGGAGGTATTTCACTTTTGCCATCAGGGGAAACCTTTTGCTAAGAAGAATCACTAGCCTTGACAAATTTTACCTCTTTGCTAATACTTGGAGCATCTATTCCCTTATAGCCCAATCCTCGTGTATCACGATTATTTTTACTTGCACCTAGCATAGTGGCTAATTTGCTTGAACTAGTGTTGAACTTTTTCAAGTCATCTTCCAATATCTTGATTTTATCAAGAGCAGTAGCTAAATCAGCCTCAAGGAGTTTTTCTCGAACGAGATAAGCGCTTTCTCTGTCATCAAAACTTGCTTGTTGTTCTGCAAGTTTCTCTTCCAACAAGAAATATTTTTGATAAACATTATCACATTCAAGTGACTTTATACGCAGGTTTTCCTCAGAATCCTTGAGGATCGATTCATTAGAACGATTCGAAACATAAATACATGCGTAACATCTTCTCAATTTCTTGTTTTCTCGACGGAGAGGAGTCAGAAGAGGTGTGACATGAGAAGTTGTCATCTTCTTATTTTCCAATGAATTCAAAATCTTAACATACTCTAATACTTCCTCATCAACATCTCTATCAATATCTGAATCACCTTCATCATAAAGTTCATCCAACTGTTCTTCTAGGCATATTTCCCATACTTCAACAGGTTCTACATTAAGAGAATGTTTATATACTGATCTAGATGTGACAGTTCTCTCAGGTGAATCCAAGCTTTGAAAATCATCTGGTGATTCATGAACTAGTACGTTATTAGAGATAGACTCGTCCATAAAGTCAGATCGCTACAAACACAGACTTGTAAGGTCTTTAGAGTGTTTGCCTGCTCTGATACAAATTGAAAAAGCGTGGGTCTAACAACACCACCCAATATTTTGATTAGCAATCTGTATGGACAACTCCGAGTTGTTTTCTAGAGAATCAACTAAACAGTTAGACTCAATCAATAGAAAATACTCAAGGAGTTATTATCTCAATCTCTCGATTTGATTTACTCAAGCAAATATGATTCGCGGGTCAAATCAAAGAGAGATAACTTAGATGGTACCAAAGACCAATATCCAAGTGTCAATCAATTTAAATCAACAACCAAAATGGTAGGATATTCTAATTGATTGAACAATGCACAACATGTATTATTTCAATTATATAAAAATATAATGCGGAAAAGAAATAACACAGACACCAGAATTTTGTTAACGAGGAAACCGCAAATGCAGAAAAACCCCGGGACCTAGTCCAGATTAAACATACACTGTATTAAGCCGCTACAGACACTAACTTACTCTAAATTAACTTCGGTCTGGACTGTAGTTGAATCCCAACCAATATCACACTGATACAAGGTATAGTTATGCTCCTACG
Source organism: Papaver bracteatum (assembly GCA_023529315.1). Classification (NCBI taxonomy): domain Eukaryota; kingdom Viridiplantae; phylum Streptophyta; class Magnoliopsida; order Ranunculales; family Papaveraceae; genus Papaver; species Papaver bracteatum. Next base: position 127,517 of record JAJJWX010001376.1, read on the forward strand.
CCTCTGATCCCAGCAGGATATTGCGCACTTGATTCCCTTAGCTGATCTCACCCACAACCAAGAGTTGTTACAACCCATAGTCGAATACTTTAGCAAACAAATCTGTCTCACACAGAAAAGTTTACAGGTAATAGATAAATTCATCTCCCACGAATAAACCTATGAGTTTTTTTTCCGTCTTTTCATAAATCAAGGTGAACAAGAACCAATCGATAAAACCAGACTTATATTCCCGAAGAACATCTCAGTTTCATCAATCACCTCATAATAAACTTAATCGACGCATCGAAGAAGATTATTAAGGAATCACAAACAATGAGACGAAGATGTTTGTTTGTGTCTACTTTTATCTTGCCTATCGGAGATAGAAATCTCAAGCCAATTATTACAATTGTACTAGTATGATAGAAATAGCAAGATCATATCACACAACTACAAGAAAATTATTATCGGTCTGGCTTCACATTCCCAATGAAGTCTTTAAGTCGTTAACCTGGTTTTAGAAGAAGAAAACCAAAGTTTAAAGGAGAGTCGACTCTAGCTTTAGAAAACTAGTATCACACAGAATGTGTGGGGATTAGGTTTCCCAGTTGCTAGAGTTCTCCCTTATATAGTCTTTCAAATTAGGGTTTGCAATCAATGTTAGCTTAATAACAAAGTATTCAATATTCACCGTTAGATGAAAACCTGATTAGATACAAGCTAATATCTCTCAACCGTTAGATCAAAAACTTAGCTTGACATATACACATGTACTTGACATTTTGAGTTCGTGTAACCGTACACAAACGTTTACAATGGTTGGTTCAATATTAGTCAACCAAATGGTTATCCAAATGATAACTTTCATATCAACTATATTCTTCTTCATCATAACTAGTCCAAATGACTCAAATGAACTAGTTAGAGAGTTGTTCAATTGCTATGAGATCTCAAGTACTACAAGAGACACAATTGAATCAAAAACGATGTGATTCACTAGAAACATTTCATGAACTATAAAGCCACGGTTTGCAAAAGCGTTCCTTAGTAACTTAAGATAAGTTCACAAACAATGTTTTCAGACATAACCTCTTGAGTTCGCGCCTGAGTTTGCGGACTCAAGCTAACCAGTTGAAGTTAATAAACTCTATCAGAATTTCTCGGGATGATAACTTCCGTCAGTTCGCGGACTGCACCTGAGCTTCAACTTCTGCAGATATTTTCGGTTTCGAGAACTTATGCCAGTTCGCGGACTGAGTTGCTGCTCACGTTCCTGTTCCACTTGATCAACAAAGTTCGCAAACTTCGGTTCAAGTGTTAAGGACTTATACATATATGTGTTGCCACAACAATGTTTATATCCTACAATGGTTATATAGTCTAAACTCTCATTTCAATCATTGAAACATTCTCAGAGGACGTCATATAGTTTTTATTCACGAACTAGTTTTCGTCAGAGAATTTTCCAAGGTGATTGAAACATAACATGGCTTTCGTCACTAGGCAAAGATGAACTTAGATAAAGCGAAATCTTTACCAACACCCATTTCGAGAAATAGATAAGCGAGATATACTCAGCTCAAAATGTCACATGTGCATATTCTTAGTCTATATAGTAAACCGACTTTTATCTCAAGATAGGAGATAGAGTAGATAGACTTTTGAGTTATAGATAAGTTCAAGTCTCCACATACCTTTTATTCGATGAAGATCCACTGGTTCCTTGAGTAGTCCTTCGTCTTGTATGATGATCGCCATGGAGTTCTTGAGCTCAACTACACTTTTTATCCTAGTCGAGACCTTAGCTATAGTAGACTAGAAATCAAGACTATATAGTTTTGATCACTAAGATTGACAAACATGCTTTAGATAGCAACGCATGCGAGTTTGACCGAGAAGTTCTCTAACAATCTTGACTTCCAATTTAGCCTTAAAAATGAGAATCGTTATTCGCATAATCAAGACGACGAGGTTAGAATTGGTAATACTACTTTCTTAGAGGAGGTTCAACCATCTTCATATTACTATAATGATGAGGATAGTACTAATGATAATGAGGATAGTGTTGATGAAGAATTTGAAATATCTAGGCATAGTGATCAGGAATTTACTACTCCAATTGAACTTTATAATGATAATGTTATTTCTAGTTCAAATCCAAATAATTTTAATAATTATACGAGAATTTGACAAGAGATACCCCCATTTTAGACGATGTAGTATTTCCTTTTGATTACAAAGCCAATAATGGTTTAGAGGAACGAGTTTATTCTGCGAATAATATTTTTGAGTCTACAGATTTAGAAATAACAGTCTTAGACTAACAAGATGAACTCGTAGAGATTTTAAATATGTATGAGGATGCGTCACCTAAATATGACCTACAAGAAGCAATTGACCATTTTCAGGATTCTGATGATCTAGAAATTAGGGAAATTGTAGCTAGTCTATCTAAAGACACCAAAAACTCTAAGTTTGGGGGTTATTATCATTCTCCATGTGCCTTACCGTTAGCTCTTACAGAGATCCCTCACTTGGGAATTGACATATATGTACCTCTACTATTTTAAAAGATTATCTGCAGACATGTTTTCCTAAACCTAATAATGTCCAAGAAGAAGTTCAGTTATTGGAAACCCATCCTCTGGTTGATGTGGTTTACCCAGGCTATGATACCCGGATTGACTTTTTTTTCCCACCAAATATTTTTCTTCCAAATATGGGAACGTTTGAAGTTTAAATATGTCAATTATTAAGTTCCGAGACTAAACCTAATTATTTTAGGAAAATAGAATTGACACATTTGCTTAAGAATGACCACCACTCTCATTATGGTCAACTGTGTAAGTCAAATCTGATTGACTTAGAGGATCTTCAATTATTCAGGTTGTGTGCTTCTAAATTTTTCCAGACCTTAGAACCTGATATTTTGGATCTTACTTATGAGGAGGTGCATCCCATGAAAATATTTTATTTAGACCCCTTTATAGAACCTGAACATGAACCACAACTAGATGTAGTTGCTTTAAATAGGAAACTAGGCAAGGGTGTGCTATGTTTATTCTTGGTTTGTTGCATTTTCCTTTTATCTGTGTTAACACTTTTTGATGAAGATGATCCACAGTTGTTCCGGCTATTGTTTTATGATATGAAGTGATTAATTATTTCTTATGTCTGGCTGAAGACGTTAAACTTAGCACTTCTTGGGAGGTAACCCATGCTCATGCGACACGGTAATATCTTTCCTTATCTCTTTTGCTTCAAATGGTAAAAGTTTCTCATTGTTCATGCTTTTAATTATATGTTTAGAACATTGAGGACAATGTTAGATTTAAATTTAGGGGTATGGGAGAAACTTTTTAGTTGCATTAATAAACTCCAGAGCCTAGAAATTTATACTTATTAAGGATGGCACTAACCAATCTAAGTGGATGGAAGCATTTTGGTTGTAGGAGTTGAGGAATCAATCTGAATAGATGGAAACGTCTAAAGAGTCTATTCATAAAAGCACATAGCTCAGGTGTTAGAAATAACATGGTAGTTTCGCCATATCTCGTTGAGTCCTTTTCATTTTCATTTTTATTTTGTTTTCTTTTAAAATATGTTTCCCTAAGTGATTAGGTAGGGCTCACGATTCAAGTTGTTACCACTGCTAGTATGAAATAGAGTGATTGAGTTACTAAGAAAAAGAAAAAAAGAGACCAGACCAATTAGACCAAACAAAATAAATTAAAAAGATAACTAAATAAAAATTAACACTTGGATAGTAATATGTGTGTGTTCTCCCTGTCTGCGTCGCCTAAACAAGCGTGGAACTCAGGATCCTTGGGAATTACCATGTAATCTGCTGACAAGCATGTGCTTGGATCCACAAGATCTAATCATGTTGTTTTAAAAAAAATGTTAATTGTTAATGTTCAGTGAATAAATTGACCAATGGTTCCCATGTATATGCCAGACGAGTTGATCTAGAATTAGGATTTTCGACCACTGGTTCCCTTGTATATGCTAGTTGTGTTGATATTAGTCAGACTAGTATCTCAATCCATTAGGATAGGTTCATTTTGGAAGTGGCCTTCAGACAGATATGAGAAACACCATTCACCTAGTCAACATCAAAACCATCTATGTTTTTTCTATATCCATCTCTTAATCTATCCATGTGATTTGTTGACTCCGGATATTGATGTCCATAGTGCGACTATCTGAGTAGATATTTGTCACTTATATATGAATTTTAGTATTCTTGAGTGCAAAATTGTGTACAGCAATTGGAATTTCGCATCAGGGTACTTCCTCCTGTAGTCAATAAGTATGCCAACCAAAGAGGTTCTTTAGTTCCTTCCAAGGTTCTGCGTAGATAGCTAGGGTCCGGAATGTAAAGGTTTTGTGGGTATATCTCTTGTAAGCCCTCCCAAGACTATAACTCGGCCACTAGGTCCACTTAGGGGTTTAAAGGCTTATTGCATACGCTAAATGCAATCGACGATGCCTGCGACAGTGAGTTAGGATTTTTATTTTGTAGATTTGATTTGCTCCGGACTAGCAAATAATAAGTTTGGGGGTATCTGATAGACGCATTTATGTGTCTATTTTTTTTCTCAATTCTCCATATTGTTAGTGCTCGAGTTTGTGCTTATTTTGCTATTTTACCTCTTTGTAGGTGTTTTTGGAGAAATAAACTTTTGGGAAGAATTTGGCTCGAAAAGTGGTATTTGGACCCCCAAGATGAATTACTAAAAGCACCCCAGAGGACGCAATAAAGGCACCCAGAAGAATACTCTGCGCACCCCAAAATTACTATTTCCGCCCCATTTGCTAAAGGGGGGCCAGTACAGGATAGGAGGAGGTCATCTTCTACATTTTGAATTTTCAAAATTGGCGGGAAAAACTTGTTTTCACGGAAAAGATTAGGGTTGGATTTTTGGGGTATTTCTGAAGAGATTCAATCAGCGGAAATAGTTTGAATGGACTCATAAGGGCTAAACAGGCTTGGTATGGTGTTTGGATTCGGCTAAAATTGGATAAACAACATGGGCTTGAGAAAACAGAGTGTCATGAGATTTTGGGAGACTATTTGGAGATTTTTAAGGGATCGTGCTGCTACCCAATCAACAGGAAGGATGATGTGTTTGAGAACGAAAAGAAAGAAACAAATCTTGTTATATTTGGTGATATTCGAAAACAGGGAACGTGATAACACTCTCTTGTAAATACGGAAAGAAATCCTGCAAATAAGGTGACATATCTTCTTATAGAGTTTATCTATCACATAAGAGGTTGCAAAGTCTTGGACACCTCAGAAGTTGCGTAAGAAAGTAAAGAATATAAATAAAAAGAGAATAAAATCCCGAGACTTGAGAAGAAAGGAAAAGTGGAGAATGTAAGGAATTACTCGCAAATATTTTCACCCTGCCGTGTATATAAAGAGATAGGAGAAGTCATAGGGCATTTGTCGGGAGTTTGGGGTAGCTGCAAAGCTAAGAACAAGGCTGCAGAGAAGAATCGCAGCAGCAGCAGAGAAGAAGAAGGAAGAGTTGTAGACGATAGAAAACAAGTGTCGTTCTCAAGAACATGAATAACATACTAATAGAGGCAGTCGTAATTCTGCTACACAAAAGATTTATCGTTCTTTGTAACAGTGACGTCTGTAACATATTTACAGCGTTGCAAATCTCTGTCTTAAATAATTTCTTCAATAAAAACACCTTTTTGAGCCATGAATCAATATATTGAGTGTGTTTTCACCATGAAGAGCTAAACCCCAACACCGGGATGAAGGATGAAGCCATTCTTCACGCATGTGGTAATTCTTTTAATTCTTTTATGACTAATTGCATTAATTTTTAATTTATTTATGATTTTTATTGAGTGATTGTTATTTCAATTAATGGGTCATGCTTTCTTAAGTGTTTTGATGTCTCATGCTTTAGATTTACAGTTATCCCTTTAAAAATCTACTTTCGGCAAGGAATTAGAGTCAATGAATTGTTACTATTTGAGCTATGAATGTATAGAATTATTAGTTGAACCACATGAATGAGAATTGGTGGAGTCTTGAATCCCAGTACTTCTTGATCTTGTGATAATTTTGTGTAAATATTTTGTTTATTATTTCTGAAATCGAATCTCATCAAGTCCGAGAATCAAACCTTTTCTTACCACAATTAAAACTACATTTGGTACCGTTTTGATGGCCTCAATAAATGGAATGTTGATATGCACCTTGCTGAAAATATCCATAATCTCCTTGTCTAGAGCTTGCTTCTTTGACTTGGAAAAACGACTAGGAAAAGGAGGTGGTGTGGTAAAAGTAGGAACTATGTCCTTAGGTTGGCTTTCCCTTTGGAACTGTTTCCACCTCTACTTCCTCTTCCAAGTCGTGACTAACCTTTTCTTGTTGTTTTGGCTCTTCTGTTTGCTTCCCACCTCTTAGAGTTACAACATTGACGTTCGCTCTTGGATTCACAAAAGGATGTGATGGAAAATTTTCCGAATTCTGTGATTTTATTTCATTCATGTCTATAGCTAATTGTCCCATTTGAAGTTGCAAGTCCTTTATAGCCATATCTTGTTTTTGCAGGATTGCATCTTGACGTTGAGCATTTGCATCTTGCTTTTGCATCATCATTTTCATCATCTCCTCTAAACTAGAACTCTGATTTTTCTATTGAGGTTGAGGTAGAGGTTGTGGTCGAAACTGTGGTTGTTTAAAATCACATTGTCGCCCATAAGGATTAGGAGTTGCAGCTTGTTGATTTGCATAACTGAAATTTGGGTGATCTTTCCAACCTGGATTATAAGTATTAGAGTAGGGATCATACCTTGGCCTTTGATTAGGGAACACATCATTCACCTGTTCAGACTCTTCTTCATAAGTAGGAATAATCACTGCTTCCATTCGTTGTACCACCTTCTCTATGTCGTTCATCCGTTGCTTTGATTGTGCATATTCCCCCCATCTCGCTAACTCTTCTGATATTAGAGTTGTTTCTGGTGTAGAATTGTTGATCATTGGCAGCCATACTCTCAATCAAACTGGTTACCTGCGAGATTATCTTCTCAGCAAGTGAACCATCGGCAACCGCATCAATCAAATTCCTTTATTCAAGAAGTAATCCTTCATAGAAGTATTGAATAATAAGTGTTGAGGATATATTATGGTGTGGTCAGCTTGCCAACAACCTCTTATACCTCTCCAAATATTCATATAGAGACTCCCCAGATATCTGTAGAATGCCACTAATCTCCTTACGAACGGATGCAGCTTTAGAAGCAGGAAAACATTTCTCCAGAAATAGCTTTTTCATTTCAGTACATGTTGTAACACTCCCTGGATAAATACAATACAACCATTCTTCGGCTAAGTCTGTCAATGAGAACGGAAAGGCTTGTAGCATAGCCATATCTCTGTCTGCGGTTGCATGCCTCGGACTTGTCATTGTGTTCTGGAACTGTTGAAGGTGTCGATTTGGATTTTTACCAGGATATCCCTTGAACTTTGGTAGATGATGAAGTATATTCGACTTCAGATCCACTGGTTCAGTGATTGTAATGCAATGTGGTTGTGAATCTAAGCATGGAGATGTCAACTCTCCTAAATTTCTCTTCGGAGGTGGAGGTGGTGGTGGATTATTGTTACCGCCTACCATTGTTGATGTAGAAGGATCTTCTTGCAACTTTGGACGTGCTTGTAGTACCGTTATTTTACGGGTTTGAATTCCGCACCTCTGGTAATTCTAATCCTTCGATGCCAGAGATTAAGTACCTGAAGCCAAAAAAATCTAGAAAAGAAAAATCTAAAACTAAAAAAAAAATCTAAAAACAAAAATAAAAACTTAAAGAATACAACTAAAGATACCGACTGCTCCCCGGCAGCGGCACCAAAATTTGATGCGTGTCGTAGGTGCTCAAATTAATTCACTTATATTCTACTTTACTAATGAATAATATAGTAGCAAATAAGGTTCGTTCCCACGAAGAGCGGGGATATTTAGTTGTCAAAAGTGTTACAATGGGGGGTTTTGTTTTAGATTTTAAAACAAAGTAAATGACAAAGCAATTAAGAATAATAAAGTTGCAAGCAATGAAGAGAAATATCATCAGAGAATCCTTCTTCGTTACAAAACCATCATCAAGTTATTATATTCATCCATTAATACAATTAATTACAAATTATTACCAACCGTGGAATAAGCTAGCTCTGTGCTATCCCCTAAATTCCTTATATCACTGAGTACGAAAGCTCTCCAATACCAGATTATATTTGTATAACCACCTAGTAGAAGCTCACTCAAGGTGTAATTTCTACGAATGCTTTATATTTTGTGAATTATAGATTGATCCTAGTAGTTAGACTCTTAGCTCAAGGTCCACTTTCTAGTATTGTTTATACACACAATCACTATACAAAATCCCTCTTCAAGGTCTTGTGTTCTCTACTTTTGTATGAATTATTAGACTATTGCTTATCTACTAACTCAATACTAGCATTTGATTGAATCAACAAATTAATTCAGTTGGCCACCTAAACAATCTATCAATCAATCATACAAATTATAATTAGTATAAACAATCAATAATCATGTGAAGAACTTCAAAATAGATTTATATAATAACTCAAATCATGTCTAGAACTTAGAATTCATCCCCAATCACTAAGAAGTTTAGCTACTCATGGTAATAACAAAACCCATGAATTTCATATGATAAAATGACAAAGAAATAGTTATGGTGATGAATCGCTCCAAAACCCTAGCTTTTCTTCTCTTGAGTTTTTCTCTCCAATGGCTTGATTAAAGATTATAAGATTAAAGATATTTTTAGAAATTATAGAACTATCTCTTTTATAGGTGTCCCAAAGATAGAAGTTCCCGTGCACAACTCCCGGTCGAAGTGATTGCCAAAACTAACCAAGATTACAAAACGAGCTCACCATACTTTCACGGACACTACTCTGTCCGTGAATTTCAGAACTCAAGTATACCAGGATGTCCGTGAAATAGCCATTCCCCAGATGTTAACCCATCAATGAGTTATTTTTTTCCCTGAGTTTTAATTTCCACCGGTTAGAATCACGGCTACTCATACCTCCGTGAACAATAAATTCCCCTGGATTTTCATTATTTCTCCGCCATAATCACGGACACTTAAAGATCCGTGAGTTTCCAAAGTCCCCGAGTTTTTAGTTTGCCGACCATTAACCTCACACACTGTCTGATCATCGTGAGTTTATTTTTCCCATGAATTTTCAACTCAGGCAAATACTTCCGCGGACAACCTGGTTGCCGTGAAAAGTAAATTCATCTGAGTCTGGTAACTTATTTTCCAATGCTTCCATATTACCCTCATCTCACTAATAAATCAGTCAACATTATCTTCGACAGAACCCCCACCTTCATTAACTTCCATGCTCGATGTACCTTCCATCATCATCATTACTGCCAAACTCACAGCAACATACCGTCACCTCCGGTTAATTATCATCTTCTTCATCATTTCCAGCTACTTCGATCCATGGTAATAGAAATACCATACTCGATCATCCCTGCCAGCATTGGTTATCTGTGTCGTTGTTCATCACATCTATTCTAGTCTGCCTGCAGATTAACTTCAAGACTCAACCACAGGACCGAAACTTTCACTACTTTCATTAATGGTTATCGGCCATGGAAGCAACAATCTCTCTTCTCGTCTTCCTATTATTCTCGAGCTCAGACACAAACCACTGTTACAGTAGAAACTCTATATTTTGCTTCGACTTAAAACCTCCTGTCATAACTTCATCATTCCTATCAAGGGCCATCATTCTTCATATTCAATCATGACAGCGTTATAAAACCTCGATCTCCTCCTTCCATCATCAGTGGCATCGACCACAGTTTCCATCATATCTCATTGGCAGCAGCAACATTTCCAACTCCATCACAGCTTCACTTTTCCACTTCTTCTCGTACGTCACTGCCAGCAAAACTACAGCTCCACTCGAACTGAAGTCATTCTTATCCTCCAAGAACATCACAAATCATCAACTGCTATGATTAATCATCAAGCTCAAGTTCTTTGGAGTCACCATCCTCTTCAGTATTCACTGGAACCTTCCGAGTTACAGCCATCGACAATAAAAGGCGCCATCAAATGCTAACACCGAGAGTGACAACAGCCATTAATGGAAGCAACCAATTTTATCCTACTTCCCTGTATTCATCACTTCTTCTCTCTTTCCTCAAGAAACACGGCTTCTCCATTGATATCTCGAGTCTCCTTCATTCCCTGAACTTGGTCGTGATGCTTGGTGAAGAAGATGCTTGTGGTAGCCCAGAGTAAAATAGTCGGGTGCCTTTAGAAATTCTGTGCTTCAATAACTTATTGCAACTTTGACTCGCTTCAATCGCTTGCAACTTTCTCGTACGATGTAAGAATGACTCATTTCTTTTGCCGTTAGCTTCATCTTTTCATCCTCTTCGATATGATAGCAAGTACTCCTCAATTTGGATTAGTTTCACTTGTTCTTTGGCCCTTCTCCGCTTGCACCTAGCTTCTTTTATTGCACAATAAAGTGTAAATTCACTTCTTTTGGATGATTCACCAAATAAAATACAAATAGAGAAAAAGAAACGTAATATACAATAATTTGCAAGAATATAAGCAATTACTAGCATGGATTCAACACTAAATATATGCAAAATATGAACTTAACAATTTCATGATTCCAATACCTAAATAATAAAATATTCATAAACATCACCTTCTTCTAAATAACAAAATTAGCAAATGAAACAAGAAATGAAAACAACTTTCAAAGCGTCCACAAAAAGAAATCGATAAACCAAACCCCATCAACAAAAAAAAAAAAACATATCAAACCATCCCCCATATCTTCGAACAATTCTTCTCGCAATGCTGAGGTGAACATGATCACTGCAACCAGCAGGCTTGGGCGCCTTGTCATCCTAAGATTTGCCATTTTCTGCTTCATCAGGCTCTCCATTCTTGTTAAGATCATGCTTGTTAACTTTTGGATTCCCTGGCATATCCGGAACATCGGGATCTTCATCAATAATTTCAATAATAGAAGTAGGAACATCAGAATTCACAGTAGGAACATCAGCATTCTCAACACTACTGATTACATCGTCCAAAGGAACACCAGGAATAACATCAGCATAAGCAGGAACATCATCATTCTCAACACTATTGATAATAGAACTAATTACAGCATCGAGAGGAACACCAAGAACAGTATTTACTCCGTCCATAGTAATGATAATCCTCAATTTACGAGGCTAGCCATCAGTCGAGGACATTTTTGGATCCTCTCGTCAGTTTCATCTCTACAGTCCCTCTTAGCAGAACTCATTTTCCTCTTAATACTCTATGTTATTTTTTTTTCTATGCTTGGTGTAATTTATATATATTTCTAAGGAAACTATTTTTTTAAGGTTTTCCATCATTATCTTAAATCACATATTCTTTGGTATTTACACAGAATATTGTAGCAATATAATGAGATATGGAATGAATATTTTCATGTTTATCTAATTTCCTTTTTAATCTAATATACATTACGAACATAACAAACTAAAATAAATCATGATCTCATGAGATATGAAATAAATATTTTCATATTTATCTAATTTCTTTTTTAATTTAATATACGATCTCTTAAGAAATACCCAAATAATTTTTCTAGTTTTCAACTAATTACCTATAGGTCGGTTGGGGTGGCCCGGCCGGCTGGACCATAGGTGTAACACAAAAAAGATTGGCTAGTTAAACAATTACCTAAACTAAATTGTACATTTCAACATAGAAAATAATCCAAACACCAAAAAAAAAAAAAAAAAAAAACACAACTACAAGAAAAAAAACTACATAGACAACCCAAGGAATGTGTTAGTGGCATGGACATCATGAGTACACGTTTCCGATTGTCCACCAAAATTCTTCAACCATACAGCGCTCCTCATGTGAGGAATAATTGCCTATGTTTCCCACGATAGTGTCCTCCAAATTTCCATCCAAGTTCTGGTGAGTGTATTGTAACGCAATAAACACCTATTCTGCCATAATTGGAGGTCCTTGTTATTTCCAAAGGCTATCGGGTCATAAGTCATCCATTCATCCCCATCCTCTTCCAAGAAAATGCTCATCTCATGATTCCGATTTCATTCCCCACCAGGTGCCCATGAATGAATATTTTTTTCGGAAATAGGAGCCCAAAAATCTATATGGGGCTGACTAACCCCCTCATGGATGTAATAAAATAAAAGGCGAACTCCGAACATGACCATCCCGAGTGATGTGCAAGAATTTATCCAAAATTCACTCTCAGGAATATGATGCGGGGGTGGCAAATGTTGATGAAACATCTCAGTGTCCAAATTGAAAGATACTATGTCAATATCCCGTGGATAACATCCTTCCAAAAAATACAACCTTGTGCGTACACACCTGAACTCCGAAAAGTATAAGGAATCTCCCTCATGTTCCTCCATCCACTATTGTCTCCTAGAGTGTGTATTTGAACTTTACCATCCATGTGAATTCGAACTACCTTGTACTCATTGGTACGTTGACAGTAGCTGAAACCCCAAATTACGTTGTATCGTAGATACCACGAAAGTACTTGATCTGGTGCAATTGTAATGCATAGTTGTGGCAGATGGAGGTGCTCACCAGTTTCTGGATTCATAATATATACAAGATCTTTTATGTCAAGGTGTGAAACATAAAAACATACCAGACCATTGCAAGATCCAACTATTGGGTGCAACTTAGTCTAATCATCATAGGTTCCATCATTCAGGGCGTCGTGATTGTTGGCCGTTACGATCGGGATGAAATCTTCCTCTTTATAAAAGATTTGAGTAACTTTACCTTTCCACATTATTGATGTGACACCAAAAAGGAGTCCAATTATTTTACCCCCAAGGACAGTATTCCACTCATTGTAAACGCATTTTCTTGCTAAAATACTTTATGCAGTTTGGAGGCGATGTAGCATCTCGGTAGTTAATTACGGCAACATATCCATCACTATTATACTGATGATAGATTATCAATTTTTTTTTACAAGCATTTAGGATTTTCTTATTGTAGAATGCTACAACCAGATACGAGTAAAGCTTATATGTATAGAATCCAATACACCTGTTGGCGAATGGTCACGTCCTTAATGAGAAGGCATTATGTGAATGGTCACGTTCTTAATGAGCAAGCAAGTAGCGTATATTTGCACGTTTTATCTTAAAAGCGGTTATAGCTTATGCCACGAATTTAACCTAGATACTACTGGATTCTTATTTAAAGGATAACCCTATTACGTCATGAAGTAGGTATGAAAGGACATGACATTTTAGTAGGGTGTTATAATTACCCTACTACTACTATCTAGAATTTTCTTTGAATTCAACCGCTACATGCGTCTCTTGGGAATAGGAAGAAAAAAGAAAAGAAAAAAAAAGATAATGAATGTGAAAGAGGAATTAGGATTATATTCATTTTCCGGAGAGAAAATTAATCCAAGAGAAGAGAAGAAGAAAATAAGTTTCAAAGATAATAATGACTCCAAATAACCTAGAAAAATAGAGTGGTTCCAAACCATCAAAAGGCAAGACCCCAATGACAGAGGAAGAATTTGATAAGGAGGAGTGCTTTAAGAGAAATGAAGTGATGATGAGGTTCAAATTAGCAGTATGTGAAATGGATTTGGAGCAACTAGAGAAAGCTAAGTACTATATATATCGAAAGCAATAAGATTGAATAAAAATAAGAATAAAGAAGAGGTAAGGAATATGAGAGCAGAGGAAGAAGTAGGTTTGCAGAACAATAACCAAGATGATGATATGGATCTGTTATGGAATGAGTTTTATCATGCAAACTCAGTATATGAGGTAAAAAATGAAGGGACAAGGAAGAGAAGCATAGAGAAAGTAAAAGATGAAGAATACCCAGAATATTTTTTGTAGTTATTACAGAAAAAGGAAAGGAGACAAGGTGTGTTGTTAATGAAAAGGATTAGGGCTAGAATAACATCAATTTATGCAGGAAGATATAAGGATTCTACAGACCACCTTGAGGATGTGAATAATATAAGTATAAAGGATGAGTATCAGGCGTACCTATCACGAACAACACGTGAAAATGAGGTCATACTCAACATAGTGACTGATTCTGAAACTGATATGGGATCAGAGAGGGAAAGGTCGAATTACGACTCCAAGTGATGGCCGGCAACAAGTAAAACTCTACCAATTCTAATTTTCTCATAGCTAGTGGATTTTTTTGGGTTAAGTTGCTTTAATGGAAATAATGATACATATTTTTCAAATGGTTACACAGGTTACTATTTTGAAGAAATAGGTATCATCAAAGTACTGAGAAAAATTGGAATTAAGAGTGGTCTAATGGGAAATAGTGGACTGTGGACGACTGAATCTTGTTTTGTTTTTTGGAATTTATGTTTTGGATTTAGGATTTGTTTTCATGTTTTTTGTAATGTTAATGACTGAATGGTGTTGGAGTTGCTTAATTAATGACTGTCTAATGGATTAATTTTCTTGTTTAATGACTGTTTTCTTATGTATGATTGAATGGTGTTGGAGTTGTTGATTGCATTTTCAAACTCAATCTATTACCAAAGAACTGGATATATAAAAAGCACAAGGTTTGTGTTAAAAACAAATGGCTACTTGGAAAAATCACGCCTAATTTTATTACACAAATTTGATATTGTATCGAAATCACAAAGGATTGCTGAAATTTTATGGATTATATAAGCCTGGAGTCTGTCAAGGGGAAGGGGTCATCCTGGCTTTCATTTGAATTGCAGAAACCAGCTGCGATTATCATTACAACTACTTATGCACCAATTCACTAATGCTGACCTCCTGGAATTAGAATACCTATCACAACAACATCTTAATATTTACAATGGCATGGTTGATAATCTAAAACAAGAACTATCCATAAAATACAAAACGTGAATTTACCACTACAAATATGGGATAATGGTACCATAATTTATGTATCTCTCTTTTAGCCCCTACATTTTTTGGATTAAGAACATCGAATATTTCAATTTCTATATCACTATACATAAATATGGCAGAAAATAGTGTTTGTACCCCTAATATTCTACACAAGAAAATGGGCTAACCTAGACCAACAAAACTCCTCTTACTAACTAAGAAGGGTTCATTGGGCCTTAAGTGTTTCTCATGGATAGCTGTTGTGGTGCTTCAAGTGACGCATAATTATTACGCGTTACAGAGTTGCAGGCCAAGTCAGTATTCAGCCGTAATGGCGCATTGCGAAGCCATAATAGCGGTATACTGTATAGATTGTCAAGTGTCAAGAATGGCATAACCCCACAGGGCCAATGAAGCGAAAGAGTGGCGCTACATTGTAAATACATTTGGCTAAGGAATGAAGCTTATTGGCCGACATAATAAGGCTTCATTGAGGAAAGGAAAGACATGGCCAAAGTTGACAGATGCAACATGCGATGTTGGCATCGATGCATATCCATGGAATTGAGTTGGCCCAAACTCAAGGAGGATGCAAGAAGAGTAGAATAGACTAAGAGTTAGTTTATGCATTGGTTCAAGGTAGGGCCAAAGTCTGAACAGTGCAAACAAGTTGGTAATGCAAGAGTTGCATTGCTATTGTCAAGCTAATTGGCGAAGTGAAGCATATATGACGCACAAGTAACTAGAGTGAGCTTAAGGAGTTGTCCTCGATGATGGAAGCTTAAGAATTGTCCATGCATGAGTTTAGAGTAATAAGCGTGTAGGTCCAAGAGAGTTGAACGATGGATCAAGGCAGAATCCAGTATGGCGCAACAAGTGGTGCAATACGGCTCAAGTGACGGTTACGAGTTGGTTACGAGCTTCACAAGCATGCCAATGATGTGAGACGAAGTAGAACGGTTATAAAAGAAGTTATAACCATGTGGGAGTGTTTCTAACCACCTAGAACAGATGTGGCATCTGTTGGCTTGACAACACAAAAGGTGGTGGTTGAAAAGAAAGCTGGCGGTTATAGAAACTACCTGATGGGACACATGGCTGTTCCATGCGTGTGCAAGTGTTGTGCATGGTTTTGGCCATTGTAACCACTATATAAATAGTCCTAAGGAGTAGGAAAATTAGTAGGATACATAGGAGAGAGTTAGTCTCATGTTTGGGAGAGTTAGGCATTCACCAAGAGGGTGAATGGCCTGTTTTTGGTCCATGTGATGGACGAGTTTTGTAATCTTCCTTTGATACAATAAAATGGGTTAATTGTGTCATGTCTTTGTGTTCATTATGTTGCTAGTTTGTGTGAGAATTATTGAAGAGCATGGCAGAACCTCTTATGCTTATGGGGGCATGAAGAGTTAGAGAGAAAGAAGAAAAGACTTCCGTTGTGTATTGCCTTATGAGTGAAGGCAGATGCATACTTTGATGCAAGTGTGCAAGGCTGAGTACTTGTGGGTGAAGTTGATTCACTGAACCACATAGTATTGCCGGTCATGTCCCATGAAAAATTTAGGCGATTAAATGGGCATGTGACAATAGCCATGAAGTCTTTGCAAAGACTCCATGTGCAACTAACCAAGCTAGGCCTCACTAGAAAACACTCAACTCACAAGCCCATGGGCAAAAACTCCAAGTTGAACTAACAATTCCCACATAAGCGTGCCACGTCACCAACCCACAACCAACTGGCAGCTGCCACGTCAGCACCCTGTCACATCAGCAAGTGTGGCGTCAGTAAATAGGTGCCACGTCAGCAAAACGCTGACGTGGTAGGTGACACATCAGCAAAAGTATATCCACGTCAGCAAAGTTGCTGACGTGGTACTGGACAGGTCAGCAAACGGGTGCCACGACACCAGAGGCAGTGACGTGGCAGTTGACACGTCTGTAAATCCGTTAGAATTAACGCCGTTACTAACGGTGTCGGAATATGCTAAGCATATTCCGTTAAAGGTTAACGGCGTCAGCTTCTTCGGTTACTTTTAATGGCGTTACTAACGGCGTCATAATATGCCTAACGCCGTCAGAATATTCCGTACCTTCGACGGATAACAGCAGCAGGTAATCGCCGGCGGCCAGCAGCGAGCGGCAATCGGCGATGTATTGCCGATCAATCAGCATTGTACGAGCGGACGACGTAATCGGCTATTAATCGCCGATTAATTGACGATTATTGGTGGGACAGTTTTGGTGCTACTCGGTGTTGCGTAATCCCATAGCCCCGGGATATTTGTGCCCCATTCCTATTACTCTACAGATATTTGCGCCCCGACTGCTTACACCAATTTCTCTTACACCTTTGGTTATCCACACCCAATGTGATTCCTTTACCATAATGATGGAAGTTTTTCTGGAATTGATATCTACATGGACTGTTATTGCAGGGAGGCATGCAGGGGCCAGTTATGGAAATTGATATCAGCCATAAAATCAAAGAAATAAAACTGAAATTGGTCACATATAAATAGACAGTTTTATAGCCAAAATGGTAAGCAATCTTCATACTAAAAATACTTGTTAGAAAAATCCTATTCTGACTTTAGCATCGGAGGGTTTTTTGCAGGTACCCCCCTCTTTCTCCTTTCTCCAGAAATTACTTGAAGATTGAAGCAGCGATCGATTCCCAACAAAAGCATCACAAAAATTCTGTGTTTGGGGTAGAAGTTATTTTACCTTACAAATAGTAGCGCCGACTAACAGTTTCGAGAAAAGAAAATAGTGTTTTACTAGATCGAATTATGGCGTTAATCAGACATACTGCACGAAGGTCTGATTCTAATAGCAATTCCCAACCACGCAGGAGACGCGAAATTGAAAGAAACGAAATCGAGGTTCAATCTACACCTGCTATACCAATTGGAAACAGACGGGGTCAAGAGCATACTCATAATAGATCACTGGATCGTGGACGAGATCGAGATCATTTTCGTGAAACAGCTCCAGATCTGAATCAGAGAAAGGAAAAACAACTGGTGACCGATAACGAAGTTATTGACGTTGATGGAGAAAACCCAGATGTTCGTGGAAACAGAGGGTATGCATTCGGCATCCCATCTAGGAGGAATCACAATCAACAGGATCTGCGTGATGGCCGCACCGCGACTCCCAGTACAGAGGATGAACAACTACTGAATCAACTAGATGATCTAGAGAAGGAGAATGCTCTCCTGAGATTAGAACGTGAAAACCAACCTCGACCTAGGTCTGGTGTTTTGAATAATCATAGGGTCTGATCTGTATGGCAACGCCTTGGTGGTTGAATTGGACCGCAAGTCACAGATTCTAATAAAGAAGTGATAGATCTTGATCGCAGAAACATGAATCTATTGGTCACAGGGGATTTACCGAAATGACCCATGAGAGCAGGGGATAGGGCAGCTGCAACTCAGCAGAGCACAACCAGAATTCATCTCATTCAAAACGCAACAAAAATGATGACGAATAGGTTCGAGATTGGCACGATGATGAAGATTTTTCGCATGATTACAGTGCTTGTTCGGAGCAAGGTAGAGCTAGAAAAGAACCTACTGAACCAAAGAGAAAAAAAAGGAGATTGGGTAATCATATTCCAGTGGACCGGGATTATGAACAGGAAGGCAGTTCCTCGGATGGCGACCTAAACGCGATAAGAGAAGCTCATCTTACCAAGATGATCGAGCGAGTGATGATGAAAAAACAATCCCGAGAAGAAAAGATGGAAAGGCTACATCGAGTAGCAGGAGCTCCGTTCAAGCAGAACATCAGAGAATTTAGGCCAACAATAAATTTTTTAGTTCCAAAATTACCCGAATTTGATGAGAAAACCGATGATCCAGATCAGCACATTTTACACTATGAGACAACCATGTCCTTGTGGTAATACAACGATGAGTTGATGTGTAAAATGTTTCTGCAATCCCTGACGGGAGGAGCTATAACATGGTTCAATCAGCTTCCAGCACAGTCGATCGGAACTTACCATAAGCTGATCGATGATTTTTGCTCTAACTATAAGTACAACAAACGTGACCGGAAAGGATGCCATCCACTGTTCCTTCTAGGAATCCGGAAGGAGGAAAGCATCAGACAATTCACTAGGCGTTTCAAGCAAGAGTTAACGGACGTGGATGGAGCCAATGACCAAGTTGTCATTGCGGCATACAAACAGGCTTACCAACACGATCAAAGAGGTGTGTACGGTTCTTTGGTCAAGAGACCACCAAAAACTTTGGAGGAACTATATGATCGAGTTGAAGAGTACGCTCGAGTGGAGGACGATTATAAATACCTAGAAGAATTTAACAGATCATCCAATCATCCAAATGATGGGAAGAAGGAAAAATCAAAGAACCGTTCAAACGGACAACATAATGATCGTGGGGATGCTCGAGAGAAAAATCAAGGTGAACGCACAGAAACTGGGTACCAGAAATTTCACGATATGAAGCTGACCCCACTGAACGTAAGTCTTACGGAGATGTATTAAAAAAATACACAAGTATTTGAGCCCCCCACGTCCTTTGGCAGAAGAAACACGAGATAAACGTGATATGAGCAAATACTACAAGTTCCATAAAGACCATGGTCACAAAACTGAGAACTGCCTCTATTTACAGATCGAGATTCAGCGAATGATCGACACTGGAAAGCTGCAACAGTACGTGAAAAAAGACTTTGGGAAAGGTCCTGGTCAGTTTGGCACTGTACATGTGATTAACGCTCGTGTGATTAACGTCAGTCACGTCAGGATTCATTCAATGACCAGGCGAGCATCGGATGACGAAACCAGGAGAAAGCTCAGACAGTTGAAAGAATGGTACCAGAAAAATCACATTGATTTTGTCAGCGGTAATGGAGCATAAACTAAGGAGCTTGGGTGCAAAAAGATCGAGTTCTCTGATGCAGACATGATAGGTGTATATGCTCCACACAACGATGTCGTCGTTATAACTACTTGGATTGGCATGTGTAGTTGCAGGAATTCCCACACTACACCCTATTCAAGAATTCATTAATATTTACAACATAATTTGAAGATTAAAGACACTTTTTATTAATATGATCTCAAGAAATTACATAAATCAAGAACACAGAACACTTGATAAAGATTTTCTCTTTCCTAAAACTTTCTTAGCACTCAAAAATTCATTAGCCTCTCTGGAACTATTCATCTCCTTTATATAGGTATTTACATAGTGGATTACACCTCATGACAGCTCATTTACATCTAAGATTCCCTTCAATTTCGGATCTGAGTTACTGCGATAAATCGCAGTTGGCACCGCCTTTATCTTTCGCAGGTTTTATTGATATATCGCAAACATGTCATACTTTCTTCGTGTTTCCGTCGTTTCCAATCGTTACGTCATTGTTTAAGTCATCTTTGGATGTCTCGCAGAATATCATTGATGTGTCGCAGAACAGTCGTTTATTATCGATGTATCATAGTATTTGTTGTCTATTTCGCAGGAATATTGTTGTGACAATATTCTGACCCTACATCTTGCCTCTTCTCATATCTTTTCTGCGAAGAAGATAAAGATTATGAGAATCTTAAATTTTTAATTTGCCGCAACTCCTTATCTATTACCCGACAAAGTTTCATACTTTACGCTTTTACTACTGACACGCGTCAATCTTTACCGATTTACCCGGTTACCCATCCTTCATCTATAAATACCATTCCACTCGAGAGTATTTCTTTCTTCTTTCACCTTCTCTTTTTTCTTCAAAATCTTTTTCATCTGCAACTTTTTCTTTCCTAGCATTCTTCCTGCTGCTGCTTTAATGGAGACTCAAAGGTATGTTCTTATCTTCCATCTTTTTTGTTCTCGTTATATTATCTTTATCGCCCATTTTTCTTCATAATCCTCATATTTTATCATCTTTTTCAGTAACACTACTTCTCAAATTAAAATTACTATCAAAAACCCTAACCCTAAGGGTCCTCAGAAAAGGCGCGTTGGGAAGACGAAAAGATCTGAGGATGATAAGTTAGTAAGAAACACCTATTCCTTTGAAATAACAATATTGTTGCCTTTGTTTCTTACCTACATTATTATTCGCAGAATGAAGAGAATGTTCCTAAACTTCTTAAGCGTTCGCGTCAAGTTAAAGCTCTTTCAGATGAAGTGGATATTCTTGAATTTTTACCTGCAAAACCTGTTTCGTCGCAAGATAAATCTTCTTCTTCTCCTTGCATAAATTTCAATACTCATTTTACTTCTCCATCAACCCCTATTAAAGTTATTGATGCTAATATTCCCATCTCTGATAATCCCAACATTTTGAAAACTGCGATAGATGAATCTACGATAGTTGGAAATAAATTTGTGACAAATGAAAATGCGGTAAATGAAACTATAGTAAATGAAACGACGGTCAACGAGGCTGCGGTGAATGAAGTCGTAGATAATGAAACTGTGGTAAACAAAGCTGCAATTAAGGAAACTGCGGTGGATGATGACGCGGTGAATGAAACTGTAACTGCGACCACTCAAATTCCTTCTTCCACTCTTACTATCACCAAAACTTCTTCCTCTACTTCTCTTCCTTCTTCCCAAGAAATAGCAACAGGGGTTGAAGCTTCTTTTCAAATTTTATATGAAGTTTTGAACGATGCTATGAAATCTTCTTCAGATCCTGCGAGACAAGATGTTTATATGATTCTAAGCAAGAATCTTTGGTCTTGCGGTTCTTCATCTTCGTTAACTTCCTTAGAAGATGAGGTTGAAACTTTGAAGAAGAATCTTCAAGCCAAAACTTTGGAGTGTGAACTTCTCGATCATAAGATTCATAATTCTGAATTAGACTGTGAAATTCTTCGCAGCAGAAATGATGATCTAAAAGGTATAACTTTCTTGTCTTTGCTTTTGCCTCTGTAAATCTTTACTTTTTATGTACTCAATTTTCCTTTATTTATTTGTTGATGCATATTTAGCTTCAAAACATAACCAATTAATGAAGATACTTGAGTGGGAAACAATTGCTGATGAAGCCCGCACTGGGAAAGAATCTTGGAAGAATCAATTTGATAATTTGAATGTTCTTCATACATATTCAATTGACGAGATAAATAACCTTAAGAATGAGAACAACCAACTAATTCAGGAACGAGATTAAATAATTCATGAACGAGATCGTCTAAGTAATGAAGCCTCCCAACTTTTATATTCGCTAAATCAGACTAACTTGAGGGTGGAGTCTTTATCAGATGAAAACAGAGTTGTATCCCAAGAGAAATGTAGTTTTGTGGATATAACAAAGACTTATTCGCAGCAATTAGACAATCTTCAAAAGTTGTGTAAGGACCAAGAGCAGTCCCTTCGCATACTGAAAGATGAACTTAAAAAGAAAACTGAATCATTTTCCGCTGAACAAGAGAAGCTTATAAAAGGAAGATTAACTCTAAGTGTAAAAGTCAACAATCTCAAAGATGATTGTTCTCGACTGAAGGAAGAAAATGTTTATCTTCGCAATTGTGAAAAAAGTATAAAGTTTCGTTTAAAAGGTAAGGTTGGGGATAATTTTGATGATGCCATGAACCGATGGAAGAGTTGCTTCTTTAATATAATTCACACTTTATCTTCACAAAGGGAAGGTAGTCATTTTGACTGCCTCATCTATTAATTATTTCATTATATTTTCTCATTTTATTTTTCGCGAAAATTCCCTCTAATATGCCATTTTTCTCTCGCAGAATCTGAGAAGCATCTTCAAGCTTCAATTTCTGATCTGTCTATGAGGTTAGCCAAACTTCGCAAAAAGAACACCGCGCTTTCCAATTCTCACAACAGGGCATTAAGAATATTTGACTATCTTGAATATTTTAAAGATATAGAGATCAGAAATCGGGAAAAGAATTGCCTCCGCAAAGCTCATTTAGGCGCTGAGGTTTTCATAAATAATGTTCTATTCTCTCATTCTTTACCTCCTATGAAGATCAAACCCTTGGAGATAGATGATAATGAAGTTCCTCATCCCATAGATGAAGATCTAAATTATTCAAGTAATGAAGAAGATTTTTCTGAAGATGAACAAAATCCTCCTGAGGACGAAGAAAATCCTCTTAATGAAGCAGAAGAACAAAACCCTCCTCACGAAGAACAAAATCCTCCTCTTGAAACAATTGCTGGTGATGGAGAAACTCAAACTGAAAAAGATGATGCTGGTGAACATAAAAGTGGTGAACAAGAATGATGAAATTTAAATTATCATGTATTCCTGCGAAATATTTCTTGTTCTTCTCTCTGTTTTGCGAATGATTGTAATTTCCAAATTTTTCTTCTTCTTGCTCTTTTTGCGAAACATTGAAGTTTTTGTAACTCAATCACCTGTTCTGATTTATTAATTTTGAATCCAATCTTCATAAACTCTTGTAATTTGATTATCTTTCTCTTTTTTTTTTTATTATTTTGATTCTCCTCAAGGAAGATAATGAAATGTTGTTTTATAATCCCCATATTTGCCCCTCGTAATCTTCCTTGTGAAGTATTTTATTTGTTACCCTTGTGAGAAATCCCATATTTGCCTCTTGTTATCAATCTTGTAATATGATAAATGAATTATCGTAAATATTTCTGCGAAGAATTTGTTATATGCTTCGCAGACATAACTTCTTTTGTGGTCTTATTTCGCCTTCCTAGTTAAAGGTCTTATTATGCCACCTTTATGCGACAAGATCGCAGGACATTCTTACTTTTTATGTAATAATCCATTGATCTTGCCTTATCATTTAATTTTAATTTCTGCGACAATTTGATAAATCTAAGCCATCTTGTGAGATTAATCTCTCTTTGCTTTTTAAGACTTATGATATTGCCGTCTTTGCGATTTATATCCTCTTATTATTGATTTCATTTATCTCATCATTTGATCTTATCGCAAAGACCCATTGATCTCATCTTAACATTTCTTATTAGGCTTTTTGGCCAGTCACGCAGCAATATGACGGGCCTAAATATTCTTGCGAATATAAAGGCCCATGACATTGCTGTCTCTGTCATGCGACAATATGACGGGCCTAAATATTCTTGCGAATATAAATCCCCATGACATTGCCGTATTTTTTGATACACATCTCCCTAATGGAGGGTATCGCCCTTATCTCTCCCCCCGGTTGCCCCTTCAAGGATTATACATCGGCCATACAAGACTAGCACTTTCCCATCCGGTTCTGCCAACAACCAGTTGTTTTCGCAGCCTTGTCCTTTATGCCTTATATGGCTTATAGTTACAAGACTGCACCCTAAGTGGGGTTTTCTTCGGGCCGAACACATCATAAGCCAAAACTTTCCATGAATGGCTAGGGTAGGTTCATCCATCCTGGGCACTCACAGCTCAACCGTGTACCTCGGCGCCTTGATCATACGTTGCATTCCTTAGGAGAAACTCTCGGGTACCCAACCAGGGTATAACCTTATATAGTTGGGAATCCAAGTTATCTCTCCCGGATGGATTTTCTATAATCCCAAATCTCCATGACTAGGTTACAGCAGCGGTATAGCCTTTCCCATAGCCATGCAAAGAGATACCCCCTTATGACGCACTTTAAGGACATTGCCTCTTACGGAATAGAATCCGCGAACTAGGGTGTACACCACAAAGGTTCGTCCCATTCTTATATATTTTTAGGCGATTTTCGCCCATCTTATATGAATTTTTAATTATCTCGCAAATTATTGCGGAAAATAGCTTTTATATTCAGCCAACTTTGTTCTTGCAGAACATTTCTTTTATTCTCTCGCAATTTCTTGCGTGTAATCCATTTATTCTAGTCTTTCAAACCTTTATTGATAATATTTTCTTAGATACTGTCTATTCCATGGTCTTCCAAGTCTTTGACCCATGTATCTCCCTTCTGGATCCATTAATTTATATGCTCCAGTTCCAACTATTTCCTTGATTATATATGGCCCATCCCATTTTTTCGCTAATTTTCCTCCATTTTCTCGCTGATATTCTGGTGTTTCTCTCAAAACTAAATCTCCAAATTTGAATTCACGCTTCTTTACTCGTTTATTATATTCACGAGCTAATCTGCGATGGTAGTTTTCCATATGTTGTAATGCCTTTTCTCTCTTCTCTTCTACCTCATCAAGTTTGTCTAAAATCATGTCATCACTAAGATTCTTTTCCCAAGCTTCTCTTTTTGTTGTAGGAATAGCAACTTCTGTTGGTAATACTGCAGTTGCTTCTCTTCGTGTTGTATTATAAGCCCAAACTGCATTATGGACTTGTTGACACCACGTTCTATGATGCCCTTCTAACTTCTTTTTGAGAATATCTGCAATTGTTTTGTTAGTTGCTTCAGATTGACCATTGGCCTGTGGATATAAAGGAGTTGATTTTCCACACTTTATCTTGAATGCATTAAGTAACATCTATATATTTTGTCATTCAAATTGTTTTCCATTATCTGACACCAATTGCGCTGGAATTCCGAATCTGCAGATGATATTTTCAAATATAAATGTGAAAATATCCTTATCACGAATATGTTGTACCGCTTTAACTTCCGCCCATTTTGTGAAGTAATCTGTTGCAACAATTAAGTATCTCTTTTGCCCTGTTCCTGGTACAAATGGTCCCACAATATCTAAACCCCACTTTCCAAATGGCCAAATATTTTTTGAAGATGTTAATGTTTCACCTGGTGCATGTATCCTTTTTTCAAATCGCTGACATTCCTCGCAACTTCTTGATAAATTCTTTGCATCTTCATGCATATATGGCCAATAATAACCTTGCATTTTCGTTCTATATGCTAAAGATCTACCACCGCTGTGGTTACCAGCGTCCCCACTATGTAGCATTTTTAATATTTGCTTTCCTTCTTCTTGTGTCAAACATCTGAGGGAAGGCCCATTTAAAGATTTTCGATATAATACCCCATCTCTTAACTCATAATTTGTTGCTCTACTCTTTAACTTATGTGCCTCCAATATGTTCCTTGGTATCTCCCCCTTTGCTAGATATGCGTGAATTTCCACACGCCAATCTGCGATAATTTGGCTTGATTCTTCGCCACTATTTTCTACTACCATTGCCTCAACTTCCTCTTCTTCTTATTTATTAATTGACGGTATTATGAGTGTTTGTATTTTTATATTTCTCGCAGTCGGATCTACCATCATACTTGATATGAACGCAAAAGCATCTGCAAGCCTATTATCTCTTCTTGAAATATGCCTCCATTTGAGTTTTGGTATTTTCGCAGATAATTCTTCTACAAGTTTCTTATATTTTTTCAAAGATATATCATTAGTCGCATATTCCCCTTCAATTTGACGAATAATAAACTGTGAATCACTGGTAATTATTGCATTCTCTACCTTCATTTCTATTGCAAATCTTAGGGCATGTATTACAGCCTCATATTCTGTCTCATTATTGGTAGATTTGAATTCCAGTCGAAATGCAAATGCCATTTTTGCACCTACTGGCGAAATAAAGACGACTCCCACTCCATTTCCTTCTCCATTAGATGATCCATCCACTAATATCTCCCACCTATTTGGTTCTGTTAAAAGATCTCTAGGATCCCCATATTCTTCTTCTATATCCATCATGTCTTCTACAGCTTCATCATCCTCCAAAGGAAATTCTGCGAGAAAATCTGCGACAATTTGAGATTTTGGCGAAGATAAAATTACATATTGGAACTCAAAATTCCACACTTGTGCATTCCATCTTTCGACTCTGCCTGATCTTTTTGAATTTTTCATTACTGTCTCGATTGGTACTTTTGTTAGTACTTTTATTTTATGCGCTTGGAAATATATGCGAAGTTTAGAAGCTGCATAAACTAATTCCAAAATTAGTTTTTCAATCTTCGAATAATTTTTCTCCGCAGCATTAAATGTTTTGCTGATGTAGTAAATAGATTTTTCAACTCCTGCGTCATTTCGCAAAAGTACTGCACTTAAAGCATGTGGAGTTTTCGCAAGATATATCAGCAATTCTTCTCCTGGTTCAGCCTTCTGTAATATGGATATATTCATCAAATATTCCTTAATTCCTTGAAAAGCTTTCTCACATTCGTCTGTCCATTTAAATTTTGTTCCCTTCTTTAGTATGTTGAAAAAATGCTTGCATTTATCTGATGACCGCGAAATAAATCTTCCTAGTGAGGCTAAAAGTCCATTCAATTTTTGCACATATTTTACTGTTGCTGGAGTTGGCATATCCCGAACTGCTTGCACCTTCTCAGGATCAACTTGTATTCCTTCTTTTGATACAATATATCCCAAGAATTTCCCAGATGATACTCCGAATGTACACTTTTCATGATTCACTTTGATGTTAAAAAGCCGCATCTGATAAAAAATTTCCCTTAGATCCTGCACATGATTTTTAGCTTCTTTGATTTTTATCAACATATCATCCACATATACCTCTAAAGTTTTATGTATCCATTTTGCGAACACTTTTTCCACCATTCTTTGGTATGTTGATCCTGCATTTCGTAACCCAAAAGGCATCTTCGTGTAACAATATAATCCTCTAGGAGCAAAGAATGCAGTATGTTCTTGATCTTCTTCTGCTAGCGGGATCTGATTATAGCCCTTGTATCCATCTAACGAAGATATTCGATCATTTCCTGCGGCAGATTCCACCATCTGCGGGATATCTGGTAAGGGAAAACTATCTTTGGGACATGCTTTATTTAAATCAGTAAAATCGATGCAAATTCTTATCCCATTGTTTTTCTTGGGAACTACAACCATATTGGCGATCCATTCTGGATATTTCGCTTTCCTTATAATTCCTGCATCAAGCATATTTTGCAATTCTTATTCTATCTTGGCATGATAAGTAGTTGCAATCTTTCTTATTCTTTGTTTGATTGGTCTCATATTTTTGTTAATCTCTAATTTGTGGCATGCGACAGATGGATCTATTCCAGGCATCGCATCCATATTCCACGCAAAAATATCTTTGTATTCTCGCAGAAGATTTACAGTTTGCTCTTCTTCCTCCACATCCATCTTAGTTCCAATTTTCAGTATCTTTGGATCTTCTTCACTTCCAACATTTACTTCTTTTGTCAGTTCTGCTGCAGTATAACTAGCTTCATGTTCTCCCATTGGTGTTGGTGTCTTTATTACCTCCACTGGTTCATCATTTTCTTGCGATACATCGCCAAATATTCCTTTTCCTTCTTCTGATTTTATCATGTAAATCGTGAATTCTTCTTCTTTATTTTCTTCTCTCTTCATTTTTCTGCGTTGTTTTCGCAGCTGAATTTGATTTTCACAATTCCTTACTTCATTTTGGAAACATAACGCTGCATAATCTGCATCTCCTCTAATTTCGCCAATTCCACTAGGCATATGGAACTTTAAACACTGATGTAGAGTTGATGATACAGCCTTGATTGCATGTATCCAAGGTCTTCCCAACAGCATGTTATAAGGTGATTTCACATCCACCACGCTCAAAGTGACCTGCGTCTCTATTTCCCCCAGCGGAATTCGCACTACAATTTCTCCTTTAGGTTTTGTTAGAGATTTTCCAAATCCATGAATATGATATGTTGGACTAAGCATTTCTTCATCTTTGAATAGCATTTTCTTGAAGGTGTGGTAAAAAATTATATCCACAGAACTTCCTGCGTCCACCAAAGTCCTATTCACAGCCCACTCTTCTGTAGATCTTACTGATTTCTCTTTTCTTGTTGGTACAACAGACACTGTGATCACCAATGGAGATGTATGACTTAAATTATCTTTTGGAATTTCTGCTGCCGTAAATGTGATCTTCTGTTTTTCCCAATATTTTAGCGGTGATGCCTCATCTACCGTCATGATTTTCTTTCCTTCAAAATCTCGCTTGTGTATCCTTCCTCTAATATCTTCATGGAATTTATCTATCATCATTTTTGTTATTACATCACACTCCAATTTCTTTTGATTATCTTTGATCTCAATCATCTTTTCTTCACCAAATTTCTTAATACTCTTATAATTCTTGAACAATTTCTTTCTTTTACTTAACTTTTACTTTGATTTTCAACTCTTCATTCCCTATTTCTGGGCGCCAAAATGTAGTTGCAGGAATTCCCACACTACACCCTATTCAAGAATTCATTAATATTTACAACATAATTTGAAGATTAAAGACACTTTTTATTAATATGATCTCAAGAAATTACAGAAATCAAGAACACATAACACTTGATAAAGATTTTCTCTTTCCTAAAACTTTCTTAGCACTCAAAAATTCATTAGCCTCTCTGGAACTATTCATCTCCTTTATATAGGTATTTACATAGTGGATTACACCTCATGACAACTCATTTACAGCTAAGATTCCCTTCAATTTCGGATCTGAGTTACTGCGATAAATCGCAGTTGGCACCGCCTTTATCTTTCGCAGGTTTTATTGATATATCGCAAACATGTCATACTTTCTTCGTGTTTCCGTCGTTTTCAATCGTTACGTCATTGTTTAAGTCATCTTTGGATGTCTCGCAGAATATCATTGATGTGTCGCAGAATAGTCGTTTATTATCGATGTATCATAGTATTTGTTGTCTATTTCGCAGGAATATTGTTGTGACAATATTCTGACCCTACAGCATGTTTTGTGTGCACCGGATTTTAGTGGATACTAGAAGCTCAGTGAGTGTGTTTTTTTCAGGAGATTACGCCTCTATGAATCTCCCACACGACCTGATCGAGGAGGATGAAAACCCAATTATCAGTTTCAGTGGCGAAGTTACAAAGGCGATTGGAAAAGTGAAGATACCGATAACAGTGGCTGACAAGTCCGTCTTGGGCACTTTCTTGTTGCTGGATTGCAGAGCACCCTACAATGCGATCGTAGGACGAGATTGGATTCATGAGATCGGTGCAGTCACATCATCTAATCATCAGTGCCTGAAGTTTATTACCCCAGAAGAAGTTGTGAAAGTGAGAGGCGATCAGATGGCTGCCCATAAGTGTCATGAGAATTCAATGGATGAGTACAAGAAGTCAGAAGTCAGTGGAAACCAAATCATGTGAGTCGATCAGAAATAGCAATTACAGAACCCTCTCCATGTAGAATCATATAGGGGAGAGGACGCAGCTAAACCCCCGACGGTCGAGAAACTGATCGAGGTCCAGATTGGTGATGAAGAGCACAAGACAACGTTCGTAGGGGAAAATCTGCCGGCACATGAACGTGAAGATTTGATTACATTGATAAGGGCAAATGCCGACGTTTTTGCATGGAGTTTTGTTGAGATGCCAGTGATAGATCTGAATGTAGCCTGCCACATGCTAAATATCGATGAGAAGTTCCATCTTGTTCGACAAAAAATCAGAAATATGGCGCAAAGCAAAAAAGACGAAGTGACTGAAGAGGTCGAAAAACTGTTGGAAGCAGGATTTATTCGACCGGTGCAATATCCTCGATGGATGTCAAATGTGGTAGCCGTTCCAAAAAAGAATGGTAAAATTCGTGTCTGTATCCATTTTACCGATTTGAATAAATCATGTCCGAGTGATCCGTACCCACTGCCAATGATAAGAGATTTGGTGGATAAAACCGCAGGGTTTGGAAGACTGTCATTCATGGACGGTTTTTCTGGATATAATCAAATACCTTTGTTCGAGGACGATCAGGAGCATACTGCATTCGTGACTGATATGGGAGTTTACTGCTATATTGTAATGCCGTTCGGGCTAAAGAACGCAGGGGCAACCTACCATCACTTGGTGGACCATATATTCAAGGATATGATCGGGAAGTGGATAGAGGTGTACATCGATGATATGGTAGTGAAATCTCAGCAAAAAGAATCGCATTTTCTTGATCTGCAAAAGACGTTCGATATCTTAAGGCAATATTGTATGATGCTCAATCCAGCAAAATGTTCATTCGGGATGTCATTAGGAAAATTCCTTGGATACTTGATGACACACAGAGGAATCGAGGCAAATCTGGATCAAATCAGAGCCATCATAGAAATTCCATCACCAAGAAAGAAAAAGGAAGTCCAGAAACTAGCAGGACGATTGGCAGCCTTAAACTGTTTCATTTCACGCTCGTCGGATCGATTCAAGCCATTCTTTGACGTTTTGAAGAAAGCAGTGAATTTCGGTTGGAAGGCTGAGTGTGAAAGGGATTTTGATGATATAAAGAAGTATTTGTCAACCCCACCGGTTTTGGTGAGTCCAAAAGCTGGACAACCTATTAGAGTTTATCTGGCTACAACAGAGAATGTTGTGAGTGCAGTGTTGTTTGTTACGGATCCATATGAGAAGCATGTTTACTTTGTCATTAAATCCTTGATGGGGGCGGAAACACGATACAAGAAAATTGAGAAGATAGAACTTGCATTGTTCCATGCATCTCGTCGCATAAAGCCTTATTTCCAAGAAAGGCAGATCGTAGTACACTCGGAATACCCGCTGAAACGAATCATGGAACGTGCTGATGATTCCAGTCGACTAGCCATATGGTCAAATTTTCTGGGGGCGTATGAGATCAAGTACGAAACCAGAACTACAGAAAAAGGACACGCACTGGCTGCACTGCTAGCAGATTTTCCGGTGGACGATATAGAAACGGTTGCTGGAGAAGAAGAGAAGTTGTTCAAACCCACTGATCCAGTCACTAATCAGACTGGGGGCGAGTCTGCAATGGAGATCGATACACCAGAACCATTATGGATCGTATTTACTGATGGGTCTTCAAACATTAGTGGTGCTGGAGTTGGATGCGTAATCCTTACTCCCGAAGGTTCGAGGATCGAGGATCGAGAAAGCGACCAGACTTGGTTTCCAAGCATCAAACAATGAAGTTGAATATGAAGCTGCGATTATCGGTTTAAAAGCTGTCAAACAGTTAGATGCGAAGAACGTGAAGCTGGTGACTGATTCCATGCTAGTAGTTAACCAATTTATGGGGACCTACAGAGCAAAGGAGGAGATAATGGCATTGTATTTGGACCATATGAAAGAGCTGACAAATGAGTTCAACCGATTCTCTATTGGGAAGCGACCACGATTGGAGAACAGGCACGCAGATGCTTTAGCATATCTATCTTCCGCAGTGCCAACAGATACCGCCAGATTTGTTGTAGTAGATTTCCAAGAGTTACCTAGCATCTCCGACAGCCATTTTGTTCTGGATTTAGAACACGCTAGTGGGGGAGAGAGGGCAGCTACATCAGCATAAGGAGAAACGGAGAACATCGACAGCAATATGGATATTGATAGTCCAATGACAAATAATTCAGGAGATCATGTTGAAAACATTGCAGACTGGAGTCAACCTTACATCCAGTACCTGACAACTCGCGAACTCCCTGAAGATGAGAAACTTGCTGCAAAGGTGAAAAGGGACTCATGGAGATACTCAATGATCAAATGGCTGTTATACCGCAAAGCTGTAGCTTTGGAGCCATTTTTGTGATGTGTATCATCCGAGGAAGGACAACTAATACTGGCAAAGGCTCATGAGGGAATCTGTGGAAGCCATTCTAGAGGGCGCAGTCTCGCGCACAGGATACTTACCTAAGGATATTTCTGGCCATACATGCAGAGAGATGCTAAAGAATATGCACAGAAATGTGTGTCATGCCAAGAACATGCTCCAATTTCTAAAAGGCCAGCCAAAGAGTTGCATCCAGTTTTCAGTCTATGGCCATTCTCTATGTGGGGATTGGACATCGTCGGACCACTTCCAAAAGCTCCTGGAGGTGTCAGATTCGTATTAGCCGCTACTGACTATTTCACCAAATGGGTCGAAGCAGTGGCACTGGTACACGTTACCAGACATGATGTGAAAAGATTCATATGGGAGAATATTGTCTGCAGATTTGGAATCCCAGACGCAATAATATCAGACAATAGAAAACGGTTTGATTCCGGAGTGATCAAAGATTTCTGCAAGGGCCTGAATATTCGCCACAATTTCTCCTCTCCTTACTATGCTC
This sequence comes from Papaver bracteatum, assembly GCA_023529315.1. Classification (NCBI taxonomy): domain Eukaryota; kingdom Viridiplantae; phylum Streptophyta; class Magnoliopsida; order Ranunculales; family Papaveraceae; genus Papaver; species Papaver bracteatum. Next base: position 160,430 of record JAJJWX010001376.1, read on the forward strand.
AGAGCAATGGGCAGGCAAAAGCGACCAACCGCGTTATTATGGACAATCTCAAGAAATGGCTGGAGAAAGCGAAGGGAAAATGGACCGAATAATTCCCTGGAGTCTTATGGTCCTATCGAACAACCCCAAAAAGATCCACTGGTTTTTCGCCATTTCCATTGGCATATGGGACAGAAGCGGTCATACCTACCGAGGTATAACTCAAGACTACCAAAACTCGTGCTGTCAAATCAGGGAAAAACGACAACATTCTAGATTTAGATAAAGAGTTGCTAGAAGAACAAAGAGAAACATCCTTGCAGCAGTTAGTTCGATACCAGCAGGCGATCAAGCTGAGGTACGACCGCAAAGTCAGAGAACGGTCATTTAAGCCAGGGGAATATGTCTTGAAGAAAACCCGAGCGGACACAATGGAACCGAACTGTGGGAAGCTCGGAGCGAACTGGGAAGGTCCATACATAGTGGATAGGCCAGCATCTCGAGGATCCTACTACTTGAGGAACCTCGATGGAAAAGAGAATTCAAATCCATGGAAGCCGTGGAATTCGTTCCACTTGAAGAAGCTTTATCATTAGGAGTAGATTCAAATCTTGATGTGCTGCACTCTTTTTCCTTTTTGATGGTTTTATCCCACTGGGTTTTCCACTCAAAGGTTTTAATGAGGCAGCTATTGTTGAAGCAGTAGGTATTTATCTTGTTATTTCAATTCAGAAATTTAATTCAGCATTATTTTGGTATTCCATGCTTTGTCACTATTATTCGGGTTAATTATAAGCTGCTGCGGATGATCGAATCCGCAGTCAGCCCTAAATGACAAAACAGTACAGTTCGAGTTTACCGTCAGCAATGTCTCTGACAACCCTCAGATAGGTTGAATGCACAGTTCGAGCATTTCTATCATATCTCAATTTTATCCCCATCATACGGGACAACAAAAAATGTGCCAAACGTTTTCATCCGTCCAGGCATGTGAGAATGTACACAACTCAAACTCTGCGCGCATCTTGAATAGCAGGATTGGCCCCCTGTGCAAATTCAAGATAGCAGAAAAACTCAACTTTTCACTCCATGCACAATCAAAATGTAGCAGGGAGGTGCACCCATGCGCAGCATTGAGAAGCATGACACAAAACACACTGGGGGCGAGTCGTATGTCACCCCAACCCTTTGGGGGCAAGATATATGACACCCCAGCCAAGTCATCACGTCTCTGGGGGCGAGTTGCATAACACTCCAAATAACGCGTTTGGGGGCGAGTTGTGTAACACTCCGGAAAAATATGAATTCGTAGGGAAACCCGAACTTCTTAACCCATAACAAGTTATGGATTAAGAGGAGGCGATGTTTGTACCCCTAATATTCTACACAAGAAAATGGGCTAACCTAGACCAACAAAACTCCTCTTACTAACTAAGAAGGGTTCATTGGGCCTTAAGTGTTTCCCATGGATAGCCATGAAGGCCTTGCAAAGACTCCATGTGCAACAAACCAAGCTAGGCCTCACTAGAAAACACTCAACTCACAAGCCCATGGGCAAAAACTCCAAGTTGAGCTAACAAGTCCCACATAAGCGTGCCACATCACCAACCCACAACCAACTGGCAGCTGCCACGTCAACATGAAGCCACGTCAGCACCCTGTCACATCAGCAAGTGTGGCGCCAGCAAATAGGTGCCACGTCATCAAAAGTATAGCCACGTCAGCAAAGTTGCTAACGTGGTACTGGACATGTTAGCAAACGGGTGCCACGTCACCAGAGGTAGTGACGTGGCAGTTGACACGTCTGTAAATTCGTTATAATTAACGTCGTTACTAACGGCATCAGAATATGCTAAGCATATTCCGTTAAAGGTTAATGACGTTAGCTTCTTCGGTTACTTTTAACGGCGTCGCTAACGGCGTCATCATATGCCTAACGCCATCAGAATATTCCGTACCTTCAATGGATAACAGCAGCAGGTAACCGTCGGCGGCCAGCAGCGAGCGGCAATCGGCGTTGTATTGCCGATCAATCGGCATTGTACGAGCGGACGACGTAATCGGCTATTAATCGCCAATTAATTGACGATTATTGGTGGGACAGTTTTGGTGCTACTCGGTGTTGTGTAATCCCATAGCCCCCGGATATTTGTGCCCCATTCCTATTACTCTACGGATATTTGTGCCCCGACTGCTTACACCCATTTCTCTTACACCTTTGGTTATCCACACCCAATGTGATTCCTTTACCATAATGATGGAAGTTTCTGGAATTGATATCTTCATGGACTGTTATTGCAGGGAGGCATGCAGGGGCCAGTTATGGCAATTGATATCAGCCATAAAATCAAAGAAATAAAATTGAAATTGGTCACATATAAATAGACAGTTTTATAGCCAAAATGGTAAGCAATCTTCATACCAAAAATACTTGTTAGAAAAATCCTATTCTGACTTTAGCATCGGAGGGTTTTTTGCAGGTACCCCCCTTCTCCTTTCTCCAGAAATTACTTGAAGATTGAAGCATCGATCGATTCCCAACAAAAGCATCACAAAAATTCTGTGTTTGGGGTAGAAGTTATTTTACCTTACAAACAAATAGATAATGAGATATATATATGGAATGAATATTTCATCTTTATCTAATATCCTTTTTAATAAAATGTATTTTCTGAACATAAAGAACTTAATAAATAAATAAATCAACCTAATTTTTTCCGGCCACCATATATAATTGTCAATACAAGGAGTTTTTCTTCTCTCATGCAAATCATTCTTCCTTTTCGATCAGAATGAACTGCACATCCTATTGCTACCAATTTATTGTTATGGGTCCTAAAACTGTTAGATACAATTCATTAAGAAGAATCCTAAAAGATGATTTTAAGATCTCAGATTACGTTGTACGAGTTCTTCAGCCTAGACTCGGCATGTTCATAATTTGCATGAGGAAGCATGCAAATTATTGGCGTTTGCGTGAGATTAATGCATTTGTTGTCGATGAGCATTGTGTGGAATTGGTGCATGGGGAAGGTAGATGTTGTTGTCCCTTTGATCTTGATTTTTTTGGTCTCCAACAACAGGTGAATATACTTCAAGAACGAGTTGATCGGCTTCAAGAACAATTGTTTCGTGATATTAACGACTAGGATGTGGAATTTATAGTTCATGATTTAAAAAGAGACTAGATTGACAAAATAGGTTTCTTATTGATCAATATTTCTTAGTTATTTATTAATAAAAAAGAAGTAATAACATAATTCTGGAAATTAAAATGATGTGTTACATGTCTATAATTCGTTTTGCCCATTTATGTTTTGGTTTTGTGTTTTGGTGTCAAACACCAGTTTCAAATCTATAATTTGTCTACAAAAAAAAATCCTGATTAGTCACGTAATCAACATTTTTTTTCCCGACTTCTCAAATCCCCATCAGTTACAAAATCTTTTTCATTCGTGTGCATTTTCAAGAATATAATCATTGATTTGTCTATCAATCACTCATACCTTTTGCATCTCAAATTCTCACTTCTTTTTACATTTTTCTTTTTCTCTCTCGGATTTAATTTTATGAACACATAAAAGTCTCCCTATATATTCGCAAAATTTATAACCATAAATACAACTTGAATATAAAAATGCCTCCCTCTATACCAAATTGACCATCATAAAAGAAATCCCCCCTCTAAATTCATGGGGAATATGTTTAAAAGCATTAACTCCATTAAATAAAATACCAACCATTATAACCCAAAATAAGACCAAGTATGATTCTTCAAATTTCAAAAACAACTTTTAATCTAGACAAGATATGAAGGAAAAAAATCAAAGATGAGAAATAGTACTGTTAAAAAATATATATATTGAACACCAAACTACATTACTCTGATCAAAACAATAACAAAAACACTACACACGGAATGTGTTTGTGGCATGGACATCGTCAGTACATGTTTCCGATTGTCCTCCAAAATTCCTCAACGAGACGGCGCTCCTTATGTGAGGAATAACTCTAACCTTTACCCACCTTGTCTCCGAAATTTCTTACAAAGTTCTGGTGAGTTCATTATAACGCGCTAAATAGCGGTTGTTTTGTAATAGGATGTCGTTGTTATTTCCCAAGGCTATCAGCTTATAAGGCGGCCACTATAGATTCGAAGGCTCTTCCAAGAAAATTCTTCTCTTAAGTTCCCAATTCCATTCTACACCGGGTGCTCGTGCATGAATATCATTATCGGAAATGGGTGCCAAAAATCAATCAGGAGATCATAAATATCGTGAATGTTGTAAAATAAAAGGAGAACTCCAGACAAGACCATTCCAAGTCTTGGAGTACTGAAACCACCATTCTCATAAATATGATGTTGGGGTGGCGAATGTGACTAGAATGTCTCATTGTCCAAATTGAAAGATACTATCTGAATATTGTCATAAAAATAATGATTTATCCAAAAAATACAACCCTGTGCGTACACACCTGAATCCCAAAAAGTAAAAGGAAAATATATGATGTTCCTCCATCCCCTGTTGTCGCCTAGAGTATGTACGTCCACTTTACCGTCCACTTGAATTCGGACTACTTTGTATTCACCGATATGATCACAATAGCCGAACCCCCTACGACGTATCGTGGATCCCAACTAATTTGTGGCGTTGGTATTGGATCACATATTTATGGCAGATGGAGGTGCTCACCCGTTATTGGATTCATAATATAAATAGGATCTTGTATGTCGTGGTATGAAACATAAAAACATAACAGGACATTACAAGATCCAACGATTGGGTGTGACATATTTCATTATATAATTCTATATTCCAGGTACCATTGTTTCCAAATAACATCTGATAAAAATCTTCCATCATTGTGTAGTAATCTTCCTCCTCAATTTGTTCTCTGTAGAAGAGTTGAGTAACTTTTTCTTCTCGCATTTTTTTAGTGAAACCGAAAAGGAGTCCAGTTCTTTTGTCCGCAAGGACATAATTCCACTCTTTGCATACACATTTGCTTGCCAAAATACTTTCTGTACTTGGGAGGCGGTGTACTATCTCGGGAAAATCTGGCAACATTTCCATTAATATTACTAGTGAAATATTTTTTTATAAAATGTAAAAGCATTTAGAATTTCATTTTTTTGGAATGCTTCTAGCAGATACGAGTAATATATAGACATCCAACGGATGCAATATGTATCCTCACACAAAACACCTGTTGGAATTTTCACGTCTTTTGGTGTTTCAAAATCTATTCGGTTAATGTACCACGTAATACGAAGGGGTGCGAACTATTACACCGTTTGGTGTTCCATAAAGTTTTGTTGGACCCTCTTTGTATTGATTAATATACTCCGTATACTCAATCAACATGGTTGTGTTTAGGCAATTTTTTCGTGCTATTTTTCCGTATTTAGATAAATCATATATATACTATAATCAATGTGGTGTTGTACGCGTATATGAGCATATATTTATCGATATGGAAACTGTTATATTTTGTTTACTTGAGAGTGATATGTGGAACACGACTAAATTAGGTAATTGGAGATAATGCTCCTAACCTAAAAAAATTAGGGTTTTTCTAATATATATATTATTAAAGAGGTCGTACAAACCACACCAACATAAAAGATAGATTGATATATTAGATGAAGAAAATGAGTTCCAATAAGAAAAATACCGAGAGGATTAAAACAATTCCAAATATAGTAATGTTTGTACAAAGAAAGCTAAGCATCGCCATAACTATTTATGGTGTATGTAAGGTTCCTGACATGCCCTTGTTAGATGAAGTTCAAGCTCATGTTGACAATCTTACTCTTCCTGCTTCTGCTTCTGTTGAAATGGATGGTGTCCATGCTCTCATTCCTTCGAATGAGCATGTTGGTGAAATTGTGTCTGGCACACCAGAAACACCCAGGGAGACCTCTAAAATAAAAGGTACTTGAGGTTCCAGCACAGCTTTCTAACGCTGCAACATGAGTACCAGATGCGATGGTTTTAATTGAGCAGATTATCAAAGAAACCTTCGAATAATGTGGTTTTTGTTTTTAGAAATTATTTATTTTGATTAATTTTAAAAAAGAAATTATTTAGGATGTTGGTATTCTTTTACTTCGTTTAGTTTTAGAATGAATAATATAGAAATATTGGTTCTTTAATATATGCTCATTGTGTTCAAATTATTTGCTTGATATTTGTTGTTAATCAATCAATTTTAATTAACTCGTCGAGTCAACACAATTCAGTTTTCCGTAATATACCTTATATAACATAACATAATCCCTTATGATAGTTATTAAATTTTAATTTTAATTTAGACACAACCAAAATGGAAAGACTGGACCACAAGGGATCTTGGCACCAATGCCAAATTTGGGTCAAGCCCACCTAATGTGACAGAAGAAGAGGAGTACTGAAGAGATCTATCTTTTCTTTTGCATGTACCCAAGAAAGCAATAAGATACTCATTATGGCTACCTGGATCTTCTTCTTTTGCATGCGTACCCAAGAAAGTAACAAGATACTCATTATGGCTACCTGGATCTTCTTCTTTTGCATGCGCACACAAAATAAGATACTCATTGTGATTGCGTAAATTAGTGGAAGTGAAATATGAGAAACTGAAGCGTAATGATGATTGGAAAAAAAACAGTAGCGTGGTGATTGACAAAATATTGCTTTTGAAGGAGAGAATATACTCCACAAGGTTTGATAACACCCATAACCCTATCAGTAACCCGGTTAAGAGCAATTACTCCATACAATCAACCACTTTTATCTAAGGTAATATATATATTTCCAAATAATATGGTCCCAAATTTTACAAAAAATAAAATTTTAATAAATTCAAAAAAAAAAAGGAAAATGTTTTACTAAACAATTAATAAATTAAAAAAAAGGCTTCATTGCTTTGATCAAAGATACTTCTATATTTAAGAATAATACTTGTTTAGGTAGCATTGATAATGGTTTTTAGTTCAGGGATAAGATTGTAAAACCATGTATTTAATGTACCGTCATTCTGCAAAGAGACATAGCCATTGGAAGTAATGAGTGCCCAGCCTTTTTACTTACTCATATACTGAGAAATTTAGTATATTTACATGAAATTTATCCAGAATGGTGCATGTAGAAACAATCCCAAATATTCTATAAATTTTAACACCCCGTCTGTATTATTCATTAATGCAAGGCTCATTGAATACTTTCCTGTGCTATGTTCCCCGACTGAACCATTAATATTGATATGACACTACAATTAGTGTTCACTCGCAACTGAGTAGCATGAATTTCCCGAAATATCAAGATTAAGGTATGCATGAAAGTACTTTGTCGGAAAGCATGCTTCTCTCTGACAATAAAATTTAAAGAACTTTGTGTCAACATACAGAACTCACCGAATTCAATCAATTTTGTGATAATTCACAAGATTCAAATATTAACCTAATTAATTTGAAAAAATTAGGTTTTTTGCGCCTGCGCAATATCTCGGACCCTGCTGGTCGAAACTAAACCTAGGAAAGCTAGGAAATTGATCCTCCATGGACTAGTAGGAGCAAAGTCCTACCAAAAATCAGAAAACAAGAAATAAAAGAAGAGCCGCGGAAAATGGGAGCATCAATAAAAGGAGGCGTGGTCATGCCACATGGAGGGCCAGTTCTCCCTAGCGGGCTCCACTTGCATATGGCCATGCCCCCATGCTACTCTTGTCGGACATCTTTCCGATCGACCAATCAGGTCGCTCTAAATGCGCCACACGCACTTGGATTGTGGTCGGGCCCATGCTGCTTGCCGGCCCTCTTTCCTATCGACTAATCAGGTCGCTCTAAACCCGCCACATATATTAAATAAAGGTAAACTGTGCTAACACCTAGTGGTCATCGTGTCAACATGGCCGCCATGCCAATTATCTAATCAACCAGCCAAATCGCACCGGCATGATAATTGGAAAGCCATGTTATTCCAACGAGCTGTGGCCATGATCAACGGCCACCCCCTTTTCCAAAACAAGATGTGGCCATGATCAACGACCACCCCCTTTTCCATAACGAGTTGTGTCCATGATCAATGGCCACCCTTATTCCATAAGAAACAATCGGCCACGCTGCGGCCTACCCATATGGCTTCTAAACGATCACCCAAATATTGGACGAACAAATGGGAGCATTTGGTAAACAATTTTACTATGAGATACATTCCAAAAGTTTCGTATGGATGTCTAGCATAACATACTCAAAATTCTCATCAATCGGATTAACGAGCTAAAAGATACAACTTAAAAGACGATCTAGGTCATGGCTGAAAACTGACAGAATTCCTCCTGAGTTTTTACTGTCGGGCTATTATCACCCTCTAAACGAGCTCAAAACCTAAATATTCCCGATTGGGAAGATATTTTGATAAGAATGGAGGGGCGTATCGTCAAAATCCGAGTTCGTATGAGAATTCTACAGCAGTTTTAATGAGGGTCTCACATCTGAATTTTCTGATTACGAAATTTCATGAATTAGCACAAACTTCTGCAAATCATCTCAGCCATCCAACTTGGCTAGCCAACTTAACCGGTTTAGATTTAATTTAGGCCAACCAATAGGATGTTAAAATGGCTACCAGCCACCGTTCTCCTATAGGGACCCATCACCACATCATTAATGTACATAGATAGCTCATTGCAGCTACTCACACATTACCACCTTCCATCTAGCTTGCGCATCATTGGTCAGAATAACTAGGTCTTGCAAACAAGATCCATTCAGCAACCTGATGCATACTTTCAACGAAAATACTCGAAACCTCAAACATGTCACAAACTGGGGGATGTTTATCAGGGTATTGATCTGGCGGTCTACTGCGTGCGGCATGCAACAAGCCTATTACAAGAAGGTATCAGGAAAGGCGGGCAGTTAGTGATGATGGATAAGTAGTAGGATGAAACCACCCAATCTTCCCCTCATAGTGGAGATGTGGTTTTCACCATCCTGCACGATCCCACTCCTCCATCACTCAACTATTCTCGGTTCCTATGAGATCAAGGTGCGTGCAACTATGACTAATATAAATAGGTTTTCGACCTATTTCAACCAATAACACAGTTTTGGTTATCAACAAAAGTATCCATAAAAATATCAAGAACTGATAGCTTACATTCCACAAGCCAGTTTTATATTCTGATACAAGTCATAAAACAGCCACACCTTCAAGATTCAATATTTTGATCTCAACACCTTCTTCGCTTCCCTCCCTAAGATCAACCCTTCTCCTTCACTTTGTGGCCGAAGCAAGTCTGGAGCTACCATTCCTTGGTTTAGGCCAGAATTGTACAGATTGATCTCTCGAATCTAAAGTACTCCCATGCAGTGCATTTGTTTAGGGTTTAGATTCGTTTCTCGACGGCACACCCAAATTTACCAATTCCAGTCGAATCAGTTTTTACCCAAAAATAACTGGCGACCACAGTGGGAGATTAATCTCTCGGTTGCGAAGCCAATTTCTCAATTTTCATTCCAATCTTCCCAAAATCAATATGGTGGATCTTAGTTCTAAATTCAATCATTAACCAGAATTCACTTCAATCGCCAATCCCAACTTTTCACTTCATGAGTTACCCCGGCCAACCCAAACACTTCCAAAGCCGTCAATTCTCGAAATCCAATCACCATGGAAGGTATAACAATAATATTAGAAGATGTTATCGCAAATCAAGCTGATATTGTCAAGATGCAAAATGAGATGTTTTGTCTCTTAAAGAGTATGGAAAACCGGCTGTATCAAGATCCAGCAAACATTCACCCGGAGAACGCCACCAATTTTAGAGATGACACAAAAAATATTGAATTCTTGTTCGAGGTCTGTGCCTCCACCAACGATGATGCAGACAGAGTATGTGGACGTATCAAACGATATCAAAAGGAATGACCAACACCAATGTACCATTTGCAAGCGTAGTCAACATATCCCATGGCGTTACATCCTCTAGCACCAACACCAGCAGAACTGGAAGAATCCCCTATGGTGTGGCGCCTCCTATTACCAGAGCCAGAGCCGCTACTCCTAATATTTCTTCGAGCATGACTCCTCTAATCATCACCAGGGCTGCTACCACTTCTTTATCAGGACGATAGACTTGGGAAGACAGAGGAAACCAACCTCCCATTACCATTATAGATTTAATTGAGGGATAGGAAATTCTTGGAAAAACTCAGAAGGACATAGCCACAACTCAGAAAGAGCGAAACAACGAATATCCAAATGATTATGTCAAGGGATTCAGAATTCAGGCGTTAGATCCAAATGTGACTGGACATTAATTGGTGGAGTTGTGCATTAATGTTTTTTGGGGACTCTGTTCACAAAACCGTAAAATCTATGATGGAGCATGTATGTGAGATTCCCTATTTTTCCAAGGCGCAGCGCCGAGATATATTTTTAGCCCTTAACCGTGTTGTGTTGGGCAGGCGATTGTTTTTAATTGGAGAAGCTACCTCGAAATCCTAGTCTCTCTTGGAAGGTACGTCTGGTAAACGTAACTGGGGACCCCTAACCACTACTCACCTGAAAGGTGTCGAGTTTGGAAAGCACACTGATTGACGCGGCCTCTGACTTCAACATTGTCACCGTCGGGACTCTTAGAGGTAAAAGCTTCTCACTGCCCGACTATGATCAAAAACTCAGAAGGAAGGTCGATAGATGCCTATGGGTACATTAATATCGAAATCAAGATAGGATACGCCCTAACACATGCCAAGTTTCATATTATCAAGGAATACCCGAATCATGGTATGGTACTGGGGATCTCATGGATACATAGAAAAAAAGCGAAACTAGGAGTATGTTCCCTGCCAAAGTCAATACCTGAGAGGGTCTCCAATAAGCCGTCCAATCCTGAAGATTATTTGTTGCCATATGGACAACTCGCAAATATGACGCAATTGCCTGGAGAGAGTGTAGCTTCGCAGGTTCCACGAGTAAGTCTTGTTGGACAAATCTCTTTACAACTGGATATTTTTAGTCTCATCAAGACCTGAGGATTTTTGTCCATCTATCAATTCATCATCATCCTGATGTCTTCACTAATTCTTGATGCTGCTTACTCACGGGAGAGCCTAATATACCCAAAGCCAAATCATGCACGAAGGACATGCCTAACGGAGACAGATCTAAGTAACTATCCTTAAACTAAATGTTTTATACCTATTAGGCATATCAAATAAATTTTAAATATCCTAGTGTTGAGATGCGTTAATTCCTCAACACTCACTATTGTGTTGTCAGGCATACTGCCTCAACACGATTTCTTCTTATTGTTGAGACGTGCAAATTCCTCAACACCCACTACTGTGTTGCCAGGAATACTGCCTCAACACATCCTCCATCTTAGTGTTGAGACGTGCAAATTCCTCAACAATCACTATTGTGTTGTCAGGAATACGGCCTCAACACGTTTTCCTCTTAGTGTTGGGACGTGCAAATTCCTCAACACTCACTACTGTGTTGTCAGGCATACTGCCTCAACACATCCTCCTCTTAGTGTTGAGATGTGAAAATTCCTCAACACTCACTATTGTGTTGCCAGGCATACTGCCTCAACACATCCTTCCTATTAGTGTTGAGACGTGCAAATTCCTCAACACTTACTATTGTGTTGTTAGGCATACTGCCTCGACATGTTTTCCTCTTAGTGTTAAGACGTGCAAATTCCTCAACACTCACTACTGTGTTGCCAGGTGTAGTACCAGAATATCGCCACAGCAATATTCTGGCGAAATTAACAACATTTCTACGAGCGTCACAGCGAATTCTCCAAACAACACTTTGCGAGTGTCATAAAATAATGACATAACAGTTGACGATGGAAGTAACACAAAAATAACATGATTAACTGGCGATGGTTACAATGCTTGCGAGAAGGAATATTATAGCTACTGCGATAATATCGCGAATGATATCCGAAATTAGAGGATAGCTTAGTTGTCACCCATTATGTAGTTTTTTATAAATAGAGATCCAATAGATTCAGGAAAGGAGGATGTATTTTTTAGAGTTGAGAGAGTCTTGAGGAGAGAGACAATTTTAGGAGAGAGAGAGATATTTTGCAGAGAGATTTTTAGAGAGAGAAAATGTATTTTTCTTTATCATCTTCTTCCCCAAAACTAGATTTAGAACTCCATTAATGGAGATTATCAAATGTAAAATCAAATGTAAATTTTAACAATCATAGTGGAGAATCATGGATGTAGATCAAATTGATCGAACCATGTAAAAAATCTTGGTGTCCGTTTATAATTTTAGCAATTTAACTACCATTTTTATATGTAGATCTAGAAATTAATATCAAGATATGATAAGGGGTGTGTTGTGGGAAATCCAGCAACTACATTTTGGCGCTAGAAACAGGGAATGCTTGTTAGATTGAAGAAGATCAAGAAAAATTAACAATTGTTGATGATGAATTCAATTGGATTTATGAGATACGGGGGAAAATATAGAAATTTTGGGAAAAGAACGATGAAGAACATCCAACATAATTTAAGAGAAATATATACAGAGAAAGAGAAGCAGGAATGTTGGGAAGCAGGAGCAGATTTGAAGAAAATGAAACGGCATCAAATCACTATTCAAACAAGACAAATTCCTTCCTATCTTTTTAATTATATGTTAATAATCTAGATCTGGAAGATTTTGAGTTTTTAACAATCAAACTTTGTTTTCACAAAAAATGATTTTTGGTTGATATTTTGAATTAAAACGAGTTTTGATCGTAAATTTACACCCATAAACTTTGATTTTAATCACAATTTAGATCTTTATATCTTTCAAATCAGATTTGCGAAATATAAACTTAAGAATCTTCTTTTATTTTTGTGAGTAGCAATGATATCTTCAAGATAAATAGCTTACTAATCAGATCAATTGGTTGCTTGCAGCGAATGGAGAAAACAAACAGATGGTAATAGTACAAAGATGCATTAGTAAAACTAAACTGGCAAGAAGAAGACATGTTCAAAAAAGACTTGTTTAATTTAATTCATTAAAAAATCAGCGAAGACAGTAACTCAGCAGAAAATGAAAGAAAAGGACGTGAATCCTCAGTTGATAAGAACAATGTATTCAACAAATCTCACCAAGTGTGCGATAATGTCGCATGGACATTTTGGAGGGATAACAATTTTAACTTTTTCAAAGATGCTGAATTATTTTTACATAAATTATATTATTTTTAAAATCTGCGATAATGCTCGCAGCAAAACATCATCGAAGCATTATTTTGAACCACGTATTTAAGTACTTCTTTTAGAGTTCTTTAAGTATTTAAGTATTTATCTTGCACTAATAATGAGATAAATATTTCAGATAAGAATAATAAAGTATTGCCTTATCTTTATTCCTTATCCAGATTTGCATGTACTTCTTTTAGAAATAATGATAATCTTTTTTTGTTGCACACTTGCACTCAAATATTTAAGTATCATTTCGCAGATGATGTTTCAAATCAAAAGAAACTTGTTTACTTCCCAAGAAGAGTTAACAGCACAAATGTCCCCTATAAAAATAATAGAAGGGAGAATATAAAAGAGAAAGCTGCAAAGGCAAAGGACATGCATAGAATGAATCGAATGTTTCCATCATCACGTCAACAGCACTTGTCAGCTCGCAGAGCAAAGGTTCATGAAGGGAAAAGTAGAAGGATTCTGCAGCCAAAGGAGATTCAAAATGAAATAAGGAAACAAATATAGTAACATGCATAGAAAAGGGCGAGAAGATGAAGAAGGACAAAAATGAAACGGAAGAAAATGTAGACAATTACAACGACAAATGATGGGAAGAGATTCTGCCTTTGCAGACAAAGAAATTAATGGTAAAGTTTCACAGAGTATGCGAAGGTGAAGGGGTACAAAGCCGCAGCTCATGAAGTTTTTAGCTTTGCTAATTCACAGCAGCATGAAGGAGCCAACGTCAATATTCTTCACAGTACACGTGAAGATAATTCTTTTCTCTATGAAGACAAGAATCAAAATAAGTCCATACGAGAAAAGCAATGGGGAATACGTTTTTACGAAATTTAATAGCAGAAAAATGGAATGAAGAGAACTCAAATAGTGAAAATATTTGTCAACAAATTTAAGGGGGAATCTAAAGTTGAAGGAAGTAGTAGACGCGTCACAGCAAAGAAGAAGAGAAGGTGTGGACTAGAATTCAAGTTAGTTCAACATCATAAGATGATATATTCCTAACCATGCAGTAAGGAACGAAGTGACTTGAGAAATACACAGCGAGCAATAAGAATAGTTGGTCGCCAGCAGCTACGAAAAAATACGAAAAATTGATGAGGCAACTGAGGAAGAATTTCTGCGAAATCAGCAACCAGTAAATAAGTTTAACGTACATATAAAATTATTCATGAAGGGAGAAATGATCTCGAATCAGAGGGACACACATACTTATCATCACTAGTGCAATTAACTTCGTCAGAACATCATCAGTGAAAAATGAGTTATAAGATAACTCACGAAGTTCAGCTACTTTGGAAACAAACAAGGAAGGGAGATAACTCGCAAAGCCAGCGAAAGAGGAATCAACGATAGCTAGACTTCATCACCAACGCCAGGGACAAAAAAGCAGTATAATGCAGATAAACTTTAATTATCAAAGCAAGTAGTGGCGCATATATTATAGCAGGCATCTACATTCTCGCAGGGAGGAAATATTGCGAAGACATAAAGTTCTCCTGCGATGACATAGGGTGTGGTATACAAACCAAATTTGCGTGAAGAAGAAAAATGTTTCAGGCTAGCAAACTCATAGGACAAGAGGTTCACAGAGGCGAGGTGCTCGTAGAAGATTGAGGAGTTACCAGTACAAAAAACACAGATGCGTTAGGATATTATACGTTTTTTGTTTGCAGTATGCATGCGATAACCATCGCAGGTGAAAGACGTCAGTAAGAGTATTTCATTGCAATAACAGTAAAATCACAGCAGCTCAAATGCCGTTATTAGATAATTATCACCATCTGAGAATTCAGGGGATCGCAGCAATTCAGCGAAGCATAGTCATTAGTGAACAACCAACATCAACAGTAGTTCATAGAAATTAACAGGAAGCAAGATAACTCAAAGAACACAGCTAAAGAAGAGAACATCGAGAAGATATCATTGAGTCTTTATTCTTTGTTTTCTTAAAAATTCATTTGCCTTATCTTAACTTTAATTTCAATCAACAGTGTATTTATACAGGAATATATTAAGAAGACTTTTTTGCTAGTGGACTTACAGTAGCGAAGAATATCGCAACAACAACAGCGAATGTTCGATTCCTTTCAAAGATATATACTTCCAAGACTAGTTCGTCCAAGCCCATTAAAGTTCGCCCAGCAGTAAATAAGATATCAAGGTTTAAGTCTGCACAGAAGTTGTATAGTTGCGAGAATTATTGCTACAAAATTTCAAGTACAATTGGTTGGTCAGAGGAATGAGTTTGGTATTTCTTCACTTCGCAAGATCTTCGATTAATTTGCAAATAAAGAAAGTTGACGATTATTTCCCAAGTTAAATTTCACAAGAGAGGGTTAGTACAAGAAGTAGATCAAAAGCTCATTTCTCAATTCTTCTCAACTCACAAGCAACAAAAATACTTCGCGAGAGACGGCAATAACAGAAAATCATATAAAAGTTAAGTACCATTTCCTTGAATATTTTATTTATAGAAAATAAAAGATTTTTGATTTAATACAATCGCAAGATTTAAAAGAACATTTCTAAAAATTTTAATATTTCAAAAGGTTTCAAAAAAATTGATTTAGCGATATAATCGCAAGATTTCTAAAATTTCTAAGATTTCAAAATTTTCAAGAGTGGTAAATTCGCAAAATTTAAAAGATCGCAAAATTTTTAAAAGATTTCAAAGATTAAAGAAAATGAAATTATCGCGAAAATTTCTATGATTTCAAAAAATTTGATTTAATTTCCAAAACAGCGATACCCTCGCAAGATTACAAAGACTTCAAAATTACAAAAAACCGAGAACATTCAATTTATATATTTTTCTAGAAAATTTCTCTTACAGAAAGAGATTTTTGATTTAATAAATGAGATACAATCGCAAGATTTCAAAAAAGATTTCAAAAGATTTTAAAGAATATTTATTTCCAATATGATGTTATGAGCATGAAAGAAGAAATGACAGAAATGAAAGAATGAAGAAGCGTGAAACTATCGCAAGAAACACGAATACAATTTCGCAGAGACATAAGAATGGGACAAACCTTTATGGCGTGCACCCTAGTTCGCGAATAAAATTTCACAAGAGGCAAATGTAAGACTTAATAGCGCGTCATATGAGGGGGTATCTCTTGACATGACTCAGCGATAAGGTTATATCGCTGCTGGAACCTGAGTCATGCAGATGTTGGGGTTAAAGAAAACCTATCCGGGAGAGAGATCTTGGATTTCCAACTATATAAGGTTATACCCCGGTTGGACGACCGAGAATCTCTTCCAAGAAGTGCAGAGTATGACCAAGGCGCCGAGGTACACGGTTGAGCCAAGAGTGCCCGGAGCGTACGAAACTCTCTTGCCATTCTTGGTAAGTCTTGGCTACGATGCACTTGGCCTGAAGAAAACCCCACTTAGGGTGCAGTCTTGTAACTATAAGCCATATAGGCATAAAGGACAAGAGGCTGCGAAAACAACTGGTTGTTGGTAAATCCGGATGGGGGGAGCTAGTCTTGTATGGCCGATGTGCCCTCCTTTAAGGGGCAACCAGGGGGGAGATAAGGGCGGCACCCTCCATTAGGGAGCTGATAAGTGTCTTAAGACGGCAATGTCATGGGGATTTATGATCGCAAGAACATTTAGGCCTGTCATATTGTCGCGTGACGAAAATTATACAGAGGCAACAAGCCTAAAGAAAAAATATTAAGATGAGATCAATGGGTTTTTGCATGAAAGTGTAAAGACGTCATGCGATTTCATCGCAAAACATCAATGTCATGAGGCTTTGATCTCGCGAGGGAACTTAGACTTGTCATATTGCCGCAATACAATCAAGGAATAATGATAAGGCAAGATTAATGGGTCAATACATGCAAATGTAAAGACGTCCTGCGATTTTGTCGCAAAAATAAAAATTGGCAAAATAAGACCTTTAACTAGGAAGGCAAAATAAGACCAATAGAATAATCTCAAACTTAACTATTTTCTTTTAAGAATGCAGGAAAGATTTGTTCATCGCAAGAGAGATATCACGTACTATTTAGAATCTCTCAGAAATACTATTCAGAATTTCTCAGAAGTATTATTCAGAATTTCTCAGAAGTATTATTCAGAGTCTCTCAAGAAGATTATCTACAATCTCGCAGAACTATTCATCGCAAGACTATTTATCACAGAACTATTCATCGTAACACTATTCACGTCACTGTTTCGGAATCTCGCAGAAACATTCATAAACTAGCAAACTCATTCAGCATTTCGCAGATTATTCCAGAATTTCGCAGGAAATTTGATTATTTCGCAGAATATGATTATTTTATTGAAAGAGGCAGATGCAATTCTGACGAGGTGTCGAATCTCACAAAAATAATATTTCTCTACTTTTTACACTAGCAAGTAGTATAATGTAAGCAGGATCGTCCCAAGGGAGGTGTGAAGTTTCTAGTTGTTAAGAAAATACTCTTAGCAAAGATGATTGTGTTGTAGAAAATCTGAAAATTGTAAAATGTAACCAAAGATGAGATGTGATTTATTAAAGGTTCATTCTAGACCACGAAATTCAAACCAAATTGATAGATAGCTATGTTCTTCACATTATCATGTTACTAACAACCCTAGAATAATTAGTACGCTCAACTATTCCGTTACTATCTCCTAGCTCACCGGATACGGAAGCGCTCGACTACCGGTTCCTACTTGCCAAGTTTCCTAGAGGTACGCTTACTAGGTGTGACTTAACAAATGCTCTAAGTTCTGTGAGATAAGGTTGATCCTAGTGATGAACTCAAAAGCATGAATCACCTACTAGTGTTGATTTCTACATACGGATACTTAACAAAGTCTCATCATCAGTACCCACATATTGCTACTTGTGTTTATCTTCTCTAGACAATTACGGGTCGAAGAAAATCTAAACTAGCAAATAGATTAAGAATTAATGATTCAATTTAGAACTTAAACCCTTAACAAATAATCCATAGACAATATTAGAATAGTAGAAAATCAATCAATAACATAGACAAATGCTAGAGAACAAGTTATTTCATATCAATTGAAGATTCATATTTCGGGATTCGAAATCGCCCTTAATCAAAAAGAGTTTTAGCTACTCATAATAATGGAGTTCATCAACAAAATATAATTGAAATAAAGAAGATGAATATATAAAAGAATAGCAAACCCTAGTTCCAGCTCTTTGAAAAAACTCCAGTAGAACAGAAAAATACGTGATAAACAAAGTTGTAGAAGTCCTCCCTTTTTGTAGCTTTTCTCCCTTTCAAAACTAGGTTAAGTCTCAAGAGTCCAAGTCCAAAATATCCACCAAGCCCACACAAGACAAACCCATGTATAAAATGTGCCCAAAAAGTATCAACGGAAAACTGTGTTTTTCGCCGGAAATATGCTGGAATCCGGCACCGGGACACACCTCAGGTGATCGGAAAATTCCACCCGGTCACCGGTCAACGAGTCAACTGAGTCAACGAAGAGTCAACCCGAGTCATGTCTAGTCACCCGAGTCTACTCAATGATGTCATGAGTCAGAAACGAGTCAGAGTCTAACTAGCTGACTGGGCTAAATTGCATGGGCTCAAACCATCTTGTACGGCCACACATTATGTCTTCTGAGCTAGCCATGTTGGTTGTACTTCATCAATTCAACTCCAGCCATGATGGTTGGAGTCTGTAACCTTCCATTCTATGCCCTTCTTAGCCACCTAAAGCACACCAGCTTCACTTCATTTGCTTTCATACACAACACCAGCACCAGTTGCAAATTCAGTAATACTCAAGCATCAGATCAGTTTCCTTGCAATTGTACAACAACATCAGCTCCATTCTTGCTTAACTGTACCTAGCTTACATTCATGTATCCACCTTCTACAACTGAGATGCTTCATTCCATAATCTCATCAGACGACCACCAACGCTTCGTCTTGCAGTCACATAACTAGCCACCGCAATACACATCACCAAACTCCATCTCCATGACAGTTCATCGCCATCTCCTTGTAATATCTTTGAACAGCTGCACCTGCAGTTTCCAACTACCCCAGCTCATCTGCATTTCTTCCTAGCGCCACCAGCTCATGCTCCCTTCTCCACTGTGATTCACTTGCTCCTTAAATACCCCTGCAATGCCAACATCACCAGTCCACTGATGTAGCTTAGCTCCCACAAGCACCAGCACCTTCTATTCACCAGTGCCTTCTCCAATTGCTGCTACAACACCTGCAATATTAGTTCATTACAGCATCTCCCATATTTGCTCCCTGTCAACCTTTCTAAACGAGACAATCTCGTTTTGTTCTCTCACTCGGACTCCACTGCGCTATTGAGTTTTCGAACTGCTATCTCCAGCTGCAAAGTTCCCTGCCATTTCTTCCCTTTCCTCACAGTCCAGCTGAACATCCATTTGACAGCTACAGCTCCAAGGCCACCATTTGAGCTTTCCCAGCCATAGTGTCCCTTTAAAGCTTCACTGCTTTTGCTCCATTCCATCCCTGCCTCCCCTTCATTGCAGCAGCTACTCTGCAATCATCTCTGCATCACTGACCAAAAACCTCTTGTAACAGCACCAATACAAGCACCAGCAACCTGCGAAATCCCATTCTAGTGCAGCATCCCTGCTGTAGCTCAACAGAAATTAATCAACATTAAAGCTTCTGACTACAACTGATTCAAACCTCCATCTTCTTGGCCATCCGCTACCAGATTACTCGTAGCGAACACATCTCCAATTAATATGCAGCTTCACCTCAGTCATTGACTGCCCCAGCTCATCTGCATTCCATAGAAAACCCATTGAAACAGCAACATCAACCTTAATCTCTGCTTCCATACATTCCAGCTCACCCCGTCTCACCAGATCTTTGTCTCTTGCCATCTCTACTATTATCTACCAGCTACACCTGCAATGCAACTCAGTCATGAATCAACACAAACCTGTCCACTGCATCTAAGCTCATGCTCCCTGCAACACTGCTTCTTTCGTAATTTCGGCACCACCATTTGAATTCTACTTCAGCTGCAACATTCTTCTCAACTACTAACCTGTAGCTTGATGCTTTTAACTCAGTCCAAATCCCTCCATACTCTCCTAGATTCGAGTACAAATACCCTGACAAACTTGGAGTAGGCGGTTGGTCATGGTTGATCTTGCAGAGACAAATTGCTCATTCAAGCATTCTGTCAAACAGTTGCTATGCACGGCCTGGTGATGCTGTTATTTGTTGTAGCTTGATTCGAATATGAGATCAACTCCTTCCTTGTAATTCCATTTCAACAACCCATTCACCCAAATCATTCACAGGCATTAAATCACCATCAATCTTCTTAAACTGATGTTCCAACCAAATATCTCAAAGCAAAACTGAATCCAACCCCACCATGTTCACCATCTCAGATTCTATTTGAAATCAATTTCTGACCATTACCCATCTTCAATCTTCTCAAATTCATGATACTTCTCCTCCATTTACTCAGGAATTTAATGGCAGCAACACACAGCTCTAACCTGTCTTGGCATGAACCTTGGATGCATTGAGGACTAGTATCTCTTCAAGGATGCAGAGTTGCAAGAACTGGTCGTGAAACACACTGCTCTTCCATGACAATCACCCCACAACAGAAGTTATCACACCCCTTTTCTATAGCTCACCACTGGGTTTTAAATGCCGTCATTGGTTTCAGGTGGAGAGGAATAAAAGCTAATGATAGGGAAACTGATTCTTAGGTTCTCTGATTTTTAGGTTTATTGTAGGAAATAAAATGGATATATCCACACAGGTGATATAGATAAGGGGTAGTAGCTCTTCTATGGATTATCGGTTTCAGATAACCGACAGCCTAATTTCTTTGTTGCTCAACCGTAGATAGCTTTTCTCGCCTGTGAATTGGTCCTTTGTGCTCCTTTTCGCTCCAAATGAACGCCTTTTCCTTCCTATAAATCTTATGCCAACAACAGCTCGTCTCTTACTTCTCATATTCACTTCTTCTCTTCAATGAGAGTCATCACTAAAGTTGTCGTGCTTTTCAGACAGAAAAGTTGCATCACTAAAGCCAACATACTTTTCAGACAGAGATGAAGAAATAAAAGCAAATAATGAGAAATAGTTAGTCTCCAACAGCATTTGCACATGAGATGAGATTTCTGCGCCGTTTTTTCTTCTTTTGTTCCAAGTGACTCCAAAGTACCTAAATATTCAAAAGCAAACATAAGATACATAATTTACAAGAAAACTAAGCAAAGAAATCATAAACAATAGATAAATATATAGGTGTTTTAGACACCTATCAAATTCCCCCACACTTAGACTTTGCTAGTCCTCGAGCAAATCAAACAAAATAATTCTAAAAGATACATAAAACTCCGTCTCGTCGAGGCTACAGTCACTTTAAGCATAAATAACAAGCCTTTGAACCCCTAGGTGTCCCTAGTGGACGAGTTTTAGTCTCGTGAAGGTTTACAAGAGGTTTGCCTACAAAACCTATATTTCCAACTCCGTCTATTTGTGACAAATCAATGAACGAATCCAAAATGACTACAGGAGGAGGTACCTTGTGCAAATTCAGTTCATATATAAGTGCATAAAGTTTTTCTTAGAAAGTCGAACAAACCATAATACTCGGAATCTGACTAACCACAATCACAATGAAAAGATTAAGAAGATGAATAAAGAGGTAGATGTGGAGAATATTCACAAGTGATTGATGTATCTCATATCTGTCTGAAGGTCACCGCCAAGATGAACCTATGCATCCTATTGGATTGAGCTACTGGTCTGAATTCTAGTGTTAACACACTGGCATATACAAGGGAACCAGTGGTCAACAATCTTATTTCTACATAAACTCACTGGCATATACAAGGGAACCAGGAGTGACTTTATTCAACACAATAATAATATCTTTCTTTTCTTTTCTTTTCATTTCTTTTTCACTTTTTTTTTTTTTTAGACGGCATGATTAGATCTATTGGATCCAAGCGCATGCTTCTTGTCAGCAAGTACGTGATAGTTGCCTTGGATCCTGCATTCCACGCTTGTTTAGGCGACGGAGACAGGGACTACGTTTCACACATACTGCTATTCTCAAGTGTCATTTTTATTCCGTTTGGTCTAATTGGTCGGTCTCTTTCTTTTTTTCTTTTTATTTTTTTTATTTTTTTCTTAGAAACTCAATCACTCTATTTCATCCTAGCAGTAATAACAACTCAATTTTTAGTGACCCACCAAAGCACTTAGAGAACAATAGATAAATATGGAAAAATAAAAATAGAATGTGATATGGTGATATTCCGAGATATGGTAACACCTAACATATAATTTATAATTTCTGAGCGATGTTCATCTTTGTTAATTAATGGGTTCCTCAACTCCTGCAATCACAATGGTTCCATCCACTAATAGTGTCATCCTAAAGGCATAAATTTCTAGATTTCGGAGTTCAAAAAGCACAATTTTTTCTTTGTTTTTCTATTTTTCTGATTTTTTTTTTAAAAGGCATAAAACAAAGCATCAAATAAACTATACAAACATATAAATGCTCCCCCACACTTAAACTTTACATTGTCCTCAATGTAAAATTGAATCGTCCAAAGAAATTTCAAGGTGGGAAATTCCGCAAATGATATGCAAAAACAAAGAAAAATAAAGATAAAATCCTGAAAAATAAAAAGATAAAGGTAAAGATACAAAACCGGTGGGTTGCCTCCCACTAAGCGCTTTGTTTAACGTTGTCAGCCCGACGTTCAGCTCCAATTACTCCTCCAGAGGGAGTGGATTACTCAATGTGATCATATCCTGATTCTCCGTCACAAACTGCTCATAGTATGGTTTCAAGCGATGGCCGTTAACCTTGAAAATCAGCCCTGTTTTGTGACTAGTAATCTCAACTGCACCATGCGCAAACACATTAGTAACAACAAATGTTCCAACCCATCTGGACCTAAGTTTACCCGGAAATAATTTAAGACGAGAATGGAATAAAAGTACTTTCTGCCCTACTTCAAAACTCTTTCGGGAAATCATTTTATCATGGAAAGCTTTGGTCTTTTATTTATAAATGCGTGAACTTTCATATGCATCATTTCGTATCTCTTCTAACTCATTGAGTTGAAGTTTCCTATGTTCACCAGCTGCATCTAATTCTATATTACATACCTTGATAGCCCAATAAGCTTTGTGTTCAAGTTCGACGGGAAGATGGCAAGGTTTGCCATAGACAAGCCTAAAAGGAGACATACCGATGGGTGTCTTATAAGATGTCCTATACGCCCACAAAGCGTCATTGAGTCTATAACTCCAATCCTTCCTTGTAACGTTCATCGTCTTCTCTAAGATGGACTTAATCTCCCGGTTGGAAATTTCATCTTGACCGCTCATTTGTGGGTGATACGGTGTGCCAACTTTATGAGAAATGTTGTACTTCTTTAGAAGAGCGGGAAAGGATCTCTTGAAATGCGAGCCTCCATCACTAATCACCACTCGAGGTGTACCAAACCTATAAAAGATATGTTCCTTCACAAACTCACAAACAACATGAGAATCATTGGTAGGAGTGGCTTTAGCTTCCACCCACTTAGAAACATAATCTACGGCAAGAAGTATAAAAAATTTCCCATTGGAATTCACAAAAGGCCCCATAAAGTCTATACCCCAAACATCAAAAATCTCAACAGCGAGAATTGGTGTTTGCGTCATTTGGTTTCTAGCACCAAGGTTGCCTGTCCTTTAACACCTATCACAAGCCTTATAAAATAAATATGCATCCTTAAAAAATGTAGGCCAATAAAAACCACTTTCGAGAACCTTGAGGGCTGTCCTCTTGGCTCCGAAATGGCCACCACAAGCATATGAGTGACAAAAATTCAGAATTGATTGGAAATCGGATTCAAGTACGCACCTGCAGATCATTTGATCGGAGCAATGCTTCCACAAATAAGGTTCATCCCATATATATTGCTTGGAAATCTTCTTGAGCTTGTGTTTTTGGAATGTAGACATGGAACTAGGTACTTGTCCCGTCACCAAGAAGTTAACAATATCAGCGTACCATGGAGTTTTGCCACCAACCGCAAAGAGTTGCTCATCCGGGAAGCTATCATGCAAAGGAATTGCTTCTTCGGACACAACCAATCTGCTTAGATGATCCTCTATAGTATTCTCACTGCCCTTCTTGTCCTTGATTTGCATGTTGAACTCTTGAAGAAGGAGTATCCACCTTATGAGCCTTAGCTTAGCATCCTTCTTTGTTAGCAAGTATCGAAGTGCAGTGTGGTCGGAGAAAACAACCACCTTTGTACCCACTAAATAGGATCTAAACTTCTCTAGTGCAAACACTATGGCCAAAAGCTCCTTTTCAGTTGTGGAGTAGTTGATTTTTGCTCCGTTGAGAGTTCTTGAAGCATAATAAATGGCATATGGAACTTTACCATCTCGCTGTCCCAACACGGCTCCAACGGCATAATCACTTGCATCGCACATCAACTCAAATGGCTTGCTCCAGTCGGGTGGTTTGATAATTGGTGCGGTAGTCAACAACTCTTTCAAAGTGTCAAAGGCTTCCTTGCACTCCTTGTCACAATCAAAGGCCACATCTTTTTGCAAAAGTCTACACAGGGGAATTGCAATGTTGGAGAAATCCTTGATGAATCTTCTATAAAAACATGCATGGCCAAGAAAAGAGTGAACCTCCCTCACATTTGTGGGGTATTGTAAGTTCCGAATCAAATCTATCTTAGCCTTGTCAACTTCTAACCCTTTAGAAGATACAACATGGCCTAGCACAATCCCATGAGTGACCATAAAGTGACATTTTTCCCAATTAAGCACAAGATTAGTTTCTACGCATCGTTTAAGAATAAGTGCAAGGTTATCTAAGCATTTGTCAAAAGAATCACCATACACGCTAAAATCATCCATAAACACTTCTATGATGCTTTCCACATAATCTGAGAATATGCTTACCATACAACGTTGAAAAGTGGCTGGAGCATTGCACAAGCCAAATGGCATACGTCTATACGCAAAAGTTCCAAAAGGACAAGTAAACGTCGTCTTTTCTTGATATTCCGGAGCTATTACAAGCTGGTTATAACCTGAAAAACCATCAAGGAAGCAATAGTAAGCACGTCTAGCCAACCTTTCAAGCATTTGATCAATGAATGGTAAAGGGAAATGATCCTTTCGGGTGGTAGAGTTGAGCTTTCGGTAATCAATGCAAACTCTCCAACCGGTCTGGATTCTAGTTGGAACCAAGACATTATCTTCGTTTTTCACCACCGTGATTCCGGAATTCTTTGGAACGACTTGAATCGGGCTCACCCATTTGCTATCGGATATGGGATAGATAATCCCGGCATCTAACAACTTCAGGATTTCTTTCTTGACTACTTCCATCATTGGAGGGTTCAAGCGACGTTGAGCTTCTCTTGTTGGTTTTGCCCCCTCCTCAAGAAGTATTCGGTGCATACATGTTGAAAGAATGATTCCTTTGATATCGGCAATGGTCCATCCAATGGCAGACTTGTGCTCTCTTAGCACTCGAATAAGCTTCTCCTCTTGCACCTCGGTGAGGTTTTTGGAAATGATCACCGGTAACTCTTCATTGTCACCTAAATATACATATTTGAGGTGATCCTGAAGAGGTTTCATCTCAAGAGTAGGTGCCTGCACAATCGAGGCTAAAAGTTTCTCATTAGTAAGCGGCAAAGAAACACAAGACGCATTATACTTTTGTGGAACTTCTTGTAATGAGTTAAGAGATAAAACAGCCTCTTTAAGCTCATCACAAATAGACAATTCACTTTCAATGTCTTTGTATTTCCCATAACCTAAACCTTCGATTATGGTGTTTTCTAAAGCATTATCACTATTCAATTCAAACATCTTTTGAGCTAGAGAATCAATAATATCAATATAAAAACATGAATTCACGTCACTAGGATATCTCATAGCCTCAAAGATATTGAAACTTATGATCTCATCATCAAATTCCATAGTTAAAGCTCCTTTGAAAACATTTATCTTGGTTCTCGCGGTTCTCATGAATGGTCTACCCAATAGCAAGGGGGTAGTCGATGGTGAATCCTCATCCATCATGTCAAGAACATAAAAATCTGCCAGAAATATGAGTTGATTAACCTGCACCAAAATATCTTCAATAACCCCTTTCGGGTAAGAATTAGACCTATCAACAAGTTGTATAACAATACCGGTATCTTTAAGAGGTCCAAGTTTCAATGATTCATAAAAGGAGGCAGGCATAAAAATAATGGATGCTCCTAGATCTAGCATAGCACGCTCAAACCTGACTTTACCAATAGTACATGGTATAGTGAAACTACCGGGATCTTTCAACTTAGGTGGGAGTTTCTTTTGAAGATATGCCGAAGCGTTTTCCCCCACACTCATCACTTCATTACCGGTCAATTTGTGCTTGTTAGTGCACAATTCCTTCAAGAACTTTGCCCAACGCGGAACTTGTCTTATCGCCTCAATAAGTGGAATGTTCACTTCAATCTTATTAAAGATTTCCAAAAGCTCTTGGTACAATGTCTCCTTGTTCGACTTTGCCAACCTGCTAGGAAAAGGAGAAGTAGTAACATAAGTAGAAACACGAGTTTTAGAGTTAGAATTTATTACCGGGTCATCCTTTTTAGGGGCTGTTTCACCCTCTTCTCTCTCCAAATCAGGTTCATGGGACACCGGTGATGTTTTCGGTTTCTCTCCTAGATTCCCACTGCGTAACTCAATAGCATTTGCATTCTCCTTGTGATTTACTGTTTGTGAAGGAAGTTTTCCCTCGGCTTGTGCTTCCAATTTTCTCACGGTAGTAGATAATTGACCCATTTGTGTTCGGATGTCCTTCATATCCATCTCTGACTTTTGCTTATCTTGCACCATTGTGTTGAGAATGAGATTCAACTTGTCATGTATACTCGTGCCTTGAGTTTCTTGACGTGGCTTTTGCAAGAAATGGTACCCATCATGTTGATTAAAAGTAGGATTGGGAGCTGCAGCTTGCTTGTTGGCGTAGCTGAAATTGGGATGATCTCTCCAACCCGGATTGTATGTGCTAGAGTACGGATCATACCTCGTCCTTTGCTAATTTTGATACATGACATTTGCTTGCTCAACATCTTCGGTATATGATGATGATGGTATGACAGTCGCTGCTATTTGATGCATCATCCTCTCCATGTTTCCCATCCTCTGTTCCAAGTGTGAAGAATTTCCAACTTCATTCACCTTCCTTACCGCTGATTCATCTCTAGTGAAGAATTGTTGTATATTTGTAGCCATGTTCTCCAACAAACTTGTAGCTTCCTCAATGGTCTTGTTGGTAAGTGCACCACCACTTGCGGCATCAATCAAATGTCTCTCAGTAGAAAGCAACCCCTCATAAAAATATTGAATCACAAGTTGATCGTTGATTTGGTGGTGTGGACAGCTAGCTAAAAGCCTCTTGTAGCGCTCCCAATACTCATGAAGGGTCTCTCCCGATATTTTCCTAATACCACAAATCTCCTTGCGAATAACAGCTGCTTTTGATGCTGGAAAATACTTCTCAAGGAACAATTTCTTCATCCCATTCCATGTGGTTATGCTTCCAGCGGGTAAGCAAAAGAACCACTCTCCTGCAGAATCTAAAAGGGAAAAAGGAAATGTTGTCATCATAGCCATATCCACATCTGCAGTTGCTTGCTTCATACTAGTTACAACATGATGGAATTGTTGTAAGTGACGATTAGGATCTTCTCCCGATAAACCTCTGAATTTGGGAAGCAAGTTAATTAATTGCGGCTTCAACTCAATGTTTCCATTCAGCTGAATACATAAAGGCTGTTGATCAAGGTTTGGAGAAGTGAGCTCCTTTAGTGTTCTTGGAGCAGGCGGTCGAGCTCCCATTGTGTTGTCTTCCTGTTGGTCCGAGTCCGAGAATTCACTTGGTGTAGAACTAGGAGGAAGTGGAGTATTGACTGCTCGAATGAAATCTCTAAGTAAAGTGCCCGAACGAAGACGTATACCAATAGGACTTGGTCTGCCTTCTCTGCGCATTCACCAAAGAAGTAGTACCTGAAAATCAAATTATAAAAGATTAATTAAGTAAACTGAAATTGTAACCAAAAGAAAAAATATAAACTAAGAATAAACAATCACAACTAAACTCGCCACTGCCTCCCCGGCAACGACGCTAATTTTGACGAGGTGTCGAATCTCGCAAAAATAATATTTCTCTACTTTTTACACTAGCAAGTAGTATAATGTAAGCAGGATCGTCCCAAGGGAGGTGTGAAGTTTCTAGTTGTTAAGAAAATACTCTTAGCAAATATGATTGTGTTGTAGAAAATCTGAAAATTGTAAAATGTAACCAAAGATGAGATGTGATTGATTAAAGGTTCATTCTAGACCACGAAATTCAAACCAAATTGATAGATAGCTATGTTCTTCACATTATCATGTTACTAAAAACCCTAGAATAATTAGTACGCTCAACTATTCTGTTACTATCTCCTAGCTCACCGGATACGGAAGCGCTCGACTACCGGTTCCTACTTGCCAAGTTTCCTAGAGGTACGCTTACTAGGTGTGACTTAAACAAATGCTCAAAGTTCTGTGAGATAAGGTTGATCCTAGTGATGAACTCAAAAGCATGAATCACCTACTAGTGTTGATTTCTACATACGGATACTTAACAAAGTCTCATCATCAGTACCCACATATTGCTACTTGTGTTTATCTTCTCTAGACAATTACGGGTCGAAGAAAATCTAAACTAGCAAATAGATTAAGAATTAATGATTCAATTTTGAACTTAAACCCTTAACAAATAATCCATAGACAATATTAGAATAGTAGAAAATCAATCAATAACATAGACAAATGCTAGAGAACAAGTTATTTCATATCATTTGAAGATTCATATTTCGGGCTTCGAAATCGCCCTTAATCAAAAAGAGTTTTAGCTACTCATAATAATGGAGTTCATCAACAAAATATAATTGAAATAAAGAAGATGAATATATAAAAGAATAACAAACCCTAGTTCCATCTCTTTGCAAAAACTCCAGTAGAACAGAAAAATACATGATAAACAAAGTTGTAGAAGTCCTCCCTTTTTGTAGATTTTCTCCCTTTCAAAACTAGGTTAAGTCTCAAGAGTCCAAGTCCAAAATATCCACCAAGCCCACACAAGAGAAACCCATGTATAAAATGTGCCCAAAAAGTATCAACGGAAAACTGTGTTTTTCGTCGGAAATATGCCGGAATCCGGCACCGGGACACACCTCAGGTGATCGGAAAATTCCACCCGGTCACCGGTCAACGAGTCAACTCGGTCGAGTCAACTGAGTCAACGAAGAGTCAACCCGAGTCATGTCTAGTCACCCGAGTCTACTCAATGATGTCATGAGTCAGAAACGAGTCAGAGTCTTACTAGCTGACTGGGCTGAATTGCATGGGCTCAAACCATCTTGTACGACCACACATTATGTCTTCTGAGCTAGCCATGTTGGTTGTACTTCATCAATTCAACTCCAGCCATGATGGCTGGAGTCTGTAACCTTCCATTCTATGCCCTGCTTAAACACCTAAAGCACACCAGCTTCACTTCATTTTCTTCCATACACAGCACCAGCACCAGTTGCAAATTCAGTAATACTCAAGCATCAGATCAGTTTCCTTGCAATTGTACAACAACATCAGCTCCATTCTTGCTTAACTGTACCTTGCTTACATCCATGTATCCACCTTCTGCAATTGAGATGCTTCATTCCATAATCTCATCAGACGACCACCGACGCTTCGTCTTGCAGTCACATAACTAGCCACCGCAATACACAACACCAAACTCCATCTCCATGACAGTTCATCGCCATCTCCTTGTAATATCTTTGAACAGTTGCACCTGCAGTTTCCAACTACCCCAGCTCATCTGCATTTCTTCCTAGAGCCACCATCTCATGCTCCCTTCTCCATTGCGCTTCACTTTCTCCTGAAATACCCCTGCAATGCCAACATCACCAGTCCACTGTTGTAGCTTAGCTCCAACAAGCACCAGCACCTTCCATTCACCAGTGCCTTCTCCAATTGCTGCTACAACACCTACAATATTAGTTCATTGTAGCATCTCCCATATTTGCTCCCTGTCAACCTTTCTAAACGAGACAATATCGTTTTGTTCTCTCACTCGGACTCCACTGCGCTATTGAGTTTTCGAACTGCTATCTCCAGCTGCAAAGTTCCCTGCCATTGCTTCCCTTTCCTAACAGTCCAGCTGAACATCCATTTGACAGCTACAGCTCCAAGTCCACCATTTGAGCTTTCCCAGCCATAGTGTCCCTTTACAGCTTCACTGCTTTTGCTCCATTCCATCCCTGCCTCCACTTCATTGCAGCAGCTACTCTGCAATCATCTCTGCATCACTGACCAAAAACCTCTTGTAGCAGCACCAATACAAGCACCAGCAACCTGCGAAATCCCATTACAGTGCAGCAACCCTGCTGTAGCTCAACAGAAATTAATCAACATTACAGCTTCTGACTACAACTGATTCAAACCTCCATCTTCTTGGCCATCCGCTACCATCTTACTCGCAGCGAACACATCTCCAATTAATCTGCAGATTCACCTCAGTCACTGACTTCCCCATCTCATCTGCATTCCATAGCAAACCCATTGAAACAGCACCATCAACCTTAATCTCTGCTTCCATACATTCCAGCTCACCCCATCTCACCAGATCTTTGTATCTTGCCATCTATACTACCGGCTACCAGTTACACCTGCAATACAACTCAGTCATGAATCAACACAAACCTGTCCACTGCATCTCAGCTCATGCTCCCTGCAACACTGCTTCTTTCGTAATTTCGGCACCACCATTTGAATTCTACTTCAGATGCAACATTCTTATCAACCACTAACCTGTAGCTTGATGCTTTTAACTCAGTCCCAATCCCTCCAGACTCTCCTAGATTCGAGTACAAAGTCCCTGACAAACTTGGAGTAGGCGGTTGGTCATGGTTGATCTTGTAGAGACAAATTGCTCATTCAAGCATTCTGTCAAACAGTTTCTATGCACGGCCTGGTGATGCTGTTATTTGTTGTAGCTTGATTCGAATATGAGATCAACTCCTTCCCTGTAATTCCATTTCAACAACCCATTCACCCAAATCATTCACAGGCATTAAATCACCATCAATCTTCTTAAACTGATGTTCCAACCAAATGTCTCAAAGCAAAACTGAATCCAACCCCACCATGTTCACCATCTCAGATTCTATTTGAAATCAATTTCTGACCATTACCCATCTTCAATCTTCTCAAATTCATGATACATCTCCTCCTTTTACTCAGGAATTTAATGGCAGCAACACACATCTCTAACCTGTCTCGGCATGAAACTGACCTAGTTATGGCTTGGCATGAACCTTGGATGCGGTGAGGACTAGTAGCTCTTCAGGGATGTAGAGTTGCAAGAACTGGTCATGAAACACACTGCTCTTCCATGACAATCACCCCACAACAGCAGTTATCACACCCCTTTTCTATAGCTCACCACTGGGTTTTAAATGCCGTCATTGGTTTCAGGTGGAGAGGAATAAAATCTAATGATAGGGAAACTGATTCTTAGGTTCTATGATTTTTAGGTTTATTGTAGGAAATAAAATGGATATATCCACCCAGGTGATATAGATAAGGGGTGGTAGCTCTTCTATGGATTATCGGTTTCAGATAACTGACAGCCTAATTTCTTTGTTGCTCAACCGTAGCTAGCTTTTATCGCCTGTGAATTGGTCCTTTGTGCTCCTTTTCGCTCCAAATGAACGCCTTTTCCTTCCTAGAAATCTTCTGCCAACAACAGCTCGTCTCTTACTTCTCATATTCAATTCTTCTCTTCAATGAGAGTCATCACTAAAGTTGTCGTGCTATTCAGACAGAAAATTTGCATCACTAAATCCAACATACTTTTCAGACAGAGATGAAGAAATAAAAGCAAATAATGAGAAATAGTTAGTCTCCAACAGCATTTGCACATGAGATGAGATTTCTGCGCCGTTTTTTCTTCTTTTGTTCCAAGTGACTCCAAAGTACCTAAATATTCAAAAGCAAACATAAGATACATAATTTACAAGAAAACTAAGCAAAGAAAGCATAAACAATAGATAAATATATAGGTGTTTTATACACCTATCAAATTCCCCCACACTTAGACTTTGCTAGTCCTCGAGCAAATCAAACAAAATAATTCTAAAAGATACATACAACTCCGTCTCGTCGAGGCTACAGTCACTTTAAGCATAAATAACAAGCCTTTGAACCCCTAGGTGTCCCTAGTGGACGAGTTTTAGTCTCGTGAAGGTTTACAAGAGGTTTGCCTACAAAATCTATATTTCCAACTTCGTCTATTTGTGACAAATCAATGAACGAATCCAAAATGACTACAGGAGGAGGTACCTTGTGCAAATTCAGTTCATATATAAGTGCATAAAGTTTTTCTTAGAAAGTCGAACAAACCACAATACTCGGAATCTGACTAACCACAATCACAATGAAAAGATTAAGAAGATGAATAAAGTGGTAGATGTGGTGAATATTCACAAGTGATCGATGTATCTCATATCTGTCTGAAGGTCACCGCCAAGATGAACCTATGCATCCTATTGGATTGATCTACTGGTCTGAATTCTAGTGTTAACACACTGGCATATACAAGGGAACCAGTGGTCAACAATCTTATTTCTACATAAACTCACTGGCATATACAAGGGAACCAGGAGTGACTTTATTCAACACAATAATAATATCTTTCTTTTCTTTTCTTTTTAACTTTTTTTTTTTAGACGGCATGATTAGATCTTTTGGATCCAAGCGCATGCTTCTTGTCAGCAAGTACGTGATAGTTTCCTTGGATCCTACATTCCACGCTTGTTTAGGCGACGGAGACAGGGACTACGTTTCACACATACTGCTATTCTCAAGTGTCATTTTTATTCCGTTTGGTCTAATTGGTCGGTCTCTTTCTTTTTTTTCTTTTTCTTAGCAACTCAATCACTCTATTTCATCCTAGCAGTAATAACAACTCGATTTTTAGTGACCCACCAAAGCACTTAGAGAACAATAGATAAATATGGAAAAATAAAAATAGAATGTGATATGGTGATATTCCGAGATATGGTAACACCTAACATATAATTTATAATTTCTGAGAGATGTTCGTCTTTGTTAATTAATGGGTTCCTCAACTCCTGCAATCACAATGGTTCCATCCACTAATAGTGTCATCCTAAAGGCATAAATTTCTAGATTTCGGAGTTCAAAAAGCACAATTTTTTCTTTGTTTTTCTATTTTTCTGATTTTTTTTTTTAAAAGGCATAAAACAAAGCATCAAATAAACTATACAAACATATAAATGCTCCCCCACACTTAAACTTTACATTGTCCTCAATGTAAAATTGAATTGTCCAAAGAAAGTTCAAGGTGGGAAATTCCGCAAATGATATGCAAAAACAAAGAAAAATAAAGATAAAATGCTGAAAAATAAAAAGATAAAGGTAAAGATACAAAACCGGTGGGTTGCCTCCCACTAAGCGCTTGGTTTAACGTTGTCAGCCCGACGTTCAGCTCCAATTACTCCTCCAGAGGGAGTGGATCACTCAATGTGATCATATCCTGATTCTCCGTCACAAACTGCTCATAGTATGGTTTCAAGCGATGGCCGTTAACCTTGGAAATCAGCCCTGTTTTGGGACTAGTAATCTCAACTGCACCATGCGCAAACACATTAGTAACAACAAATGTTCCAACCCATCTGGACCTAAGTTTACCCAGAAACAATTTAAGACGAGAATGGAATAAAAGTACTTTCTGCCCTACTTCAAAACTCTTTCGGGAAATCATTTTATCATGGAAAGCTTTGGTCTTTTCTTTATAAATGCGTGAACTTTCATATGCATCATTTCGTATCTCTTCTAACTCATTGAGTTGAAGTTTCCTATGTTCACCAGCTGCATCTAATTCTATATTACATACCTTGATAGCCAAATAAGCTTTGTGTTCAAGTTCGACGGGAAGATGGCAAGGTTTGCCATAGACAAGCCTAAAAGGAGACATACCGATGGGTGTCTTATAAGCTGTCCTATATGCCCACAAAGCGTCATTGAGTCTATAAATACAATCCTTCCTTGTAACGTTCACTGTATTCTCTAAGATGGACTTAATCTCCCGGTTGGAAATTTCAGCTTGACCGCTCATTTGTGGGTGATACGGTGTGCCAACTTTATGAGAAATGTTGTACTTCTTTAGAAGAGCGGGAAAGGATCTCTTGAAATGCGAGCCTCCATCACTAATCACCACTCGAGGTGTACCAAACCTAGAAAAGATATGTTCCTTCACAAACTCACAAACAACATGAGAATCATTGGTAGGAGTGGCTTTAGCTTCCACCCACTTAGAAACATAATCTACGGCAAGAAGTATAAAAAATTTCCCATTGGAATTCACAAAAGGCCCCATAAAGTCTATACCCCAAACATCAAAAATCTCAACAGCGAGAATTGGTGTTTGCGTCATTTGGTTTCTAGCACCAAGGTTGCCTGTCCTTTGACACCTATCACAAGCCTTACAAAATAAATATGCATCCTTAAAAAATGTAGGCCAATAAAAACCACTTTTGAGAACCTTGAGGGCTGTCCCCTTGGCTCCGAAATGGCCACCACAAGCATATGAGTGACAAAAATTCAGAATTGATTGGAACTCGGATTCAAGTACGCACCTGCAGATCATTTGATCGGAGCAATGCTTCCACAAATAAGGTTCATCCCATATATATTGCTTGCAAATCTTCTTGAGCTTGTGTTTTTGGAATGTAGACATGGAACTAGGTACTTGTCCAGTCACCAAGAAGTTAACAATATCAGCGTACCATGGAGTTTTTCCACCAACCGCAAAAGTTGCTCATCCAGGAAGCTATCATGCAAAGGAATTGCTTCTTCGAACACAACCAATCTGCTTAGATGATCCGCTATAGTATTCTCACTGCCCTTCTTGTCCTTGATTTGCATGTTGAACTCTTGAAGAAGGAGTATCCACCTTATGAGCCTTAGCTTAGCATCCTTATTTGTTAGCAAGTATCGAAGTGCAGCGTGGTCGGAGAAAACAACCACCTTTGTACCCACTAAATAGGATCTAAACTTCTCTAGTGCAAACACTATGGCCAAAAGCTCCTTTTCAGTTGTGGAGTAGTTGATTTGTGCTCCGTTGAGAGTTCTTGAAGCATAATAAATGGCATATGGAACTTTACCATCTCGCTGTCCTAACACGGCTCCAACGGCATAATCACTTGCATCGCATATCAACTCAAATGGCTTGCTCCAGTCGGGTGGTTTGATAATTGGTGCGGTAGTCAACAACTCTTTCAAAGTGTCAAAGGCTTCCTTGCACTCCTTGTCACAATCAAAGGCCACATCTTTTTGCAAAAGTCTACACAGGGGAATTGCAATCTTGGAGAAATCCTTGATGAATCTTCTATAAAAACCTGCATGGCCAAGAAAAGAGCGAACCTCCCTCACATTTGTGGGGTATTGTAAGTTCCGAATCAAATCTATCTTAGCCTTGTCAACTTCTAACCCTTTCGAAGATACAACATGGCCTAGCACAATCCCATGAGTGACCATAAAGTGACATTTTTCCCAATTAAGCACAAGATTATTTTCTACGCATCGTTTAAGAATAAGTGCAAGGTTATCTAAGCATTTGTCAAAAGAATCACCATACACGCTAAAATCATCCATAAACACTTCTATGATGCTTTCCACATAATCTGAGAATATGCTTACCATACAACGTTGAAAAGTGGCTGGAGCATTGCACAAGCCAAATGGCATACGTCTACCAGCAAAAGTTCTAAAAGGACAAGTAAACGTCGTCTTTTATTGATCTTCCGGAGCTATTACAAGCTGGTTATAACCTGAAAAACCATCAAGGAAGCAATAGTAAGCACGTCTAGCCAACCTTTCAAGCATTTGATCAATGAATGGTAAAGGGAAATGATTCTTTCGGGTGGTAGAGTTAAGCTTTCGGTAATCAATGCAAACTCTCCAACCGGTCTGGATTCTAGTTGGAACCAAGTCATTATCTTCGTTTTTCACCACCGTGATTCCGGAATTCTTTGGAACGACTTGAATCGGGCTCACCCATTTGCTATCGGATATGGGATAGATAATCCTGGCATCTAACAACTTCAGGATTTCTTTCTTGACTACTTCCATCATTGGAGGGTTCAAGCGACTTTGAGCTTCTCTTGTTGGTTTTGCCCCCTCCTCAAGAAGTATTCGGTGCATACATGTTAAAGGACTGATTCCTTTGATATCGGCAATGGTCCATCCAATGGCATACTTGTGCTCTCTTAGCACTCGAATAAGCTTCTCCTCTTGCACCTCGGTGAGGTTTTTGGCACTGATCACCGGTAACTCTTCATTGTCACCTAAATATACATATTTGAGGTGATCCTGAAGAGGTTTCATCTCAAGAGTAGGTGCCTGCACAATCGAGGGTAAAAGTTTCTCATTAGTAAGTGGCAAAGAAACACAAGACGCATTATACTTTTGTGGAACTTCTTGTAATGAGTTAAGAGATAAAATAGCCTCTTTAAGCTCATCACAAATAGACAATTCACTTTCAATGTCTTTGTATTTCCCATAACCTAAACCTTCGACTATGGTGTTTTCTAAAGCATTATCACTATTCAATTCAAACATCTTTTGAGCTAGAGAATCAATAATATCAATAGAAAAACATGAATTCACATCACTAGGATATCTCATAGCCTCAAATATATTGAAACTTATGATCTCATCATCAAATTCCATAGTTAAAGCTCCTTTGAAAACATCTATCTTGGTTCTCGCGGTTCTCATGAATGGTCTACCCAATAGCAAGGGGGTAGTCGATGGTGAATCCTCATCCATCATGTCAAGAACATAGAAATCTGCCGGAAATATGAGTTGATTAACCTGCACCAAAACATCTTCAATAACCCCTTTCGGGTAAGAATTAGACCTATCAGCAAGTTGTATAACAATACCGGTATCTTTAAGAGGTCCAAGTTTCAATGATTCATAAATGGAGGCAGGCATAACAATAATGGATGCTCCTAGATCTAGCATAGCACGCTCAAACCTGACTTTACCAATAGTACATGGTATAGTGAAACTACCGGGATCTTTCAACTTAGGTGGGAGTTTCTTTTGAAGATATGCCGAAGCGTTTTCCCCCACACTCATCACTTCATTACCGGTCAATTTGTGCTTGTTAGTGCACAATTCCTTCAAGAAATTTGCCCAACGCGGAACTTGTCTTATCGCCTCAATAAGTGGAATGTTCACTTCAATCTTATTAAAGATTTCCAAAAGCTCTTGGTACAATGTCTCCTTGTTCGACTTTGCCAACCTGCTAGGAAAAGGAGAAGTAGTAACATAAGTAGAAACACGAGTTTTAGAGTTATAATTTGTTACCGGGTCATCCTTTTTAGGGGCTGTTTCACCCTCTTCTCTCTCCAAATCAAGTTCATGGGACACCGGTGATGTTTTCGGTTTCTCTACTAGCTTCCCACTACGTAACTCAATAGCATTTGCATTCTCCTTGTGATTTACTGTTTGTGAAGGAAGTTTTCCCTCGGCTTGTGCTTCCAATTTTCTCACGGCAGTAGCTAATTGACCCATTTGTGTTCGGATGTCCTTCATATCCATCTCTGACTTTTGCTTATCTTGCACCATTGTGTTGAGAATGAGATTCAACTTGTCATCTATACTCGTGCCTTGAGTTTCTTGACGTGGCTTTTGCAAGAAATGGTACCCACCGTTTTGATTAAAAGTAGGATTGGAAGCTGCAGCTTGCTTGTTGGCGTAGCTGAAATTGGGATGATCTCGCCAACCCGGATTGTATGTGCTAGAGTACGGATCATACCTCGGCCTTTGCTAATTTTGATACATGACATTTGCTTGCTCAACATCTTCGGTATATGATGATGATGGTATGACAGCCGCTGCTATTTGATGCATCATCCTCTCCATGTTTCCCATCCTCTGTTCCAAGTGTGAAGAATTGCCAACTTCATTCACCTTCCTTACCGCTGATTCATCTCTAGTGAAGAATTGTTGTGTATTTGTAGCCATGTTCTCCAACAAACTTGTAGCTTCCTCAATGGTCTTGTTGGTAAGTGCACCACCACTTGCGGCATCAATCAAATGTCTCTCAGTAGAAAGCAACCCCTCATAAAAATATTGAATCACAAGTTGATCGTTGATTTGGTGGTGTGGATAGCTAGCTAAAAGCCTCTTGTAGCGCTCCCAATACTCATGAAGGGTCTCTCCCGATATTTGCCTAATACCACAAATCTCCTTGCGAATAACAGCTGCTTTTGATGCTGGAAAATACTTCTCAAGGAACAATTTCTTCATCCCATTCCATGTGGTTATGCTTCCAGCGGGTAAGCAAAAGAACCACTCTCCCGCAGAATCTAAAAGGGAAAAAGGAAATTCTGTCATCATAGCCATATCCACATCTGCATTTGCTTGCTTCATACTAGTTACAACATGATGGAATTTTTGTAAGTGACGATTAGGATCTTCTCCCGATAAACCTCTGAATTTGGGCAGCAAGTTAATCAATTGCGGCTTCAACTCAATGTTTCCATTCAGCTGAATACATAAAGGCTGCTGATCAAGGTTTGGAGAAGTGAGCTCCTTTAGTGTTCTTGGAGTAGGCGTTCGAGCTCCCATTGTGTTGTCTTCCTCTTGGTCCGAGTCCGAGAATTCACTTGGTGTAGAACTAGGAGGAAGTGGAGTATTGACTGCTCGAATGAAATCTCTAAGTAAAGTGCCCGAACGAAGACGTATACCAATAAGACTTGGTCTGCCTTCTC
This sequence comes from Papaver bracteatum, assembly GCA_023529315.1. Classification (NCBI taxonomy): domain Eukaryota; kingdom Viridiplantae; phylum Streptophyta; class Magnoliopsida; order Ranunculales; family Papaveraceae; genus Papaver; species Papaver bracteatum. The sequence goes on from JAJJWX010001376.1 coordinate 199,546, forward strand.
CGCGCATTCACCAAAGAAGTAGTACCTGAAAATCAGATTCTAAAAGATTGATTAAGTAAACTGAAATTGTAACCAAAAGCAAAAATATAAACTAAGAATAAACAATAACAACTAAACTCGCCACTGCCTCCCCGGCAACGGCGCCAATTTTGACGAGGTGTTGAATCTCGCAAAAATAATATTTCTCTACTTTTTACACTAGCAAGTAGTATAATGTAAGCAGGATCGTCCCAAGGGAGGTGTGAAGTTTCTAGTTGTTAAGAAAATACTCTTAGCAAAGATGATTGTGTTGTAGAAAATCTGAAAATTGTAAAATGTAACAAAGATGAGATGTGATTGATTAAAGGTTCATTCTAGACCACGAAATTCAAACCAAATTGATAGATAGCTATGTTCTTCACATTATCATGTTACTAACAACCCTAGAATAATTAGTACGCTCAACTATTCTGTTACTATCTCCTAGCTCACCGGATACGGAAGCGCTCGACTACCGGTTCCTACTTGCCAAGTTTCCTAGAGGTACGCTTACTAGGTGTGACTTAAACAAATGCTCTAAGTTCTGTGAGATAAGGTTGATCCTAGTGATGAACTCAAAAGCATGAATCACCTACTAGTGTTGATTTCTACATACGGATACTTAACAAAGTCTCATCATCAGTACCCACATATTGCTACTTGTGTTTATCTTCTCTAGACAATTATGGGTCGAAGAAAATCTAAACTAGCAAATAGATTAAGAATTAATGATTCAATTTCGAACTTAAACCCTTAACAAATAATCCATAGACAATATTAGAATAGTAGAAAATCAATCAATAACATAGACAAATGCTAGAGAACAAGTTATTTCATATCAATTGAAGATTCATATTTCGGGCTTCGAAATCGCCCTTAATCAAAAAGAGTTTTAGCTACTCATAATAATGGAGTTCATCAACAAAATATAATTGAAATAAAGAAGATGAAAATATAAAAGAATAGAAAACCCTAGTTCCAGCTCTCTGCAAAAACTCCAGTAGAACAGAAAAATACGTGATAAACAAAGTTGTAGAAGTCCTCCCTTTTTGTAGCTTTTCTCCCTTTCAAAACTAGGTTAAGTCTCAAGAGTCCAAGTCCAAAATATCCACCAAGCCCACACAAGAGAAACCCATGTATGTGCCCAAAAAGTATCAACGGAAAACTGTGTTTTTCGCCGGAAATATGCCGGAATCCGGCGCCGGGACACACCTCAGGTGACCGGCAAATTCCACCCGGTAACCGGTCAACGAGTCAACTCGATCGAGTCAACTGAGTCAACGAAGAGTCAACCCGAGTCATGTCTAGTCACCCGAGTCTACTCAATGATGTCATGAGTCAGAAACGAGTCAGAGTCTAACTAGCTGACTAGGATGAATTGCATGGGCTCAAACCATCTTGTACGGCCACACATTATGTCTTCTGAGCTAGCCATGTTGGTTGTATTTCATCAATTCAACTCCAGCCATGATGGATGGAGTCTGTAACCTTCCATGCTATGCCCTGCTTAGCCACCTAAAGCACACCAGCTTCACTTCATTTGCTTCCTTACACAGCACCAGCACCAGTTGCAAATTCAGTAATACTCAAGCACCATATCAGTTTCCTTGCAATTGTACAACAACATCAACTCCATTCTTGCTTAACTGTATGTAGCTTACATCCATGTATCCACCTTCTGCAATTGAGTTGCTTCATTCCATAATCTCACCAGACGACCACCAACGCTTCGTCTTGCAGTCACATAACTAGCCACCACAATACACAGCACCAAACTCCAGATCCATGACAGTTCATCGCCATCTCCTTGTAATATATTTGAACAGCTGCACCTGCAGTTTCCAACTACCCCAGCTCATCTGCATTTCTTCCTAGCGCCACCATCTCATGATCCCTTCTCCACTGCGCTTCACTTGCTCCTGAAATACCCCTGTAATTCCAACATCACCAGTCCACTGCTGTAGCTTAGCTCCCACAAGCACCAGCACCTTCCATTCACCAGTGCCTTTTCCAATTGCTGCTACAACACCTGCAATATTAGTTCATTGCAGCATCTCCCATATTTTCTCCCTGTCAACCTTTCTAAACGAGACAATCTCGTTTTTTTCTCTCACTCGGACTCCACTGCGCTATTAAGTTTTCGAACTGCCATCTCCAGCTGCAAAGTTCCCTGCCATTGCTTCCCTTTCCTCACAGTCCAGCTGAACCTCCATTTGACAGCTACAGCTCCAAGGCCACCATTTGAGCTTTCCCAGCCATAGTGTCCCTTTACAGCTTCACTTCTTTTGCTCTATTCCATCCCTGCCTCCACTTCATTGCAGCAGCTACTCTGCAATAATCTCTGCATCACTGACCAAAAACCTCTTGTAACAGCACCAATATAAGCACCAGTAACCTGCGAAATCCCATTCCAGTGCAACATCCCTGCTGTAGCTCAACAGAAATTAATCAACATTACAGCTTCTGACTACAACTGATTCAAACCTCCATCTCCTTGGCCATCCTCTACCATCTTACTCGCAGCGAACACAGCTCCAATTAATTTGCAGATTCACCTCAGTCACTGACTGCCCCAGCTCATCTGCATTCCATAGCAAACCCATTGAAACAGAACCATCAACCTTAATCTCTGCTTCCATACTTTCCAGCTCAACCCGTCTCACCAGAGCTTCGTCTCTTGCCATCTCTTCTACCAGCTACACCTGCAATGCAACTCAGTCATGAATCAACACAAACCTGTCCACTGCATCTCAGCTAATGCTCCCTTCAACACTGCTTCTTTCGTAATTTCGGCACCACCATTTGAACTCTACTTCAGCTGCAATATTCTCCTCAACCACTAACCTGTAGCTTTATGCTTTTAATTCAGTCCAAATCCCTCCAGACTCTCCTAGATTCAAGTACAAAGACCCTGACAAACTTGGAGTAGGCGGTTGGTCATGGTTGATCTTGCAGAGACAAATTGCTCATTCAAGCATTCTGTCAAACAGTTGACATGCACGACCTGGTGATGCTATTATTTGTTGTAGCTTGATTCTAATATGAGCTCAACTCCTTCCCTGTAATTCCATTTCAACAACCCATTCACCCAAATCATTCACAGGCATTAAATCACCATAAATCTTCTTAAACTGATGTTCCAACCAAATGTCTCAAAGCAAAACTGAATCCAACCCTACCATGTTCACCATCTCAGATTCTATTTGAAATCAATTTTTGACCATTACCCATCTTCAATCTTCTCAAATTCATGATACATCTCCTCCATTTACTCAGGAATTTAATGGCAGCAACACACAGCTCTAACCTGTCTCGGCATGAAACTGACCTAGTTATGGCTTGGCATGAACCTTGGCTGCAGTGAGGACTAATAGCTCTTCAGGGATGCAGAGTTGAAAGAACTGGTCGTGAAACACACTGCTCTTCCATGACAATCACCCCACAACAGCAGTTATCACACCCCTTTTCTATAGATCACCACTGGGTTTTAAATGTCGTCATTGGTTTCAGGTGGAGAGGAATAAAAGCTAATGATAGGGAAACTGATTCTTAGGTTCTCTGATTTTTAGGTTTATTGTAGGAAATAAAATGGATATATCCACACAGGTGCTATAGATAAGGGGTAGTAGCTCTTCTATGGATTATCGGTTTCAGATAACCGACAACCTAATTTCTTTGTTGCTCAACCGTAGCTAGCTTTTCTCTCCTGTGAATTGGTCCTTTGTGCTCATTTTCGCTCCAAATGAACACCTTTTCCTTCCTAGAAATCTTCTGCCAACAACAGCTCGTCTCTTACTTCTCATATTCACTTCTTCTCTTCAATGAGAGTCATCACTAAAGTTGTCGTGCTTTTCAGACAGAAAAGTTGCATCACTAAAGCCAATATACTTTTCAGACAGAGATGAAGAAATAAAAGCAAATAATGAGAAATAGTTAGTCTCCAACAACATTTTCACATGAGATGAGATTTCTGCGCCGTTTCTTCTTCTTTTGTTCCAAGTGACTCCAAAGTACATAAATATTCAAAAGAAAACATAAGATACATAATTTACAAGAAAACTAAGCAAAGAAAGCATAAAAAATAGATAAATATATAGGTGTTTTAGACACCTATCAAATTCGTTCATTTAACATTTTCTTAGGGATTCTTCCTTCATAGATAAAGAACAGAGGCAACTATGGATTATCAAGAAAACATTTTATGTTCTTTATCTTCTCGGCAAGAATCATTTCCAAAATGGACAAGGATTTTCACCAAAAATGAAGTAATAATTTCGCGTGAACAGAGGCAATACTTATGATTTTCATTAAAAGACGGATACTTCTTTATATTTTGAGGATTGAGTACTTCTTATATTTCTTCAAGGATACTTCATACTTCGCAGAGCTGATACTTCTTATTTACTTAGCAAAGATATGGAACTTCACAAAAGAATAGAGGCAAGTACGTACTTTTCAAGTCTAGTATTCTTTCGCTCGTTCCTTCATCAACAAAAATAAAAGACTACTACAACAACAGATTTTTTCTTAAAGATTACTTTTCAAGCAATATTCAAGAAAAAATAGGCAAGATGTAGTACCAGAATATCGCCACAGCAATATTCTGGCGAGATTAACAACATTTTTACGAGCGTCACAGCGAGTTCTCCAAACAACACTTTGCGAGTGTCACAAAATAATGACATAACAGTTGACGATGGCAGTAACACAAAAAGAACATGATTAACTGGCGATGGTTATAATGCTTGCGAGAAGGAATATTATAGATACTGCGATAATATCGCGAATGATATCCGAAATTAGAGGACAGCTTAGTTGTCACCCATTATGTAGTTTCCTCTAAATAGAGATCCAATAGATTCAGGAAAGGAGGATGTATTTTTTAGAGTTGAGAGAGTCTTGAGGAGAGAGACAATTTTAGGAGAGAGAGAGAGAGAGATTTTGCAGAGAGATTTTTAGAGAGAGAAAATGTATTTTTCTTTATCATCTTCTTCCCCAAAACTAGATTTAGAACTCCATTAATGGAGATTATCAAATGTAAATTTTAACAATCATAGTGGAGAATCATGGATGTAGATCAAATTGATAGAACCATGTAAAAAATCTTGGTGTCCGTTTATAATTTTTGCAATTTAACTACCATTTTTATATGTAGATCTAGAAATTAATATCAAGATATGATAAGGGGTGTGTTTTGGGAAATCCAGCAACTACACCAGGCATACTGCTCAACACATCCTTCCTCTTAGTGTTAAGACGTGAAAATTCCTCAACACTCACTATTGTGTTGTCAGGCATACTGCCTCGATACGCTTTCCTCTTAGTGTTGAGACGTGAAAATTCCTCAACAGCCACTACTGTGTTTCCAGGCAAACTGCCTCAACACATCCTTCCTCTTAGTGTTGAGACGTGCAAATTCCTCAACACTTACTATTGTGTTGTCAGGCATATTGCCTCAACACGTTTTCCTCTTAGTGTTGGGACGTACAAATTCCTCAACACCCACTACTGTGTTGCCAGGCACACTACCTCAACACATCCTACCTCTTAGTGTTGAGACGTGCAAATTCCTCAACACTCACAATTGTGTTGTTAGGCATACTGCCTCAACACGATTTCTTCTTAGTGTTGAGATGTGCAAATTCCTCAACACCCACTACTGTGTTTCCAGGCATACTGCCTCAACACATCCTTCCTCTTAGTGTTGAGACATGCAAATTCCTCAACACTCACTATTGTGTTGTCAGGCATACTGCCTCAACACGATTTCCTCTTAGTCACGATTTCCTCTTAGTGTTGAGACGTGCAAATTCCTCAATACTCACTACTGTGTTTCCAGGCATACTGCCTCAACACATCCTTCCTCTTAGTGTTGAGACGTGAAAATTCCTCAACATTCACTATTGTGTTGTCAAGCATACTGCCTCAACACGTTTTCCTCTTAGTATTGGGATGTACAAATTCCCCAACACTCACTACTGTGTTGTCAGGTGTACTGCCTCAACACATCCTCCTCTTAGTGTTTAGACGTGCGAATTCCTCAACACTCACTACTGTGTTGTCAGTCATACTGCCTCAACATATCCTCACCTTAGCGTTGAGATGAAGCAATTCCTCAACACTCACTACTTTGTTGTCAGGCATCACTTCCTCAACATATTTTAGTATTGAGACGCGCAATCTCCTCATCACTCACTCATGTTTTCAGGCATCACTGCCTCAACACATCATAGTGCTGACGGCTCGACCACCTCAACACTCATCTTTGTATTCAAGGATTAACTGCCTTAACACTCATCACCTGAGGCTCCACTAATTAAATACATCATTTTAGTGTTCTCAGCATCAACATACTAGAAGGGTGATTGCTACTTGCATCGACGTTTCATTAAACGTGTTCTGCTCAAAGGCCAAGCCGGCCTCTCTCTACTGGTAACGTATGTTTACTCTTCTCATGAATTTTATTTTCATGTATCACCATCTAGTGATTACCCTGTAACAATGTCATTGTTACGTGCTAAGCATGGGACTTAATGTTGATAGTGGTTTTTAGTTTAGGGCTAAGATTGTAAAACCCTGTATTTAATATACCGTCATTCTGCAAAGAGACCGAACCATTTGAAGTAATGAGTGCCCAGCCTTTTACTTACTCATATACTGAGCAATTTAGTATATTTACATGAAATTTATCTAGAATGGTGCATGTATCAACAATCCCAAATATTCTATAAATTTCAACATCCCGCCTATATTATTCATTAATGCAAGTCTCATTGAATACTTTACTATGTTATGTTCCCCGGCTAAACCATTAATATTGATATGACATGACAATTAGTGTTCACTCGCAGCTGAGGAGCATGAATTTCCCGAAACATCAAGATTAAGGTCTGCATGAAAGTACTCTGTCGGAAAGCATGCTGCTACTCTCTGACAATAAAATTTAAAGAACTTTGTGTCAACATACAGAACTCACCGAATTTAATCAATTTTGTGATAATTCACAAGATTCAAATATTTACCTAATTATTTGCAAAAATTAGGTTTTTTGCGCCTGCGCAATATCTCGGACTCTGCTGGTCGAAACTAAACCTAGGAAAGCTAGGAAATTGATCCGTCATGGACTAGTAGGAGCAAAGTCCTACCAAAAATCACAAAACAAGAAATAAAAGAAGAGCCGTGAAAAATAGGAGCAGCAATAAGAGGAGGCATGGCAACGCTACATGGCCGGACAGTTCTCCCTAGAGGGCGCCACCTGCAGTTGGCCACGCCCCCTTGCTACAATTTCCGTCCCTTTTTCCCATCGACCAATCAGGTCGCTCTAAATGCGCCGCACGCACTTGGAGTGTGGCCGGGCCCATGCTGCTTGTCGCCCCCCTTTCCTATCGACCAATCAGGTTGCTCTAAACCGTCACTCACATTAAATAAATCAAAAACTGCGCTAACACCTAGTGTCCATCGTATCAACATGGCCGCCATGCCAATTAGCTAATCAACCTGCCAAATCGCACCGGCATGCTAATTGGAAAGACATGCTATTCCAACGAGCTATGGCCATGATCATCGACCACTCCCTTTTCCACAATGAGTTGCGTCCATGATCAATGGCCACCCCCTTTTCCATAACGAGTTGTGGCCATAATCAATGGCCACACCTTTTCCATAAGGAACAATTGGCCACATCGCGACATATCCATATGGCTTCTAAACGATCCCCCAAAGATTGGACGAACAACTGGGAGCACTTGGAAAACAATTTTAGAATGAGCTACATTCCAAAAGTTTTGTATGGATGTATAGCATAACATGCTAAAAAATCTCATCAATCGTATTAACGAGCTAAAAGATACAGCTTAAAATACGAGCTAGGTCGTGGCTGAAAACTGACAAAATTCCTCCTGAATTCTTCCTGAGTTTTTACTGTCGGGAAGTTTTCACCTCTTAAACGAGATCAAAACCTAAATATTCCTATGCAAGAAGATAAAAAATTCTTTTCTGATAAGAATGGAGGGGCGGATCGCCAAAATCCGAGTTCGTATGAGAATTCTACAGCAGTTTTAGTGAGGGTCTCACATCTGAGTTTTCTGATTACCAAAATTTCATGAATTAGCACAAACTTCTGTAAATCATCTCAGCCATCCAACTTGGAAAGCCAACTTAACCGGTTTAGATTTAATTTGGGCCAACCAATAGGATGTCAAAATGGCTACCAGCGACCATTCTCCTATAGGGACCAATCACCACATCTTTAATGTACATAGATAGCTTCTGGTAGATACTCACACATGGCCAACCGCCACCTAGCTTGTGCATGATTGGTCAGAATAACTAGGTCTTGCAAACAAGACCCATTCAGCAACCTGCTGCATATTTTCCACGAAAATACTCGAGACATCAAACATGTCACAAACTGGGGGATGTTCATCAGGGTATTGGTCTGGCGGTCTACAGCGTGTGGCGTGCAACACGCCTATTACGAGAAAGTGTCAGGAAAGGCGGGCAGTTAGTGATGATAGATAAGTAGTGGGACGCAACCACCCAGTCTTCCCCTCATAGTGGAAACGTGGTTCTCCCTATCCTGCACGATCCTACTCCTCCATCACTCAACTATTCCCAGTTCCTATGAGATTAGGGTGCGTGCAACTATGACTAATATAAATAGGTTTTCAACCTATTTCAACCAAAAACACAGTTTTGGTTATCAACACAATATCCAGAAAAACATCAAGAACTGATAGCTTACATTCCACAAGGCAGTTCCATATTCTGATACAAGTCATAAAACAGCCACACCTTTAAGATTCAATATTTTGATCTCAACACCTTATTCGCTTACCTTCCTAAGATCAACCCTTCTCCTTCACTTTGTGACCAAAGCAAGTCTAGAATGAGCATTCCTTAGTTTAGGCAAGAATTGTACAGATTGATCTTTCGAATCTAAAGTACTCCCGTGCAGTGCATTTGTTTAGGGTTTAGATTCGTTTGTCGACGACACACCCAAATTTACCATTTTTAGCAGAATCAGTTTTTACCCCGAAACAGGTAGTCAAAAGTGTGAGAAGCATATAGTTAGGTTGTTTTCTTTCTCTGCTTTATATCTTGTTACCAAAAAAAAGTAAATTAAAAAATAAGTGTGAGAAGGCTATACCGAAGGGGGAAAATGTTTTTAAATTTTTTATAAGACCAAAAGTTATCAGATCTTGTGGGGTATACAATACTGGCTCTTGTTATAATGCTTCTCTTTCAGTCACACATAACAAGAAGTCCCAAAGTACAACTACCATAGGAATGTACCCCCAAAATCCAAGAATCAATCATAGGAATGTTCCATATATATACTCCTAGTATTTAGTGACGGGGCTGGTATTTAGGACAGGGTCCCACAAGAATATTCTACACAAATTCTTAAAGTAGAAATGATCCAAGATAAAAAAATACCACTGCAAACTAGAGTATTTATTATTGTACTAGCTAATTCCTTTGTTACTAGTGCCTTGGATATAGTAGTATCTTTTCTTTACTATAACTGAGTCAACTACATTGCATTATTTTACTCCCAATTCACATATTCTTAGAAGCAAAATAATAAATGATTAATATAGTACTAGCTAGTGCCTTGGAAGATCATAAATGCTTTTTGGTGCAATTTTTTTGATTAAAATCCCAATTCATATTCTTAGAAGCAATTATAGCTAGCTCTTATAATTATATTTGTATTAAAAGAACCAAGATCAGTATTTATTTTTTAAACTAGTGGCCGATAATATAGGATTTTATCATGTATGTGCCTTTAATCTGGAAGAAACATGAAATATACACACGAATATTCGAGAATATCGCATTATTGGTCGTATCGGACCGATCAGCCGATAATATTGGCAAGGATGTTTGTGGATGTTAGGTTATCAGGTGAAACTAGTTTATTTGATTGGTTGGCATTATGAATTCACAAATGACTGTGATTGGCTTCGTCGACAGGACTCGATATCCAAGTTTTTTACCAATGTTACTCTTGGACATGGCTTCTTCAGCTAAACCAATTTTTATTTCGATGTCACGATCTTAGAGAGTATAGTTCATCCAAATCTAAGTTTCCGAGAGTATTTCCACCAAGATAAATTGATTGATGGTAATTTTTTATTTTTACCGATGTCACTCATGTACGAACTTGTAAACCAATTTATATTTCGATGTCACGATCTTAGCAAGTATTTATCGTCCAAATCTAAGTTTACGGGGAATATGTCCACCAAGATAAATTGATTGATGGTAATTTTCAATTTTTACCGATGTCACTCTTGGACGAGCTTCTAAACCCCTGACTTTAATTTCCATGTCACGATCTTAGCAAGTATTTTTCATCCAAATCTAAGTTTTCGTGGAGTATATTTCCACAGAGATAAATTGATTGATGGTAATTTTTTATTTTTACCGATGTCACTCTTAGACGAGCTTCTAAACCAATTTTTATTTATTTCGATGTCACGATCTTAGCAAGAATTTTTCGTCCAAATCTAAGTTTTCGGGGAATATTTCCTCCGAGACAAATTGCTTAATGGTAATTTTCCATTTTTACCGATGTCACTCTTGGACGAGCTTGTAAACCAATTTATATTTCGATGTCACGATCTTAGCAATTATTTATCATCCAAATATAATTTTACGGGGAATATATCCACCAAGATAAATTGATTGATGGTAATTTCAATTTTTACCGATGTCACTCTTGGAAGAGCTTATAAACCCCTGTTTTTATTTCCATGTAACTATCTTAGTAAGTATTTTTCATCCAAATCTAAGTTTTCGGGGAGTATATTTCCACAGAGATAAATTGATTGATGGTAATTTTCAATTTTTACCGATGTCACTCTTAGACGAGCTTCTAAACCAATTTTTATTTCGATATCGCGATCTTAGAAAGAATTTTTCGTCCAAATCTAAGTTTCTAGGGAGTATCTCCACCTAGATAAATTCCTTGATGTTAATTTTCCACCCAATTTTTGTTTATATTATACTATTTATTTATTTCCCAAGGCTATACTTGTTTACTAGCCAAGTTATCATGCTTGTACGTGGCTAAGCTAGTGGTTGAATATTATAGTGAAAACGTGTGTCAGGGTATAAAACACGAGCAAGGAAGGGAGAGTAATACCCCGATTTTTATTTTCCAAGTCTCTCTCTAAACTGAACCTAGGGTTTCAGTATCAAAAACTGTACTTAAGGTTTCAGTATCAAACCAGACAAAATGATCAGGACTGCTCTAGTAGTAACTTCCTTCCGAATTCTTCTTCTTATTGAATACAAAGAGATTGTTGGTTATTTTGGTTGCAAGGTTGTTACTTGTTTTGGAGATGTTGATTTTAATCATTCTAATGTCGTTGATGTTGTTGACGATGAAGAATAAGAAGGCGATGAAGAGGATGATGAGTATGATTTTAAGGATGATGATGAGGATGAGGAGGATGAGGATGATGATGATGATTTAGATGATCCAGAACACTTCTTTTGGTTTGGGCCAACGCTTGAGGATGAAGACGATGATGATGATTGGCCATACAAAGATGTGGTTACGATTGTCAACAGCAGCAGTGAAGAAGAAGGGGATTCTCACTGATCTAGGTTCTTCTATGCAAGAATGGTATTCAATCACATCTTGATCCATCATCTTTTGTTTAGTTATATATATATGTCTTTTTTATTTTTTTTTATTTTTTTTTTGTGTGTGTTATTCGTGTAATCTTATGTTTTTTTGGGATGTTTAATTAGTTTGTTTGTAAAGCTTCTTGGAAGTATAGTTTTTGTGAATGTTGAATATTTACGGATGCAATATTTTCTTTAGATTCCAAGTGCATATGTTGTTTAATTTTTGTCCATTGTTCATCTGTTGGAGTATCAATCTTTTGACAAAACAGAATGGATGAGTAATGTGTTTAAGGGGGCTTGGTCTAGAGATTTGGATCTGAAGAGTTAGGTTTAACCATGATTTTGTTGTGGCTTTGCTGTTAAAGTGATAGGATCATGAATATGATAGGGACTGTATATTGAGTCTTGTATCAACGATGAAAAACATAACCAAATTTTTCATAAATTGCAATGCCAAATATGACAAACTTAACCAAAAAAAAATCAAAACTGAGAGCACAATAGAACAATAGGCCTTTGACTGCTACATAATTTGGCTTACATATTAATAAAATTAGCATACTAAAAATAATGTAAAAAACTATTTCCCAGCTATAGCGAAAATTGAATTTAGTCAATGCCGAGTGCTCAGCCATAAATTTGCTTGTCTTGGTGGCTTCCCATGTTCTTATTCATTGTAATCATTATCCAAATGGTCACCACAGCTTTTCTCAAATGCATCCCAAGAAGCAAAACCCTTAGGAGGAGGATCATTTTCAACATATCTACTTGCAGGAATAATCCCAAGATTCATATTATGAACTATTTCCCATTCTTCATCAACATACTCTTCTAGTATAACACCAATGCTTTCCACAAAGTCATCCCATGAAGCAAATCCCTTAGGAGGAGGAGGATCATTATTAACAAGACCATTGTCAGGAACAACACATTTCTCATTAGAACTCATCCTCTCAATTCTTTCTTTCTTTTACTTATGAACGAGGTATCTAATTTCTTATTTCTAGGATCTAAATCTAGCTAAATATATTGTGTTTTCTTATTTATTTTATACATATCTAGTATGAAAATCTAAATATAGTGGATGGGTTATGTTTACCATGAATATAACAAACGAAAATTAAGATGATATATAGAAAGTGCGATTTTGCGGATTTTGCGAGACCCAGCAGAAAAATATTGCATTAGGATTGTAGGATTAGACTACTGATTGTTAGTTCTAATTAGACGCATATAATCTTGCTGAAACCCTAAAGAAATCTCTAAGTATACTGACACGTTAAGCATTCATGTCAATGAGATAGTACACTTGTTAAAAATAAAATTTTACCTTCCTTATTTAACAAAATAGTCCATTCACACTATAATTCAGTCTAGCAAGTCGTTACCATTCAACCTAAAGAGAATCTAAGAAGAAAACACCTTTATGATGCAATTTCTCATGATGATTATGAACATCTCTATTTGTATTTATGATTGTTGATGTGTTGCAGTGCATTGTATTTTGTTTTGAGAATATGTCAGTGAAATTTGTAGGTTTAGTTGATAATGAAACTGATCCAGACATACTATCTTATTTGTTTGTAGGATTTCACCATTTAAGGTGCATGGTTAACGTCTTGTCCCTTGGAAAAGCACGCCAACTGAATTTCAGATGCAATTTTTCCAAATACATTATTACAATAATCGTAATTTATTTTTTGCAAAATTCATAGACTGCACTTGTTGATCATGCACGGTTTACCAAGGTTTACATGTTTGCAGATCCGGAAGAGCCATCACCTCTTGACAAGAATTATGTGACGCTGGTGTATTGTAATATCTTGATTTGATTAATCAGAACACTAGTGTATTCCTGACATAATTAATTAATTAGTTAACAGATGGGCCATATCTTGAACTGCAGCATGGTTTGGCTCATGTATCATGCCATATCTCAAGTCCCTGACCAACAATTAAAATAAAAAAATGGTCAAACATAATAGGTCAATAAGAAAAATAAAATCAGCACACTTGTGTATATTTATTTAATTTTAATTAGTTAAAAGATGGGCCATATTGTGAACTGCAGCATGGTTTGATTCAGGCATCATGCCATATCTCAATACCGTGGTCCCTAACCAACAACTAAAATCAACTAATGTCAAAAAAAATAAGTCAAGAAAAATAAAATCAGTATAATTGTGTATATTTATTTAATTTTAATTAGTTAACAGTTGGGTCATATCTTGAACTGCAGCATGGTTTGGCTCAGGCATCATGCCATATCTCAATACCCTGGTCCAGGTGCTAAGATGGAAACCTCCTGATAATGTTTATATCTAAAAATAAATTTTGATGCTTCTTTTAAGTCAGATTCATTACAAGGTGGAATAGGGATTATAGTGAGGAATTGTGCAGGTAGACATTCGGGTGCAAGGACAATTCTTCAATGGAGGAATGAAGATAGGAGTTGAAGCTGGGGAGCTGGAATGTAAGGCGAATGTAAGGCTATGCTGGCAGCTCTTACTCTGGTACCCTCTAAGAACTTTAATCATGTTATCTTTGAATCAGATTGTGAGACTTAAATAAAATTCATCCATGATCAAACCTATTATGTTCATTGGATGAATCAAGCTTTGGTTTTAGATATTAATTCTAATTGGACAGAACACACAAATAGAGTTTGCTATGCATATATACCAACAAGATATTGCGAATAGGAAACAAAAACTATACAACAAGGGCAAAGGTAAGTTTCTATGTCCATGTGTGAAATGTCACAACCTCTACGTGCACAAGGCAAGTAAAGTTAGGTTTCATTTATATTCTTCTGAATTCATTAAAAATTATGCCGTATGGACTAAGCAAGGAGAAGGATACGAGTCATCAAGGTGGACACTTCTAGATGGTAATGGCAGCGACGGTCCGCAATCTGATGAACCAACACATGCTGCAAAGACTATAAAAATGGTTAGTGCTTTAATAGGAGATGCAACAGATACTTTTGAAAGGATTCTAAGAAGATGCAACGGATACTCAAAGATGCTGGGAAACCCCTATACAAGGGATGTGCCGATTTTACGAAGATATCTGCAAGGTGTAAACTGCTTAACTTGAAGAGCAATCACGGAGCTTCCGACAAGTTCTTTAATGAAATTCTACCACTTTTAAAATCCATGCTCCCTCCAGGAAATGAGATGATGAAAAGTGTTAGAGCATTGCTCGGTCGAACTCGCAAGCGTTGCTATCTCAAGCTTATTTGTCAAATTTAGTTTCAAAACTATATGTCTTGATTTCTAGTCTACTTATAGCTAAGTCTCGTACTAGGATAGTTAAGTGTAGTTGAGATCCAGACTCCATGGCGATCATCTTACGAAGACGAAGAAATACTCAAGGAACCAGTGAAACTTCATCCTACTAAAACGTATGTGGAGACTTGAACTTATCTATCACTCAAAAAGTCTATCTACTCTATCTCCTAATCTTGAGACAAGTCGTATAAGTATGATAGTTTTCATACATACACATTTGCTATTTCGAGCCGAGTTTACTCTCCTATCTATTTCTCAAAATATGTATTGGTAAGCTATCACTTTAACCATTTTTCATATTTACCCGTGATGAAAGTCATGATGACGCTTCAATCTTTAAAATAGCTTTGATGACGATAGTTGTGAATAACGACTGTTATAACATTATAGAATAATGTTTGAATGATTAAAATGCAGAGTTGAGATTACCATCTATGGATATAAGCATATATAGTGTGTTCACACATTAGTGTATAAATCCATGTGTCGGAAACCAAGTGTATGCATATGTGTGCATATGGTATTGGTAAAGGAGACAGGTTGGGTACGCGTACTGGCGGAACTTTTTTTCCTGGAAAATTCTGCTGAGTTTGGAGTTTACAAACTCATAAACCAGTCACCTTAGGTACGCGCACCCGTATGCGTACTGCCGAAACTTTTCTACCCGAAAAATTATGCTGAGTTTGGAAACTCAAATCTGGTAGCTAAGGTACGCATACCTGTACGCATACCTGATAAGTACATATTGCACATATATTTTGTGTTAATTCCATGCTAGTATTTGTTAGTTTTCTTGCAGATTATTGTGTGTTACGCTTGTTTTCTCTTATTTGTGTGCTATTAGGTGAATAATCCTAAAAGAAGTGAATTTGAGCTTAGTTGTGCAATGAAAGAAGCTAGCTAAGAGTGAAGAAGGGACAAAGACCAAATATAACTCATTCAAATACAAGATTTATACTTTTCATTGTGTAGAGGACGAGAAGTCAAAGCCAACCGCGAAAGAACGGAGTCATTTGGAGTTCGTATGAAGAGGTTATGGGAAAAACAAGAAAAGGGGAAAAATGGTCATTGTACAATGGTCAAGTGCTATTGACACCCTTCTGTATGTTAAGGGGCATCTCATGTTAATAGGCACCCTTACTGTTCGTTAAGGGACACACTCATGTTAAAGGGCAGACTGTTTCTTAGCAATTGCTAAAGGCAGTCGAGTCATTTAAATGGGGGGTGTCAATATTCAAATACTTCTAAAGGGCACCGGCGTCTTCTTACTCAGGGCACTGACGTCTTCTTACTCAGGGCACCTGCGTATTCTTCTTACTAAGTCTCAGTTGAGTTCTTAGTTTTTAACAGAGAACCATGGTTCTCATTTGTTGAGTGGTGACTGATGAGAGATCGATAATGGGTACGCTGTGGAAGGAAGAGTTGTACGCAGAGACGATGGAGCTATTGGTTTGCGATGTGTGCTTTTGTATGAAAAGCTGGTGACGGTTGAGAGCTCGAGATGAATCCATTGCTGTCATGGAGAAGAGCTCGAAAACGTGAAAATCTTGAGAACGTGATGGCATTATTACAGGATGTTGGCAGCTTACTTTTGTTGGGAACTGAATCTGTTGGAGCATGTTTTGTTGGTGGAGATGGTGATGAAACTCGAGAACAAAGAGCACGTGAAGACAACATTGGAAGTAATGATTCGAGGTCGAGCTGGAAAGGCTATAAATGGAAGAGAACGTTAAGATGGTGAGCAGGGTTAACAACATGCATGGTCGGAGATGAGCTGTACGGGGAATGGAGTTGAAACACGTGAAGCTTTTGTTGTTTGACAAGAAAAGCTGAGAACGTGAAGGCATGGCAGACAATAAACTCTGAGATGAAAAATGTGAGTCAGGTGATGATGCATGGCTGATGACTAAGTTAGAGAAGAATATGAACATGGGAGTATGGGCAGCTTACTTTCGTTGGAACACATGCTGTCTGTGAAGCTCGAGCATTGAAATGACGAAGCAAGGGAGTTAATGGACATGGAGGAGAACTGAGAACGTGAAGATATGAGCACGGGCTGTCAAGCTGATGATGCACGAGTTGTCGAGACAGCATGAGCTGGTGAAGCACGTGATGTAAAATGCTAGTGCTGCTCATCATGGTTTTTGGTTGAGAAGAAAAATAGCACGGGATGTCGGGACTGTGATGATGGGAAGTTGATGGAATGATGCTCGGGTTGCTGTTGTACCCAACACACAGTGATGGGTGTTCACATATTTTCACGTGAAAAAGGTATCACTCACACGCACGGCTGGAAGGTATTGTTCTTGGTAACAGAGATAGCATGGGTGAAAATAAAGAAATGCGCATGGGATGGAAAGAAAGCTAAAGAAAGAAATAAAGAAAGGGAAGCTGATGCATGCCGGGCTAGAATTTAGGAAAATTGTCGGGCTCATTTTCGTATAAATAGAGCTCGAACTCAGACATTTCAGGAGAGGAATACACCTCACCATCCCACACCTCACCATCCCACACTCTTCTTTGATTTCTTCTTCTGTTTTTATTTGTTAGTACTTTTAATTATGAGTAGCTAAATTTCTATCTAGGATTAGAGAGGAAATCCTACTATGTGTGATAAAATGTTTTGACTATTTTCTATAATAATTCTCTTGGTCCTTATTCTTTATTCGTAACGATAATGATTTTCTTCATGTGTCCTATGATGCTTGATAATTGATTTATATATTCTATGTTAAAGACTAGCATTTTATAGTGAAGAAGATTGTTAATTCTTTGAGAAACATAATTGCTTGAAAAGATTTATTTTCCGAGACGTATTATTTGTCCTAAATCGTCTTGAGTAATTTTGGGAGAGTATTATAGGGAATAGTTATAATCTTTTAGTATGTGTAGTAGTGATGGAATTTTGACATCCTAGTTTCCTTTAATTGAACACAAAAATCATTTTTAGCATTTCCATTATTTTATAAGTTTTATAAAAATCACCATCTTTTTGTCTAGAAACCGAATCTTTAAAAAAGTCCGAGAATTGAATCCCTGTACTTACCACTTGTAAAACTGCATCAGTACCCAAGATGGTTATTTCTCAAGTTGGTAGTTCATAAACTTAAAAAAATAAATTATAAGGAATACTATCTTTGCAAACCGTGGCTATATTGTTCATGAATTAAATCAAATGAATCAAACTGATTTTGTTTCAATTGTTCCTATGTATAAATACCTAAGAAATTGAACAACTCTTCAACTAGTTCTTTTGAAGTCATTTGAACTAGTTATGAGAAAGATGAATTTAATATGAAAGTGCTCATACGGCTAACCATTGGTTAACTATTTGTGAATCAAATAAGTGTACACGTTTAGGTACGATTACTCAAACCTAAATGAAATACATTTCATTTGTGTATGACAAGATAAGTTTCGATCTAACGGTTGAAAGATATTAGCTTGGTTGAATCAGGTTTTTCATCTAACGGTGAATACTGAATGCTTTGTTACTAAGCTAACATTGATTTCAAACCCTGACTTGAAAATTATATAAAGGAGAACTCTAACAACTGGAAAAACTAATCCCCACACCTCTTGTATGATACTAGTTGATTCAGCTAGATTCGATTCTCCTTTAACCATAAGTTTCTTCTCGAGACCCTGTAGGTTAACGACTTAAAGACTTTATTGGGATTATGAAGCCAAACGAAACTACTTCTCTTGTAGTTGAGCGATCTGATCTTTCCATTTTCTATCGTACGAGTTCAATTGAAAGATTGACTTGAGATTATATCTCCGATAGGGCAAGATAAAAATAAATCACAAACATCTTCGTCTCATCGTTTGTGATTCCGAAATATCTTGTTTCGCTACCATACGATTAAGATTATTGTGAGGTGATTGATAATTTTAGGTTGTTCTTCGGGAATATATGTTCGGGTTATCGATTGGTTCCTGTTCACCTTGATTTTTATCAAAAGATGGAACAAACTCGTAGGTTTATCTGTGGGAGACAGATTTATCTATTATCGTAGACTTTTCTGTGTGATACCGATTTGTTTATTCAAGTCTTCGACTTTGGGTCATAGCAACTCTTAGTTGTGGGTGAGATCAGCTAAGGGAATCAAGTACGTAGTATTCTGCTGGGATCAGAGACGTAAGGAGCGCAACTGCACCTTGAAGCAGTGTGAGATTGATTAGGGTTCAACTACAGTCCATATCGAACTTAGTTTGTAGTAGGTTAGTGTCTGTAGCGACTTAATACGGTGTGGTGTTCAATCTGGACTAGGTCCTGGGGTTTTTCTGCATTTACTGTTTCCTCGTCAACAAAACTTCTGGTATCTGTGTTATTTCAATTCCGCATTATATATTGTGATATAATTGAAATATCACAGGTTGTGCGTTGTATCGATCAATTGTGAAATCCAACCTTTGGTTGTTGATTGGAAATTAATTGATCCTTGGATATTGGTCTTTGGTACTATCCAAGTTTATATCTCTTGTATTTGATAAAGACTCACAGATTTATATTTGTTTGAGTATAGATCAAATAGAGAGATAGAGATATTAACTCCTTGATATAATTTTTATTAAGATTGAGTCTGACTATCTAATAGATTCTCTTAAAAGTATATTCAAGTTAGTCCATACATATTGCTAATTAAATATTGGGTGAGGTTGTTAGACTCCCGCTTTTTCAATTGGTATCAGAGCAGGAAAACACGTTGAAGATCTCAAAAGTATGTGTTTGTGGCGATCTGACTAGATGGACAGTAAAGTCTCTATAAACGCTTCACCATGAATAAATCACAATCTTAGAGAATGTTCTAAAAACCTTGTTATTCTCCAAAGGAAGTTGGATGAACAAATCCGGATCAACCGTGATC
Source organism: Papaver bracteatum (assembly GCA_023529315.1). Taxonomy (NCBI): domain Eukaryota; kingdom Viridiplantae; phylum Streptophyta; class Magnoliopsida; order Ranunculales; family Papaveraceae; genus Papaver; species Papaver bracteatum. The sequence goes on from JAJJWX010001376.1 coordinate 219,371, forward strand.
TTGATGCAGAAATTGCAAAGCATAATGATTTGAAGTCTGTCAAAATTTCTTCATTGATGATTAATAACTTCTTTGATTCCTCTCTACGAGCAACTACAGTGGTGCGATCATAACCAAATACCAAAGACTAAAAAAAGACCAAAATTTGGGTTTAGTCTGTGTTGTGACGCTACGGTAGAAGACTAAATTTGGTAGAGCGTACATTATAAGTTCGCTTGATGGTGGAGCGTACATTATAAGTTCGCCCGATGGAGCCTTGATCATGTTCATGTAATAAAGAAAAAGAAAAAAATACGGGGCGGAGGTATAAAGTACGCCCCACACTAAAGAAAAAAATATGGCGGAGACTATATTCATGCCTGGTGTGGGGCGGAGACTATATGCACGCCTGGTGTGGGGCGTACATTATATGTTCGCTCGACAATATTTGGTTTTGGTCTTGGTCCTAGACCAAATATAGTCCGGGATTTAGTCTTGGTCTGGATTTTAATCGATAGTCTGTCCCGCTATGTCTCATTTTTTGACCAAATATTTGGTTATACTCGCCCACTTTGGTTGCTCTAAAGGATCATAGTAATTCAAGTGTTGAAAAAAGTATATGCTTTGAGAAAATTTATAGAAGGAAGAACTTTTTAAATAAGATTACCGATGTTGGTCCTTGTATGTTTTGTAAGTCTCACAATCACGCTCCACATACATGTATACGTTTTCATAAAAGTATAAAAGTTGCGAGCAATCTCCACAAGAAAGCTGAACAATTGTTTACTTATTTATAAAGGTGTACAATACTAACAAGAAATCCTAAACAAGAAAGTAGTGTTAGTATGTGAGCATTTGCCTTAAAATCAATATCACCCTTTCAATGGTTTCTTGACAGTGGTTGTAGCCGACATATGACTGGTGACCTTTCGTGGTTTGTTTCTATAAGCGACTTTGAAGGAGGAACAATTACTTTCGGAGATGGGATTTGTTGCTACATTATCAAGAATGGTACGATCAAGCTTCCCGGTGTTCCAGAAATCCATGATGTAGTATACGTCAAAGGTATGATTAAAAATATTCTTTCTATAAGTCAAATTTGTGACAAAGGCCATAAAGTTATCTTTAATGCAAATGGATGTGACATTGTAGACAAAACTGGAAAAGTGATTTTTCAAGGAACTCGTGGTAAAAATAATTGTTATCTTCTTGATACTCAGTTTAGTAATTGTTGCAATTTGACTAAGGTGGAATCTACACATATTTGGCATTCACAGCACAACAAATGCAAATGCAAGTATAATAACGATATATTAGAAAATGACTTGATTGATTCTATTTAGTATAGGAAAGATTGATTGATTATCGTCTCTTAACTAAGATCATTAACAAGGAACTTAGTATAGGACACATCAATTATCGTCTCTTAACTAAGATCATTAACAAGGAACTTGTTAGAGGCGTTCCCAAAATCAATGCAAAGATTGATGGTGTATGTGGTGCCTGTTAAAAGGGTAAACAAACTAAAGTTCACCATAAGTCATCTCGAGATATTCTCACTAAGGCTCCACTTGATTTAATTCATATGGATCTCGTCGGACCAATCCAACAATCTACTGTTGGAGGAAAGAAGTACGCTTTAGTTATGGTAGATGACTACACCAGATTCACTTGGGTAGCATTCCTAGCTCATAAGAATTAAACCCTTGGTGAATTTAAGATTATTGTTAATAGGATCCAGAATGAACAAGGTCGCAAAGTAAAGAAAATTAGAAGTGACCGTGGTACTGAATTTAAAGAAACCAAAGTATTTGAATTCTATGACAAACTAGGGATTATTCAACAATACTCATCACCCATTACTCCTCAAGCTAATGGATTTGCTGAAAGAAAGAATAGGAATATCCAGGAAATGGCCAGGGTAATGCTCCATAACAAAAACTTACCTTTAAGGTTTTGGGGAGAAGTTGTCTTCATAGTATGTTACTCGATCAATCGTGTCTATCTACGATCTAAAACCCTAAACACTCCACATGAGTTGTGGTATGGTAGAAAACCCAACTTACACTATCTTAGAGTGTTCGGAAGTAAGTGCTACATCCTAAAAGATCGAGAATATAGATGGAAATTTGATACTAAAAGTGATGAATGTATCTTTTTGGGTTATGCGTCTGATAGCCGTGGTTTTCGAGTATTTAATCTCAGAACCCAAGTGATGATGGAATCCAAAAATGTTATTATTGATGATGTTAACAACTTTCATCATGATTTTTCTCCTGCTGGACTGCCTCCAACCGAGACAACTGAGAAAGTCAAAGAAGTTCCGGATTCAGTTGAAGTTATATCTACTATTATTGATCCTGGTATTTTTAGTGACGAGGAGAAAAACACTAATCATACTGTGCCTATTGAACAAGAACGTGTCCCTCCACGACACCTCTGGGTTCAAAGAAACCATGATCCCAACAGTATCATTAGAGGAAGAGATTCTACTATAAAAACTAGAGGATAACTTCAAAAAAATTGCAATTTTGGTTGTTATCTTTCACATATAGAACCAAGAAATATTGATGAAGCTCTTAGCGATCCCTTATGGGTGAATGTAATGTATGAAGAGTTAAATCAATTTCAAAGACAAGATGTATGGAAGATTGTACCTTGTCCTCCAAATGTCAATATTGTTGGTACCAAATGGATATTTAAGAACAAGTATGATGAGTTTGGAACTATTTTCAGAAACAAAGCAAGACTTGTCTCTCAAGGATACTCACAAATCGAAGGAATCGACTTTGATGAAACCTTCGCTCTTGTGGAACACCTTGAGTCCATCAGATTTTTATTAGCTCATGCTTGTTTTCTTAAGGTAAAGCTATTCCAAATGGACATAAAATACGGTTTTTTAAACAGAACCTTAAAGGAAAAAGTCTATGTAGCTCAACTTAAGGGATTTGAAAACCCTGAATTCCCAGATCACGTCCTTTATCTTAATAAGGCGCTATATGGGTTGAAACAAGCACCTCGTGCCTGGTTCGAATAACTGACCTCATCTCTTCTTGGAAAAGGTTTTTCTAGAGGAGGATCTGATAAAATACTATTTACTAAGTGGAGTGGAAAAGATGTTGTGATTTCTCAACTTTATGTAGATGATATCATCTATGGATCAATATCGGAGAAACTTGCACAAGATATTCAAGTATCTCTTGGAAAGGAGTTTGAAATGAGCAATGTTGGTGAATTAAAATTATTTTTGGGTTTACAAATTCAACAACACGGGGATGGAATTTACTTATCTCAAGAGAAATATGCTAAGTATCTCGTCTCAAGATTTGGCCTTGATAAGTCTACCCCTAAATTAACTCCTATGCATACCACTGGTAAGCTCCATCGAGATGATAAAGGTGGAAATGTGGATCAAAAACTTTATCGATCTATCATTGGAATCCTTCTATATCTTACAACTACTCGACCTGACATTGCTTTTAGTATTGGTTGTTGTGCTAGGTTTCAGGAAAATCCAAAAGAATCTCATCTTGCAGCTGCAAAAAGGATTATACGCTACATTAATCACACTGTAGGGTATGGTTTCTCTTACACTTTTGATACTAACACTGATCTTACTGCCTATTCAGATGCATATTGGGCAGGATGTGTGGAAGATAGAAAAAGTACATCAGGGGGTTTCTACTATGAATGGCTGAATCTTGTAGCTTGGCATATCAAGAAACAAAATTCACAATCCCTCTCAACATGTGAAGCAGAATACATCGCTGCAGGCTCATGTTGTACTCAACTTCTATGGATGAAACAAATGCTTGCTGATTATGGAATCAATACTGGAGTAATGAGATTCTTATGCGATAACACCAGTGCAATTCACATAACATAAATTCCAGTTGAGCACTCAAGGACTAAACACATTGATATAAGGTATCATTTTATTTGAGATCTTTATGAGAATGGTATCATTAATATGGAATTTGTGCACTCAGAGCAACAATTGGTTGATATTCTCACCAAACCATTAGATACTGCTACATTTAAACACTTACGACAGTCTATTGGTGTTGTTATGGTTCATTAGTCGTCCATAAATCTTGCCCCTTCTCTTATCTCGATCCTTTGGGAAATTGAGTTTGGAACTTTTCGAGGTGTAAAGTTATTTTCCACATTTGTTTCTAGTAGATGTATCTTCTAAGTATCTTAGTATTATCTTGGAATCCTTCTTTTCTTGTAAAAGTAAGGTCGCTCTTGTTGTTCTTTCCGGAATGACGTCAAATGGGGGAGAGTTCTTTTGAACTTGCGCTTAATTTCCATATCTTTGTGGGGAGTGCGGCTGTGGAATATTTTAGGAGTTATCTTGTATCTTTATAAACTCCTTGATGAATGCATTTAGCTTTGGCTTTATGATTGCATCTAAACAAAGTTGATATGTACTTTTCTTTGGTCTTGAAGCATCTCCGTGGAAATTTCATTAGGATCCCGTTTTCGTACCTTTGCCAATTTTATTGACAAAAAGGGGGAGAATTAATATGTAGTTCACACTACTAATACATATGGTTTTCCGATTATTATGTAAGGGGGATTGGTTTTCATGTTGAGATGAAAGTATTGACTAAGGAGGAGTGATACATATCACCATAGTATTGTTGTCAAAGTTGTGATACAATTGAACTTTGATACTGGGTAATAATACTATGACATTGTATAACAATGATCGAGAGCTTTTGTTTTCTCATTGTTATGGATATGGATCTTCAACAACTATGATGCTAAACTGAACATCTATGGAATCATGGGAGTACTTGGAAAATACAAAGTTTTCGAGTAATGTTGAAGCACCAAGGAGATCAAGCATGTGGATGAGAAGCTACAAAGTTTTATCTATTTTGTAATCCATATGTATTGATAGTTTTGTCACTAAAATTGACAAAGGGGGAGATTGTTATAGCATTGCTCGGTCGAACTCGCAAGCATTGTTATCTCAAGCTTGTTTGTCAAATTTAGTTGTCAAAACTATATGTCTTGATTTCTAGTCTACTTATAGCTAAGTCTCGGACTAAGACAGTTAAGTATAGTTGAGCTCCAGACTCCATGGCGATCATCTTACGAAGACGAAGAACTACTCAAGGAACCAATGGAACTTCATCCGACTAAAAGGTATGTGGAGACTTGAACTTATCTATCACTCAAAAATTCTATCTACTCTATCTCCTACTCTTGAGATAAAAGTCATATAAGTATGATAGTTTTCATACATACACATTTGCTATTTCGATCCAAGTTTACTCGCCTATCTATTTCTCGAAATATGTGTTGGTAAGCTTTCTCTTTAACCATTTTTTATCTTTACTTGTGACGAAATTCATGATGACGTTTGAATCTTGAAAATAGCTTTGATGATGATAGTTATGAATAACGACTGTTATAACATTATAGAAGAATGTTTCAATGATTGAAATGTAGAGTTGAGATTACCATCTATGGATATAAGCATATATAGTGTGTTCGCACATTAGTGTATAAATCCATGTGCCGGAAACCAATTGTGTGCATACAGCATTGGTAAAGGAGACAGGTTGGGTACGCGTAGTGGCGGAACTTTTCCTCCCGGAAAATTCTGCTGAGTTTTGAGTTTACGAACTCATAAACCAGTCACCTTAGGTATGGATACTGGCAGAACTTTTCTACCCGAAAAATTCTGCTGAGTTTGGAAACTCAAATCCGGTAGCTAAGTTACGCATACTCGTATGCGTACCCACGATGGTTATTTCTCAAATTGGTAGTTCATGAACTTAAAACAAAAAATTATAAGAAATGCAATTTTTGCAAACCGTGGCTATATTGTGCTTGAATTGATTCAAATGAATCAAACCGATTTTGTTTCAATTATGTCTATGTATAAAGAACTAAGCAATTGAACAACTCTTCAACTATTTCTTTCGAAGTAATTTGAACTAGTTATGAGAAAGATGAATACGGTTAATATGAAAGTGCTCATATAGCTAACCATTGGTTAACTATTTGTGAATCAACTAAGTGTACACGTTTAGGTACAGTTACTCAAACCTAAATGAAATACATTTCATTCCTGTGTGACAAGCTAAGTTTCGATCTAACGGCTAAAAGATAATAGCTTGGTTGAATCAGGTTTTTCATCTAACGGTGAATATTGAATGCTTTGTTACTATGCTAACATTGATTGCAAACCTTGATTTGAAAACTATATAAAGGAGAACTCTAGCAACTGGGAAAACTAATCCCTACACCTCCTGTGTGATACTAGTTGCTTTAGCTTGAGTCGATTCTTCTTTAACCTTAGGTTTCTTCTCGATACCGTGTAGGTTAACGACTTAAAGACTTCATTGGGATTGTGAAGCTAGACGAAACTACTTATCTTGTAGTTGAGCGATCTGATCTTGCCATTTTATATCATACGAGTTCAATTGAAAGATTGACTTGAGACTATATCTCCGATAGGGAAAGATAAAAAGAAATTACAAACATCTCCATCTCATCGTTTGTGATTCTGCAATATCTTGCTTCGTTGCCATACGATTAAGATTATTGTGAGGTGATTGATAATTTTAGGTTGTTCTTCGGGAACATAAGTCCGAGTTATCGATTGGTTCCTATTCACCTTGATTTATATCAAAAGACGGAACAAATTCGTAGGTTTGTCTGCGGGAGACAGATATATCTATTATCATACACTTTCTGTGTGATACAGAATTGTTTATTCAAGTCTTCGAATTTAGGTCATAGCAAATCTTGGATATGGGTGAGATCAGCTAAGGGAATCAAGTGTGTATCATCTTGCTGGGATTAGAGACGTAAAGAGCGCAATTGTACCTTGAATCAGTGTGAGATTGATTAGGGTTTAACTACAGTCCATACCGAAGTTAGTTTGTAGTAGGCTAGTGTCTATAGCGGCTTAATACGGTGTGGTGTTCAATCTGGATTAGGTCCCAAGGTTTTTCTGCATTTGCGGTTTCCTCGTTAACAAAACTTCTGGTGTCTGTGTTATTTCTATTCCGTATTATATTTTGTTATATAATTGAAATATCACAGGTTGTACGTTGTATCGATCACTTGTGAAATCTATCCTTTCTTTGTTGATTGGAAATTGATTGGTCCTTGGATACTGGTCTTTGGTACCATCCAAGTTTATATCTCTTGTATTTGATAAAGACTCACAGATTTCTATTTGTTTGAGTATAGATCAAATCGAGAGATAGAGATATTAACTCCTTGATATACTTTTTATTAAGATTGAGTCTGACTGTCTAGTTGATTCTCTTAAAAGCATATTCAAGTTAGTCCATACATATTTCTAATCAAAATATTAGGTGGGGTTGTTAGACCCCCGCTTTTTCAAAAAGTACATATGAAGCTAAGAAGGTGATGAGAGATTTGGGTTCAGGTTATGTAAAGATACATGTAAGCATCAATGACTGCATTCTCTGTAGGAAGAATTACAAGGATCACATCAAGTGTCACACCTGTGGGGAATCAAGATGGAAAGTTGACGACACCACCCAAGAGGTTCATGAAAAAATTCCGGCTAAAGTCTTGTGGTATTTCCCAATTATCCCAAGACTGAAACGGTTGTTTCAATCAAAGAGAATTGTCGAATATTTATTGTGGCATGACACTACCACAAAGAAAGACGAGGGTGTTTTATGGAATCCGGTGGACTCACCGACATGGAAAAATATAGATGAAAGATATCCTATAATTCGTGATGATCCTCGAAGTCTACGGCTAGGAATTTCGGCTGACGGGGTTGAAGTAAACAAAGGCATGCAAAAACAGCACAATGTGTGGCTAATTCTGACAGTGAATTACAACCTTCCGCCATCATTGTGTATGAAGAGAAAGTTCACCATGCTGTCATTAATTATCGACGGGGGTCTTGTAAGGACATTGATGTTATGTTACAACCGTTTGTTGAGGATCTCAAGGAATTGTTTGAGGGAGTCGAATGTTTTGATGCGCTGAAACAAGAGATGTTTACTCTATGTGCGGTTGTTTTATGGAAAATAAATGATTACCCTGTTCTCGGTACACTGTGTGGTTTCCCCTACCAGGGACGATACGCATGTAAGGTGTGTGGGAGAAATACTTACTATGTCAGTGATAGACACATTTTTGTATCTTAGTTGTCCTCAATTTTCTGTATTGTTGATACTCGATTTTGTACTTATTATAATGTTTTGTGTGTTTGTAGGTATTTTTTGGGAAATAAACTTTTTGGAAATATCGGCTCGAAAAATTGCTCGGAGCACCCCCCGGAGGGCATTTGCTAAATGAACCCATATTTTGGATAAGGGGCACCCCAGTTGGACACCTGTTATTCGCACTCCACGGACTGGATAATGGGCAGAATTTTTCTTCCTCATTTGAAATATTATTTTGGCGGGAAATAATGCTTTGAAAACCTGATATACTCTGATTTGATTTTGGAAGGATTTTGGCGAGATTCAATCACATTTTTGGACATGTGTGAACCAGTTTTGCTGAAACAGGATTTGTAAGTCCCTTTGTTTCGAGAAAATAAGGATGTTACGTGGATTAAGAGAAAACATGGAAATATATTCCCGTGAGTTATTCTAGGAATTTTCTTTATCTTTGGAAGGTTTTCTTGAGCCACAGCGTGTTCAACCTCATCTGAGACAAGTTTCCAGCGGGTTAGAGTGTGTAGAGCTGCAGTTAACGTGTGAAGAAGCTATAAAAATGAACTATTTCCTGTGACTGGCATAAAAGAATAATGAATTTATTGGAGGATTGTTCGCAGTTATGGGGGAGTATTCTTGGTACTGTGCTACTATATAAGGTGCTGGAGTTGATTAGAAGAAGGAAGAAGAGTTTGGGGAGAAGAACAGAGCGAAATCGAGAGCTACAGAGAATATTTTTTTCTGCTGCTGTGATCATCAAGAACACGAAGAACAGACGACTAGGGACAGTCGTTAAAAAATATCATTTATTCTCAGGCTGAGCAACAGTTTCACAGCGACAACTGAACAGTAACCGCTACAGTTTCTTTATATCGTTCTGTAACAGTATCATTTGCAACAATTATAATCGTTACAAATTGCTGTTTTCATATATTTTCATCATTGTAAGCACCTTTTGAGCAATGAAATCAACTTTTGAGCGTGTTTTCATGATGAGAAGCTAAACCCAACCTCTGGGGCGACGGAGGAAGCTATGTTTTACAAATGTGGTAATTCTATCAATTCTTGTTACGACTATTTGCACTGTTATTCAATTTGATTTATGAGTTTCATTGAATGGTTGTGATTACAATTGATGGTTCATGCTTAGATTAGATTTTTTGATGTCACATGCTTTAGTTTTACACCTATTACTTTCGAAATCTACATGAGGCAATGAACTAGAGTCAATAAAACTTTATCATTTGAGATTTTATTGTTTAGAATTGATATATGAACCATATGAGTGTGGAAATTGGTGGAATCCTAGCCCCGATCTCTCCATATTTATATTTTACAACACTTTTTAATTGAGTTTGTTATTTTTATTTAAAAAATTAAGTCTAAAAAATCTTCCTTCACAAGTCTTAACGAACCTTTTACTACAACATCATTGAAAATAACCATCAATTTTTGGCTCCTCCGACGCGGACTTATCTTTAGGCTAGAGTTTTTAGTTTTTAGATTTTTTAGATTTTTTTTATTTGTTCTATTTTATGTTTTTGGGTATTTGTTTTTTTATTACAGATTCTTGGATTTCGGAGCGAAAGAAAAAGGAGTTGCCAAAGTTTTCGGTGACCACTTAAAGGTTTGGAGTCAAAAGACATAGCGAAAAGAACAAAAAAAAAATCAAAAAAAAAAGAAGAGATTATTTTATTTAGATTGTATTAGGATATCTTATATTCTTGTAATTTTCTTTTTCTTTTGCACTTTATTTTTGGACTTTAGACTTTAAACTTTGGGACATTATTTTTATTTTATTTTAAAACCCTACAGAAGGGTAGTATTAAATATAAATTGTTTTCAGAGAAGGACGGCGATTACGATATCGCCTCGGCCCCTCGGGTTCGTACATGACATAGGAGTCGTGGCCCGAGTCGACTTCAGCGGTTCATCCCCCATCTTGTACGGGAGGTAAGTTTATATTTCTCCATCAAACTCCATATTCAACGTTCCCTTGTCCACATCAATAATAGTTTTAGCCGTTTTCATAAAAGGACGCCCAAGTAGCAATGGAAGAGATGAGTCCGGTGAACCTTCATCCATCTCTAACACACAAAAGTCAGCAGGGAATACAATTTTATTAACCTGCACAAGAACATCCTCAACAATACCCATTTGGTAAACATTAGAGCGATCGGCTAATTACAACACAATTTCATCCTTTTTCAAAGGACCTAGATTTAGTGAATTATACATGGATGCCGGCATAACATTAACGGATGCACCTAAGTATAACATTGCTTTATTAAAAGTGGTGTTACCAATTGTGACGGGAATGTCAAAGCTACCGGGATCCTTGCATTTCAGTGGGAGTTTGTGTTGTAAGATTGCCGAAGCATTCTCCCCCACACTTAGAACTTCATTGCCTTTAAGCCTTTGCTTGTTGGTACACAAGTCCTTCAACACTTTTGCATACTTGGGAACTTGCTTGATAGCATCAATGAGTGGTATATTCACATGAATCTTCTTAAGAACATCTAAAATCTCCTTTTCTAGTTCCGCCTTCTTAGAACTTGCAAATCTGCGAGGAAAAGGTATAGGAGGAACATAAGTAGGAATAGGAGTTTTAGAGTTAGGAATAGGTACCTCGGGTGTTTGGGGAATTTCATCCCTCTTTTCCTCCAAAACCGGCTCCTTTGGAGCTTCCTCTTCACCCAAATCAGCAACTTTGGGTTGCTCAAGTTGTGTACCACTTCTCAACGTAATATCATTGACACCCTCTTTTGGGTTAATGGGTTGATAAGGGAGTCACCCACTATTTTGTGCTTTCAACTTGTTGATATCAATCGCCATGGAGCCCACTTGAGTCTGCAAATCCTTAATCGCACTCTTGGTTTCTTGTTGGCTCTCCTTGAACATGGTAGAAATACCTTGCATCATTGTTTGTAACTTTGCATCGATATCGGAACCTTGGTTTTGAACCGGTTGTTGTGGTTGCTGAAATTGTTGTTGTTGCTGTTGTTGTTGAAATTGTTGTTGTTGTGGTTGAAATTGTTGTTGTTGCTGAAATTGTTTTTGTTGCGGTTGAAATCCACTCGGACGGTTGAAAGTAGATTGTTGGACTGCACCTTACTTGTTGGCATAGATGAAATTTGGATGATCTCTCCATCCCGGATTATAGGTGTTGGAATAGTGATCATACCGTCTTTGTGGGTTTGGAAAAACCGCATTAGCTTGCTCCAACTCTTCACCATATGAAGGTAATATAACTGCAGCCATCTTTTGCATCATGTTCTCCATATTGTCCATCCTTTGATCACGGTGTGATGATGATGAATCAATAACTTCATGCACTCCTCTAACCATTGGTTCACCTCTTGTGTAGAATTGTTGCGAGTTTGCATCCATGCTTTCAATCAAATCGGTAGCTTAGGCCACCGTCTTGTTCACTAGTGCACCACCACCCACTACATCTAGAAGATATCTATCACTTGATTGAAGACCTTCGTAGAAGTACTGGATTATCATAGCGTCACTGAATTGGTGGTGAGGACATCTTGCCACCAATCTATTGCATCGCTCCCAACATTCATACAAAGACTCTCCCGCATGTTGCTTTATTCCACAAATCTCTTTGCAAATTTGAGTGGCCTTTGACGCAGGCAAATACCTCTCTAAAAATATTTTCTTCAATCCGTTCCATGTGGTGACACTTCCGGCAGGCAAACAATACAACCAGTCATTAGCGCTGTCTACCATATAAAATGGAAAAACTTTCATCATTGCACCATCGGCTTCAGTCTCCGCTGGAAGCATAGCCTTGACAATGGTATAGAACTCCATAAGATGCTTATTTGGGTCTTCATTCTCCATGCCATGAAACTTTGGCAACTCTCTAAGCAACCCCGGCTTGATCTCAAAAGTTGAGTTTGCTTGGATACACCACCGTTGTGCATCAAGACTATGAGAAGCCAAATCCTTGAGTGTACAGTTTGCATCACCCATTGCTTCTTCCTCCTCAACTAGTGGTTCTTCTACAAATGGAACCTCTAGTTCTTCTTCTAGTTATAACTCTTATTCCACTTTTTGATGAAGAGCTTCGTGTTCTACTTCCAAGACGTGTTCTTCCGTTGTGTCTTGACTTGGTTGGAGTATTGTTCCTCTTCGAGTAGCTATCCCGCACCTTGGATAATTCCAATCTTTAGAAGCCAGGGATTAGTACCTGAAAAACAATTCTCGCAAACAAATAAGAAACAAGACAACAAACGAAAAGCAAATATGCAAGCAGAAATATGATAAAAAGAAACTAAAAACTTAATAACAAGCCGTTTGCCTCCCCGGCAGCGGCGCCAAAATTTGGTCGGTTGTCATCCGGTCAAATATAATTTCACTTTCTTACTTCACTAAAATAAATGTAGTATGCGATAAGAAAGAGTTCGTATCCACAAAGAGGCTTTTGTTGTTATAAAAAATTTCAGATTCTTAGTTACAAAGGGGGGGTTTTGATTTATCAAAGCAATAAAAATGAATTGAAAGCAAAGTAATAATAAAAATAATCAATAAGGAGAAAGTATTGGTCACGAGATAGTTTCATTCACAAACTCGAATTATCAATAATGACTAGAATTGAAAATTTAATCTCTCATTTACTAAAAGTCCTAGGATACCTTGATCGCAAGAGTATCCCGCTAATTCCCTGATTTCATCACAACCACATTAAAAGATGCATATGTGACTTCTTCCTAGAAAGCAACCTAAAGTGTAAAAGCACAATTAGATTTAACTCCCTAAAAGCAATAAGTTCTATGGAATAAGACTAATCAAGGCAATCAAAATGTGTAAAAGCACTAAATCGATTTAACCCAAGTTATGATTCATATGTGACTACTAGGATATATCACTACAAGCACTACCCACATTTATGCTACTTAGAATCAGGGACAAACAACGTTTTCGTATTGAAAACCCTAATATAGCTCTAGATATGAAAGCAAATCGGATTGATTCCGGACTCAACCAAATAAACAATCAAATCATAAACAATATGAACAATGAATCATAAACAATAAAGTTGAGACAAAACTAATACATTGAATCAAATCTTATTTGTGAAATCCACTTATTATCCCATAACCAAGAAAAGGTATTTAGTTACTCATAGTTTTTGAGTTCATCATAATCATAATAATCAATTATAAAATGAAAACGATGAAAAATAAACGAAAGCAAACCCTAGTAGAATCGCTCTCCTCCAAACTCCAGTAGAATAATACGTGATATGTTAAATCCAAAAGAATAGAAACTCTTTCTTTTTATAGCTTTTCAACTTCCCAAATTAGGTCTTCAAAGCCCAAGGTCCAAAGATAAGAAGCCTACCAAGCTCAATGTGAAATATACATGTGAAAATTATGTCCCAAAAAAATAGTTGTCGGAAAACTGTGTTTTTGGGAGGAATATGGCCGAAATCCGGCGCCTAAAAAGTATCTTCGGTGACCGGAAAAGTCCACCCGGTCACCGGTCAGAACTAACAGTCAACTGTTACAAACTGACGGCTGACTAACGGTCAACTTGGTCAAAGACTAAGTCAGAACCGAGTCATCTGGCTAACTCGGCTGACTAGTTATGACCAATCCACTTGCAAACATTGCACAGGCTTCCAGCCATGATGGTTGTGCCCTCCCTGCAACAACACCAGTGACAAATTCTGAACAGCCAAGCCACCTGCAACCTTCATAGCAGCCACAGTCTTATTTATTCATTCTACTACCAGTACTCAACTAGTTCACCTTCTCATAACATTGAAACACAAATCCACCACTGCAATTCATTATGACCTACTCCAGCTGCAATTTCTTGCCTCAGAAAGTATCACAGCACCATCAACTCATGCCCATCTGCAATCAATTACCAGATTCTTGTTTCTACAGCTTGCCCAATTAACTGAATTTCATTGTTTGAACAGCTCCATGTTTGTTCACCATTCAGTTCTCCACTGCCAAACCAGCTACACCTTTTTACTGTGACACAACCACTACTGCAAACCAAATCACCAGTGCCTAGCCATCAAAACAGAGCCCACACTATAACTCTTCTTAGCTGCACACCAGAACACCAGCTCCAGCACACAAATCCATCTTGAATCAGCAAACCATCTCACCATAGCAGCAAAATAATAGGTCATGCAACTTCTACAGCTTCACCACAATTTTAGTGATCAAAACCACCACAAGCAACAACACCTACAGCTCCACCTGCAATGCCATTCAATTAAAAATCATTTGCAGCTCAACTGAAACTCCACAGCCAACACCAGAGCCATGGCTCGATTGCAACAATAACCATCTCAGTTCTGCACTTGCAATTCAATACCATATCACTGCTATATTCACTTCTTCCTGCAACAGAGCCACCAACAAACTCCAGCTTAACAGCCTGCAACATCTTCAATACAAATCATTCTGTAACTTTAATGCCATAGCCACTTTGCTGCCAAACTATTATCACAACAATGCAGCATCAGATCATCCTCTCCACCAATAACACATAATTTTCAGCATTAACAGCTTCACATACCTCAATCTCTTCTTTCTTCAATTAGATAGCAGCTTTACAGCAACCACCAAACCTATAATGTATCATCATCACTGACTGAACTACTCATTACTTGCACTTTCTGTAACTCCTCCATAAGCTTAAGCTCCAGAACTGTCTCTATTGACATCTGAAACCATGGAAGCAACCACCATGTAACTGCAATACAACACTGCAGTTCTTACTCATCAACACAGTCCATGTTATAGCACACAGAAGCATCATTGCATCATCTTGTCCATCTGCAATGAGCTAGCACCATCATCAACTCAACCTCAACAACAACCCTGCAATCTCCTCTAAAACCAACTCTAGCTGTTGCAACAACACATTCCAGATCCATTTTTTTACCTCAATTCAGAACCCATCTCTTTATAATCCTCTAATCAACAGTAAACCCTTCCAACGATTACCTTGTAACAGAATCGATCAAACCCAATTATAGCATTTTCTGGTAATCACCAACTCAAACCCATCTAAGAATCAAACCGAAATCTTCCCCATAATCAACTAATAGCATATCAGTCACCACATTCCTTCTCCATGTTGCAAACCCTAACTCCAATTCGAATTCAACCTCTTGTTCTTTATAATTCCAACACATCTGCAAAACCCATTAACAATTCCTCCTTCTCTCTGAATTCAGATTCCTAAAACCCTAGATTATCACCATCTCCTTAATCTTCACAGATCTCATTCCTCTCCATCTGTTCATGTGATTTAAACATTTCTCTGAATTTCATTGATTTTCAGACCAGTGCAGCCACACTTCTCTGAATTTGAGGTCGAATGTAATGAACATAGATTTTAGGGTTGTAGGAAATGAAAGTGATACAGCCACCCAGGTGACAAGGATAAGGGGTACTAGATCACACATTGCTTGTCGGTTTCAGGGAACCGACTGCCTAATCACTTCTTTGCTCAATTGTCAGTTTTGGCAAACCGACAGTTCCTTATTCACCTCCTCCTTGTGCACGTCAGCCCGCTCCAAATATATCTCCCATGTGAATTGGCATCTTTGCCTTTTACGCTCCAAATGGACGATTTCTTCATCTTTTGCTCATATGGCTCCATTGCACCTAGTAAACTCAAATTCACACATAAGATACATATTTCACAAAATAAATAGCAAATAAAGCACAAATACTAGATATAAAATTAGGTGTTTTACAACACCTATCAGCAAGCACAGACAAGATTAAGAACTTCAAAACCATCTAGATAAATTCCATGTTTAAAATCCAAATATCATCATGTAAATCATCACAATCATGTATGTGTATTTGCGTCATGTATGCATATGCATATTGAAGTTGCTTCCACAATGTTGGTTTTAATATTGTTGTTGAATTTATCAAAGGTTTATTGAGATTAATTTAGAAGAATACCAAGAACCCAAATCATGAATAAACCTTGGAATAAATATTAGTTATTCCTTCTCATAGTAATCTTTTTCACCCAAAATTAAACCTAGGTGGTACTTTCCTCCTAGATAAAAAAAAAAAAACACAAACGAGCTCCATATAATAGAAAAACCTATAAGGTACTAAAATGGGGTTGAAGAAAAAAAAGAAATCTTTAATTTTAGACATTAACAATATGAAGAAGATGAATTCAAGGATGATAGAGATATGCATGAATATTGACTATTGACGAAGAAGAGAGATGATATTTATTTCAATTATTTGAAAACCTAAGGCCTGAAAGAGAACTGAGGCAAGGGGATCCAATCTCCCCTTACCTATATATCATTTGCACTGAAACATTATCGGCTTATATTTCTAAAAGTTAAGATTGTAAGAGTAGCTCCTCCAATCAGTCACCTTTTTTTCGCTGATGACAACTTCATATTCACCAAGGCTACGACACCTGAGTTCCATGCCACAAAGGATTATTTCCAGAAATACTGCAAAGTAAGTGTCCAAGAGATTAATTTCCAAAAATATGGTTTGTTGTTAAGCAAAAATTTACATCCACGGCATAAGAAATTATTGGAAAGAATCCAAGGAATTTACAACATACATCTTGGTGAAAAATATCTAAGAGCACCAATCAATATGCTTAAATCCAAAACTCAGACCCATCTCTCACTACTTTCAGTAGTTGAAAAAAGAGCAAGTAGTTGGCTTACCCATTTTCTTTCACAAGTAGGAAGGATAACTCTTGTTAAATATGTGGGGCAAGCTATGCTTATGTACCAGATGGCTTAACTTCCTAATTCCTAATAATATTTTTCATAAGATCGATTCTCACCTCATGAGATATTGGTGGGGGAGGACCCAAAGTCATCCAAAAGGAAGATTCATCTTTTGGCTCAGGAAAACATCTGTAAAACGAAAAAGGAAGGAGGATTGGGTTTTAGAAATCATGAAATAAACAACCTTTCCATGATGGCAAGAAGTGTTTGGAGACTAGTGGAAAATCCAAATTCTTTATGGGAAAGAGCACTTAAAGCTAAGTATTATGCAACAACTGATATCCCACATGCTAAATGTCCAGATACAGCTTCTTGGGCATGAAAAGTATCTACAAAACAATGGTGAAAATTAATCCGTTCATTTCATGGGTGGTAGGAAAAGGAAACTTCATAGATCATTGGTGAGACAATTGGATACCATCTAAAGGAGCTGCTACACCTAAGAAGAATACTACTCCTGATCCTAATCTCAAAGTGTCTGACCTCATAAATCAACAGACCAGAACTTGGGATTTAGTAAAACTTCGAGAAGTTTTTGACCAATCTTCTTTACAAAAGATTGAAGTTATTCCATTGACCATTATGCCTACCAGAGATAGAAGGATATGGGTAAATGCAATGGATGACAATTTTTCCACTAAAATTGCATATCATAGTCTCTCATTAAGGGGGGATAATGTGAACTCTGATTTTTGGCTCAAATTGTGGGTTGTAAAACTACCGGATAGAGTAAACTTATTTGTGTGGAAGGCATTGAAAAGAGCCTTACCTGTGAGACTAATTCTATATCATATAATGCATATTTCAGACATTCTCTGCCCTAGATGCAAAATGAAGCAAGAAACAACTATGCATTCAATCATATCATGTCCAAATCTTTTCATCAACTGATTTAATCTATTCTCTACACTATATAGTTGTTTGGGAAAAATGGATTCAAACCACGGACAATCTTATGTTTCCGTGATGGTATCTGGGGAGTTTTCGTGATTGTATTTTTGGAATAAATTTTCCTTGAAGACCAAACGAGAAGATACTGTCGACCTTTACCCAACACTATTTCCAAATACACATGATCTTATGTGTTCCAAAAACTGTATCCGTTACCATTTTTTTTAAATAAATCTTGAGACTAAGTATCTTTGATATATAAGTAAATCATACCAAGGTATGGTATTATTACCATACGAGAGGTCTTTGTTTCTATAAATCAAAACAAGTTATTTTGGCAAACAAAGAACCCATTTTTTTATTTGTAACGCATGATTCGTTTCATTCATATTTTCCATAGAAATGATAAACGTCTAATCGTCTATTTATTGCTAGACATGATGTCGCACTAATAGCACATCTTAGCCATGAAAGGTGTTACCATTTAAAATGATTGATTTGCTTTTAAGTTTTAAGATGACGATGTAGAAGTAATCTCAAATATGCAGGCATCTCTCATTATAAACTTGGTATGTGTACAAAATCTCTCTACACCGAACCGCGAAATCCAGTGCTCTTCCTTGCTCCATAAGATGGACCCCAGATGAAAAAAAGGTTAGACAAGCAGTCGTGATTTTCGCCGAAAAACGAAAGCATTAACCCATATTATTATAAACGGTCACATAAAATATTTTGTAAAGATTCGCACATATATAGGGGATCTTTTCAACCGTTTTAGTATGTAAAGTTATCCAGGGGCATAGGTATTAAAATTTTCAAATAACTTAAGAATTTTGGTATTAAATAAATTATAACTAACCTAACTATATAACGAGGGCCATTAGTATTCCATGGGTATATAAAGGAACACCCAATAGAAATTAGGTAGTTCAATTTTAGTACGGATTCTACTTTTCATGGATGTAGTTAAGCCTAAGAGCTTCTCCAATGGTTACTGTGTGTGTTTCCTAGGTGGAAACACAAACAAGACACCCTTATCCCAATTTCTCCTTAAATTTATAGGGAAAAAAAATCATTTCATCTCTAATGATGTTGCTGGAAATGTAACAAGAAAGTAAGGATAATTAGTTATACATCGTTGAATGCAAAGCTTTGGCATCGTCAACTAAATCATTGTACGTATAAAAAATTCTTAACATAAAAAATAAAAAATCAGATGCAAATGATTAACTTTACTGGTACATGTAGGTATAAGGTATAAAATTCATTTCAGAGTGGTGGATCACACTTAATGCAGTCTTTGTTTTCACGGACAGACCAACAAAAACAATTCTTGGGTTGTAGCATGGAAGAGCTCTGTAAGAAGGTATTGATATCAATTATCTTAATAACTACTTCCTTCATCGATTATAGTAATATATGTTGACAAAATAAATATACTAATACATTGTATAATAATTTCAATGGGAACGATTTCAAAGACACTTTGATATCGTTTGATGATTTGATGGAGAACACGTATTTTCTCAACGTGGTATTTTTGGAATCTAATGTGGAAACTGGAACAAATATGTTCATGATCTTGGAAGTCAATAGTTATGATACTCTTTACCAAACCAAAAGGTACATGAAGGAAGTAAATAATTATGATACTCCTTACCAAGACTAAAAGGAAACAAAAGAATGCTTTACATCCAAGATAGCCATCGCTTTTTACGTAGACATAGAGCATTTTTAAGGCGATGATAAAGAGGATGTGTAAGAATGCTAAAAAGAGTTCCTTTGCATTGCATCGTCTCCCTTGGAGTTTATATTTATTTTAGCCTTTTTGGCTCATTTTATTTTCTTATACACCAACTTATTTATTTTTTAGCTATAAGAAGAATATCATACTTTCCGATTTATTGTCTCTTTTTATAATTATTACAAGCGTCCCATATTCAATAAGCAGGAAACAGACCCATGCATCGCACGGGTGAGAAACTAGTTTTAATTAGAGATAGAAAATAAACAGGAGAGAGAAAGGGATAAGAAAAGGAATAAAGTTCAAAACAAAGGGTATATATGGCTAATATTTCCTATGTCTTTTTCACCCAAGCCTATATTTTACAAGTCCATTACTCCCATAGGGTATTGGTCATATGACCCATTTTCCGAATATGAATATGATCCTCGTCTACGACATCAAATTTCTTCCTACTACGTGAAAGAAAAGTCTAGCAATAAAGTAGAGACTTGTTAGTGTTCTAAACCAAAACAACTGTTAAGAACACAAACTAAATAGAACCCTAAAGATAAAATCCCTTTTTATGGGGATTAACCACCTCTGCTTTTGTAACAATAAGAGAACTGAAGTTGTATTAAACCCTAGAACAAACTATGAATATATAGAGAACATAACTTGAATCCTAAGCTAATAATAAATAAGGAAAGATATAATAACTCCTAAAATAACTAATTGGTGTTGGTGTCACAACAAAGACTCCTATTTGGTTGTTGTTTTTATCTAAAGTCGGTATCAAATTTCTTTGTTGGAGGCGCTTTCTTTTCTCTTTGCATTCAATTATGTGATGTGAGCGAGATATTGTGGCTATCATAAAAGAAGAACAACACTAAGAGATAAAACTAAAGCTACCTAATTTCATCAACTAACATGTAATTAATCAAGCTTTTAACTTTTAAGTGACACAAAAAAGGGTTCTAACTTCCGAGAAAAGATAATACGATGACATATACAATCGTTTGAGTCTTGATGATTCCAGAATCCAGATATAATGTCGGTTTTCTTGATGTCTTTGATGGAGATCTTCCTTTTTTTTGGTCGATCATTCTTGAACGAAGAGCTTCTACTCTGTCGACGATTTTAGATCCTTGATTACATTTCAATTGCTTCAAAGGTGAAATTCCTTCCTCTTTTTCTTCCATGAGCAAATCGTTTCTTTTAGAACCCCTTTACCTTAACAAGTTCGCTCGGTTCAAGAGCTCAATTAAATTTTCTTATTTCCAAGATTTACTTGTTTTGGAACTTGAACCATTTATTTTCCCTTTTCTATCTTTACCAACTGCAGAATCTCGATGCCAAAGGAAAACATAACTATTCTTACCAACTACTCCCTCCGTACCACATATATATAGGCGGAGGGACCAAATCTCTTAGATTAAGAATTCCTTTTTGATTTCATAAATATACATGGTTTTTCTTGTTTTACCCCTTATTATATTCCCTATGTTAGAAACATAAACTTGAATGTGAGGAAAACCAAGCAACATAAATAGGGGTAAAATGGATAAAAACCATCTTGAAATTGTCACTCCGCCTATCTAATGGTACAAAGAAAATATCATATTCCGCCTAAATAATAGGTACGGAAGGAGTTGCTTACTTGCAGTGTCATGTGGATGGAAACACACCCGTTCATAGAGAACATATTGCCAATTTACCTAACCTTTCAACAAAGTAATAAATAAATTATCAATGAAAACGTCGAGCGGCAGGTGTCACTAAAGTTCAATAGTAAAATTATTGGGTGATGACCAATGACCTCAGTTCAAAACCCGCATAAAATTTTGTATGCCCCATATCAAAATATTTTCAGCCGTGAACAATGACCTCGGATAATTCGCATATTATTCCGAACCGATACATTTAGCGAATTGTACGCGTCCGCACCTAATACGCGTGTTATATGGGGCAGCCGATAATTCGCGAATTTCGTCCGTTCTGCCTATACCAAAAATTGTGGGAATGTCAGGAATCGAACCTGAGTCCCAATGCTTCATAGAGCGAACATCAAACCAACGTGCCAAATGTTGATTTTTGTTAAACGTTTCATATGTTAAACCTATATTGGCATTATACTATTTTTACTTCATACTACACTACATTTCTCATCTTATAAACCATGTATATAAGAAAATTAGTCTTTTTGTTTATAAATACTTATAAATATATTATATATATCTGCCGAATTTTGGGTCCCAAATTCATATATCAAAAACGAATTATACACGTACGTATACAATTCCGAACTATTACCGAATACCATTGACCGGATTTTTGACCGACTTTAAAATTTACTAATCCGAATAATACCCGTACGTTTGTCATTCCGTACGTATTCCGAATTGCTAACCAGGATCCACTTCAGTTTAAGTTTCAAACAGTGACGAAATTAGTAGTAGCAGTAAACTTTGCAGTCAATAAAGTTCGAATCAATGTAACCTACGCACGTAGCGCATGTTAGCAAAAATCTCCATTAAAATGCAAAACGAAAAATAGAATAATAATTAAAGAAATGAAAACGACATTAAAGATAGAGAAGAAAAAGAAAAGTAAAGTAAAGTTTTTTTCCTTCTCATTTCTTCTTCTTCACTTTCTCTGTGCAATAATCTCCGGAACAAGATGATAACGCTACCTTTACTCTTCTAAAGAGATGAGGATAACCAAGTTCCGAATACTGGGTTTTTGACATTAAATATCATGGGAGGAGTTACATCATCAATGGCAGCAAAGTTAGCATTCTTTCCACCAAACCCCGCATCATATAAGCTAGTAACAGATGAAATAACTGGTATTATAACACTAAACACATATCCACATAGAGAAAATGTTGAGATACTTAAATTACCAACACGTAAAGGAAATGAAATTGTTGCTATGTATATTAGACATCCCATGGCTACTTCTACTCTTCTATATTCTCATGGAAATGCTGCGGATCTTGGTCAGATGTATGAGCTTTTCATTGAATTGAGTATCCACTTAAAGGTTAATCTCATGGGGTACTCTTCTGCACCTCTCTATCTCTTTCTACTTATCTTTCCTTTGATTTCTGTGCGTCGGTTTGGTGTTTTTCATTATGTAAAGTCATGGGTCTGTGGGGGTAGTGATATGTGGTGATCATTTGAAGTGATTTGAGGTATATTCATCTGAATTCAGTACACAGTTTTGCGTTTTTATGTGAAACGTGTAGGTGCGCTCGTAGTGTTCGATAATTTGTTGACTGCTTTTATCCTTTTAATGGTACTCTCGAGTGTTGGTTCAAAATCTGAGTTTTGCTAGAATTTGCGTTTCATTTATTGAGGAAGTAATGAAATAGGTTTGATGAAAATTATTTGGTTCAGACAGTGCATTTTTTCTATGTGCGTCACTTGATCTCTCCAATTTGGAAAACTGAGACAGATCTACCATGTATGTTTCATTGCCATCGGCTATATTTGGATCTGAACTCAACTAGTCTAACTGTCTCTTTTTGTACAAAAATATCAGTTTGAATTTCATCTCCGGTGAATAATTTTGGATGCATAATATGTTTGTTCAATGTTTGCAATTGAATCTTTTGTCTGTCTGGTCTTTTAGTTACCAGTTTACTGCTAGAGTTATATCTGAATCCTGATCGATTTATCATTTTTCTTGCTCATCATGGATACTAGTGTTTGGATACATTTCCAGCCAACTCATACTTTCCATGAATGCTTCTGTTTGTTTTCTATTTTGAAACGAAAATGTACATGGTCTAGAGTGTATTATCAAAGTAATGTAATCACTAATGTATTTACTTACCATGAGATCCCAATTTCATGCAGGTACGATTATGCAGGATATGGACAGTCATCTGGGAAGGTTTGTCTCCATCTGAATTTGTCTGTATCAGAATTTTCCTATCCTAAACATTGTTAATTACAGAGAGACAGTAATCTGAAAACTTCTAATTTCACATGTCCTGTCTTGTAGCCAAGTGAGCATAACACGTACGCAGATGTAGAAGCTGTATATAAGTGCTTAGAAGAAAGCTATGGTGCAAAACAGGAAAATATCATTCTTTACGGTCAATCAGTTGGAAGTGGTCCCACACTGGATCTAGCAGCTCGTTTGCCTCGATTAAGAGCCGCTGTTCTCCACAGTCCTATACTATCAGGCGTAAGAGTCATGTATCCTGTAAAGCGGACATACTGGTTTGACATCTACAAGGTTGCATTTCTATATTCAAAATTATTTAATCGTTCTTTCTTTCTAGTGACTTGCGTAATTATTCGCGTTGTATGTCTGAGCTTTTTTCCATCACTTGTTTATGTGCAGAACATTGACAAAATCCCATTAGTTAGCTGTCCTGTGCTGATCATTCATGTGAGTCTTTTCATTCTTACCTTCCAAATTACTTAGCTCTTCAATGCAATTTGCGGAGACTATCATAACATGCATCTCTTCCATGTCATTATGCAGGGAACAGCGGATGAAGTTGTTGACTGTTCACATGGGAAGCAACTATGGGAATTGTGTAAAGAGAAGTATGAACCTCTATGGCTTAAAGGAGGGAATCACTGTAATTTGGAGCTCTATCCTGAGTACATTGCGCACCTCGAGAAGTTTGTTCATAGTGTTGAGAAATCAGCTTCCCGTAGAAGCACTTGTAGACGGAGTGTTGACCTATTAGAACATACTAGGCGGAGCACTGACTGTTTTGAGGCTTCTAGGAAGAGCACTGATCGAAGAGAGAGTAACATAAGGCAGAGCACTGACAGGCCTGAGAAACTGAAAGGTCTCGACTTCAAGCCTAATATAGACAAATTAGAAAAGCTGAGAATGCCTTTTGATCAAATGGAGAGGTCTAGAAGAAGTGTAGATTGTCTTGAAAAATCTCGAAAAAGTATAGATCACCAGGTTGAGAGAGGGCGGAAGAGCGTAGACCGATTGGATAGAATATGGGCCGGGTAAAATTCTTCTCACTTGATGTATAATGATTATGAAAAAAGAAATAAAATGTTATTTTAGCATTTTAATTTATGGTTCTGATCTGTGTAGTTTGGTTGTCCAAGTTCCATTAATAACTGTATGTTGCACGAAATGAGAAAAGGGTTTACTCTCCTAGTGTTATTTTTGTTTTGTTTTTTAAATCCTTGCTTTAAAGCATGTAAACTTTGCCATGATATCTAGGTAGAACTGTAGTTCTAAATGTCAAAAAACAAAATCTCATCATAGTGAGTTGCATTTCATTTCATATCAGTTCCAATTTCCTTCCAACTTACAGATTTCCTCCATTTCTTCTCTGTTACTTGCATAGAGGGTTTACCTGTAAGGAGAGTTACTACTATGTAATCTTATTAGAGAGTAGTATGATCCCCCATGTCCGATTTCAAGTAATCTGGAATGTGATCCTTGTTCAGCAACTTCCCCTTTTTTTATAACTGCTATGGTGTCTGCTTTCTGTATGCCACAACTACACAGGTTCTACCAATCATCATTTTCCCCGGTGCTTGTTGAACCAAGTTTTCTGATACACTATCCAGTGCGCTAGTTGCCTCATCCAACAATAGAATCGCTGGATTCTTCAAAATTGCACGAGCGAGTGCTATTCTTTGCTTTTGACCTCCCGATAGCTGAACCCCTCTCTCTCCGCAGTAAGTTTCATACCCGTTTTCCATGGAACTGCAATACATAATACTTGGTTAAAGCAAACAGAAGACTTTTTTTTGACAGGCCTAATGTTTATTTTCCCATACCTTATGAAATCATGAGCATTGGCAAGAAGTGCTGCCTGTCTTAAGTTCAGCTTCGGCAACATTGAGTTTCCCATAAATTATGTTCTCACGGATGGTTCCTGCAAATAGAGTAGGTTCCTGACTTACCAAGGCGATATGTGATCTTAAGGCTCTCAAGTTGTAGAGCTTGATGTCTTTCTTGTCTATCTCTACTGATCCGTTCAGCGGATCGTAAAACCTCTCAATCAGCGAAATAATAGTGGATTTGCCAGACCCACTTTCCCCAACCAGTGCCACGGTCGTTCCAGCTTCTATTTTGAGACTCAAACCCTTGAAGATCATCTGGTCAGGCCTTGCTGGGTAAGCGAAGAAAACATTTTTCAGCACAATATTCCCCTCAAGTTCCTTTTTAGGTTCGATTCCTTGAGGATCATCAGGGTCAATCTCAGGTTTCCTATCTAGGATGCCAAACACTGATCTTATTGCATCGGCACCCTTTGCTAAATCTGAAGTCATGCTACCTGCATCAGCTAGTACTTACCTGTGCTCATCAGGACAAAGAAGGCTTGAAACATGTGCTGTGATGTTATTACATTTCGATGTATTAGTCTCCCTCCGTACCAGAAACTTAAAGCTATAGAGGCTGTTGTAAGAAACTGAGAGCTGAATAATCCTATTCCTGCAAACCATGACTGTTTGACACTCTCCTTGTGAGGACTTGTCTGGGTAGTTTCAAAGAGACTCAATATCCTATTTTGAGATGAAAAGGCAGTAATGGTTCTGTGATTTACAACTGCTTCACTCGCTAATTGACTCCCTTCATTTTGTGCTATTCGGGCTTTTTCTGACATTCGCTTCATCAACACGCTCCTTGAATAGAAACAGCAAATGAGAAAAGGTTGCATAGCTATCATCACAGGGGCTAACCTCCATGCGACAACCAAAGCTAACACACAAGCAAGCGAAGCTCCAGTAAAGACCTGAAGTAGCATTGCTACCCGATCTCCTACAAGACCGAACCATGTTTGCTTCTGTTGCTAACCTTGCATAGATTGCTGCACTAGTATTCTCATCTTGATCAAACCATCCAATCTCAAAAGTCAGCACCTTCTCAAGCATTTTCTCACGTACCCGTTTGGTTAATCTCTCTCCCTTGACAGCAAAGTTGTAATGTTACAGAAGATTTGTGACGAAGCTGAGAACTGTTAAGCCTAAGAAGATGAAGCAGTAGAGGTTGGTCTTTGATCGTATAAGATTGTCGTCTGTCAAGTAGTACACTGATACAACTGATCCCAAAGAGAAGGCATGTGTTGTCTGAACTGCTCCGAAGCCAATAGCTCCCAAACACCCAAGCACGGCTCTCTTCCACTCGGGTGCATTCATCGTCAACAAACGCCACTGAGAAGGTGTTGGAGGATAAGAAGAGACCAGGTTTCCATCTTTCTCATATGGATCATCATTGTAACTACTTTGGATGAACGAATAGGCTGGACTGGGACAGAATGCAGGTGTGAAATACGGAGATGGGCTGTTTTGACCGCTCGATCTCATACTTATTGGGCTCGGGAAACTTCTTGGCATCGTTTGGTGCTTACTTTCTGTTTGTATATTATTTATTGGGATTCAAAGAATCGTTTTGCAGTGCCTTGTGCTGCAACTCCACCATCTTTGAGTAAGTTCCTCCACCTTGTCTGTTGTTCATTTGAGTTAGTTCATCATGAGTGCCTGATTCAATTACTTTCCCAGACTGAAGAACCAGTATCAAGTCGGATCTACGTATTGTCGAGAGTCGATGAGCAATTATGATTGTTGTTCTCCCTGGTGAAGCTTTATCCAGTGCGTATTGTACAGTTCTTTCTGATTCCGCATCTAGTGCACTAGTAGCCTCATCCAACAACAATATTTTTGGATCTCTGATTAAAGCTCTGGCTATGGCAATCCTTTGTTTCTGACCACCAGATAATTGAACTCCGAATTGGCCAACCTGGACAATCGAACTTATATCAGAAGAATCAACAGTAGCGACCCTATAGTTAAAAGAGAGAGAGAGAGTATCAGCCTACTTGAGTATCGTATCCATCTGGTAATTTACAAATGAAGTCATGTTCATTAACATCCTTTGCAGCATCAATGACAAGCTCTGTAGGATCGAGAGAGAGGAGAACACACGCGGAAGCATAAAACAATTACATTGATAATCAAATTCGGTGTACATTCTCTCATGGCTTAACAGCCTACTTATAGTCTCACAAACTTGATGATCACTCAAAATACTTTCCTAATAAAAACAAACTCTAAAACAAGCAACCGACACAACTTGTTGTTCTAGTTAACTCGAACTTCCAAATATCGCACAGTGTGTCAACAACGTATGTTGATCCAACTTGACTGCGTCAACTGCAACAGTTGATCCATTCGGACTGGATCAACATCATATGTTGATCCACGAACCAAATCACCATATCTTGGTTTAACTTCCAACATCCTCCCTTAAACCAAGATATCATTCAACGATAATTCTGTATCCCTCTTCTTCCATTGATAAACGTTTGCACGTTCTTGTCTTTTATCATTTTTCATTCCTCTTCTTCCATTGATAAACGTTAACACGTTCTTGTCTTTTCTCATACCAGAATTTCGTCATCATTATCAAAACAATCTTCTTCACAACAATCATCACAAGCTTCTTTTCACGTTCTTCTTCATCGCAGCGGAACATCAACCATAACAAGCTAGAAACACCTTATTGTGCTCTATACAACTTGCTAACCAAACACAAAACCAATTTATTTAACTTATCACCGAGCATTGTAGCTCATCCACATCTCTTGTTTACTCGCAGGATTTCCACACTCTTCAAATTCCACACTGGAATTTCTTCACAACTCTATCTAAATCCCCACTGGGATTGCTTCACTTCTCACGATCACAACCTTATGACGTCTCTTCTCTTCAATCTCTCATCACCACCTGGTGATTACTTCTCTTTCTTCACAACCTTGTTGTTGTTTCTTCTCTTCTTCTCTTCTTTTTTGTTCCAGCCACGCTATTGTTACGAAACCTTCACACTTCTTTTCTTTTCAAGATTCTCTCACAATCTTTCTTTTGTTATGCTTCTGCCACAAGCAATAACTAACACAAAGTCTGCCACACTTTGTAAGATCTCCAAGTTTCTGCCACAAACTCTTCAACCACACTTCAATCTTCCAACATGGTTTGAGATTAAACTCCTACCATCCTCCCTTAAGCTCAAACATCACCACCCAACTTTCTTTGTCATTATAAGCTTCTGAATTCGATCACCTTAATCAAACTGTACTAGTCCTGACTGTAATACCAGCTTTGATCCTCTATCAAACTGTACCAATCCTTTGACTACAATACCAACTTTGATCCTTTCATCTTTTTCGAATCCTTGACTTAACCCTTCGAATCAACCACTTACCCAAAAACTTCTTACCTCAACAAACATCAAATTTGCTATCTGCAACGTCTCTGACAGAAAACATCACACGTTTTTATTATCATCTGCTGTCACAAACTGTGACCATTCTTTTGTCACGCTTCTGTTAATCTGTTACAACTCCACTATAACAACTTCTACTGCAATAACTCTTTTGTAACAATTCTTATGTAACTGTTCTGTAACAACTCCTCTGTCACACTTCTGTAACAACTGCTCACTGTGATTGTTCTTAGTAACACATCACATACTGTAACAAACCTTCAATAACACTTTTTTTTTTGCGGATCTAACTCTCATGTCACATACCGTAACTTTCACTTCTGTAATATTCACGCGCAGCTAATCAGCATGAGTAGCAGTAGCTATCAAGACCCCCTGTTTTGATCAGAAACAAATCTTCCCTGAACTTACTCGAAACCAGAGTATAAACACAACACAACGTTTCACAGAAATCATCATGGCATCATATCCTTCTTAACTTCACAGTAAACATCATCTCCGGCTTCACATGATAATGGAAGAAACCTTCATCATGAGCTCCAGACTCTCTGCATCTTCATCGTCGTTCTTTCCACAGTCATCAATCATCATCATAACCCCATCTTTTCTCCCAAAAACTCCCTGAACTTCGAGCACAACATCAACTTTTCTTCTTGTTTTTTTGGTCAGAGATCGTTTCCAACCCATTGCTTCAACAATTGTTAACCATCACGGCATCATCTCATCTTTTCTACGGAAGGTCACCCTGTGTAACGAACCAATTAAACTCAAGCTATATTTCACAAAACGTCGACGGAAGCAGTAAATCCTTCCATGTTTAATCTCGTAGTCACCATCATCTTATTCTTACCTGATTTTTCTCGTGTCCACCACATCATAATAACTTCTCAAACCCTAGTCTCAATATTCGGAGAACACAAGTTAAACCCATCGCAACAAGTCACGATTTTTACCAACCATTCCTTCTTCTGTGTTGATTTCGAACCAACAGATTTGATTTTAGCTCAACAGCCACCAACACCATGATTGCAACAGCAGAGTCCTCACTTTGTAGCAACCACATCAAGATCGTCTTCATGTCCGAAAACTTGAGATGAAAAAACTCCAATCACGACAACAACTCAACTTTCTTAGATGTCAGCAATTCGTCTTCCTTCCTTTTACCGTTAGAAAAATCGTGCAACCAACTTTCGGAAGTCTTCAAACTTTTGAGAAACACCAACGTAATATAGCAGTATCAACAATCTTCCTTCCCCTGAAAAACAGCAACAACTTTTTTAAGTTCTCGAACCTTGGTGAAAGCACACACCAACATAGCAACCCGTCTTCTCTTTTTATTTTTATTTTACTTCTTTTAAACTCTCAAACCCTAACGCAGTTTAACAAACTATTTGCACAATTTTTTTAAACCATCAGAACTTCACAATGCCTTTGTTAAACACTGCGATACTCTTTAACACAGCAACGAACCATCAAACTTTGCACAACTTCTTATCCTTTAATGAAAAATAATTCTCTAATTATTTCTCCTTCTCCTCTCCTTTCTTCTCACCTTGCTTTGATACCAAATGTAGGATCGAGCAAGAGAGAGGAGGGCACACTCTGAAGCATAAAACGATTACATTGATAATCAAATTCGGTGTACATTGTCTCATGGCTTAATAGCCTACTTATAGTCTCACAAACTTGATGATCACTCAAAGTACTTTCCTAATAAAAACAAACTCTAAATAAAACACACTTCTAGAAACACAAAGAACTCTAAATATAGTAAAACTCTAAAAAATTTGTCCTGTTTTTGAATTGAAATCAGATCTCTTGTATGATTAGTCATGTTGCTACTGTTGTTCTCTCTTCCAATCTCGTAACTCTTTTGTTAATTTAATTTTTTCATGGATTGAAATTTATTTATTTATTTACTCTTCTGTTGATTTTAGTTTAGATCATGGGTTGGAAATCATCAATTTGATGTTTGTTTCTTAATTATAATAAATCCTAATTCAGTAATTTCAAATTTATGTTGTTATTTTTTTTATGTAGAAGCGTGTTATTAGGGTTATGATGAATCTCTGTAATTCTTTTTTTTTGTGTGTGTGTGTGTGTTCATTGTTAGGTTGGATGTAGGTATTATTAGTGATGATGCTGTAGATATGGCTGGTGGTGATATGGTTTGTGCTAGTTTTGATATTAGTGAGTGTTGATATGGCTGGTAGGGGTGACTATGGGGATGTGAGTTATAATATGTAACATTTTTCAATGTCTTTAGTTTGTTCTTTATTTTAGAACCATTTTCTGTGCATCGCTTGCTTACATAGCATGATGCTATGAATTCTATGTTCGAATGAGTTACTAAAGTTGTTTCCTAATTCTTCACAGTATTTATTTCTTTGTTACCTGTAGGATCAGAATATCGCCACAACAATATTCTTACGAAATTATTAACAACATTTCTGTGAGTTCTTCAACAACACTCTGCGAGCGTCGCAGAATAATTCAAAGAATGACGTAATAGACAACGACAACATAAAACATGAGAAAGATGTGAAGATTTTGTAGTTGGAGAGAATGCTCGTGAGAACAAGGCGGGAGCTCACGAGAACAAAGCAGGAAATGAAGATTTTGTGGTTATAGAAGAGTCTCGCGAGCACAATAGCAGAGCCTGCGAGGAGCATAGCAGAGCCTGTGAGAAGCATAGCAGCGGTCCTAAAATATGGGAAATATGAGTTGAATGTGAGCTGTCATCCACCATGAAGATATCTATATAAAGAGAAGAGCATGAGAGAGAAGGGGAGAGACAATTTTAGGAGAGAGAGAGAGAGATTTTGCGGAGAGATTTTTAGAGAGAGAATGTATTTTTCCTTATCATCTTCTCCCCCAAAACCAGATTTAGAACTCCATTAATGGAGATTATCAATGTAAAATCAAATGTAAATTTTAACAATCATAGTGAAGAATCATGGATGTAGATCAAATTGATCGAACCATGTAAAAAATCTTGGTATCCTTTTATAATTTTAGCAATTTTACTACCAATTTTATATGTAGATCTAGAAATTAATATCAAGATATAATAAGGGGTGTGTTGTAGGAAACCTGCCACTACATTTTAGCGCTAGAAACAGGGAACCGGCTTGTTGGATTGAAGAAGATAAAGAGAAATTAACAATTGTTAATGATGAATTCGATTGGATCTATGAGTTACAGGGGAAAATATGGAAGTTTTGGGCGAGAACTTTACATTCTCCAATAACAAACGACATTTGCATTTCAGGAGTGTAATGAGAAAAGAACGATGAAGAATAGTCAACACAATTTAAGAGAAATGTATACAGAGAAGCAGAATCGGGATCAATTAATTCTTCAAACATGACAAATTTTTTCTTATCTCCTTAATTATATGTTCATAATTTAGATCCGGGAGATTTTGAGTTTTAAACTATTAATCTTTGTTTTTAACAAAAATTGCTTTTTAGTGGATATTTTGAATTAACAAGAATTTTGATCATAAATTTACATCCATAAACCTTGAATTTAATTATAATTATTTGTGCAGAACTCAGAAAATCTTAAAATTTTCATTTTGGTTCAAAGCACAAAAAATAAAATAAATAACAATAATCTATACACAAATTCGCAATGAGAAGAAAGGCCACTTAATTTATGTCTTAATCAAAGTTTCTTGTTTCTCTTTTGTTCATTAACTTCGCAGGTACGTAGCATGAAGGAATAGAACGAAACATTAAGGGAGAAAAAGGATTATGCTTCTCACAAACAAGGGACATCCAATCAAAGATAGCCAAATGACGCGAATAGCTTAAGAGTGAAAAGCGGGAAGAACTATAAGTATCAGTGAATGAAAGAAACAATTAATTGTTCATGTCTACAGCACTATCATCAATTGTCACGCTCACCTACTGTTAACTAAAGCAAATGTCCACAGATAATTAAAAATTTTGCTTTGAAATAAACATTTACTATTACACTCAAATCTTTAAAATGGGCTTTAAGAACATTTGCTTTACTTTTCGTCATAATAATTAAAGGGAACATTATTTAAATACCCTTATTATAGAGCCCCTTCTAAAATACCCTTATCAACTTATACAAATACCCCTAAGCCTAATAAATTACTAAAATAACCTCTTTTATATAGTGTATATACAAAACCACCACCATTACCACTATTCAAAAACAAAAAAATCTCTAATGCCCACACCATTGTCCAACGCCAACCAGCACCACTGTCCACCGCTTCCCACCACCGACCACCACCACCGCCACCGACCACCACCACCACCACCACCACCACCGACCACCACCACCACCATTGTCCACCACCGCCGCCGCCAACCACCACCATTGTCCACCACCGTCGCCGCTAACCAACACCACTGTCCACTTCCACCACCGCCGCCAACAACCATCACCACCGTCAACCACCATTGCCGCCGCCAACCACCACCACCATGTGGAGTCAACTTGCTGAAGTTGTGTCCACATCGGAGGAAACTAGTTCAAGTTGTCTTCAACAAGTGAAAGCAACTAGCTCAAGTTGTCTTCAACAAGTGAAAGCAACTAGCTCAAGTTGTCTTCAACAAGTGAAAGCAACTAGCCTAAGTTGTCTCCATATATGGAGGCAACTTGCACAAGTTGTCTCTAAAAAAAATAAAAATTATACACAAATAAGTGAACCTAGTGTGAATCGAACACACATCTTCTGACATATAGTCAGTTGTGCTACCATTGCACCACGGGTTCTCCACCCCATCATCAGTTTTTCAACCAACAATTAAAACAACCACCATACAACACCACACCATCCATCTTTGCACGCAACTCTACATGTAATGACTTCATGACCACAACCGTTTATGCACACTTGCAACATGAGCCAATAACTGCAGTCACTTCCATGCCCCTACTCAAAGACCATCAACAACACATAAGCGTAACAACTTCTTGTTCGATTTCTTGCTGGATACATATTGAGTTCATGCTCAAGTTCCTAAGCATTCATCTATCCTCTTGACTTTAAATCATGAGCATCAACAACACAACCATCATCAGCAAATCAACACAACTTTGTGTTACCATTGCACCACAAATTCGTCAATGAGCTCAAAAGCATAACCAAGTTGCCTCCGAAATGGAATCAACTAGCTCAATTTGCCTCCAATCTGGAAGCAACTAGCACAAGTTGCCTCCAAAAGTGAAGGAAACTAGCTCAAGTTTCCTCCAAAAGGTGAAAGCAACTTGGTCAAGTTGCCTCCAATCTAGAAGCAACTAGCACAAGTTGCCTCTAAAAAGTGAAAGCAACTTGGTCAAGTTGTCTTCAAAGTTGGAAGCAACTAGCATAAGTTGTCTCCAAATAGTAGAAGCAACTTGGTCAAGTTGAATATCACACCATCGAAATGGAGCTATTTTCGATGTTTCTACAGTTCAATATCACACTATTCAAGCAAAATAAAATTAACTGAATCGATAATGGCATCAAGAGAGAGTATACCTGAAATTTAGCCAACTAAGTTGCAGTAAAGTAGCCTCCCTGCAACCTCCAAGCTTGGCACCACCAATGCATTCAAGCTTCCCTGTAATCTCGCACCTATTCCACACCGAACAATAGCTTCATCTCTCGCTTCATAACAGCTCAAACACCAACCAACAATTCAAACCACCACCAGACAAAACAACATATCCTTCATCTCTCAACATCGCAAACTCTACCTGCAACAACAACTCAATTGCAGTAAAGCAGCTTCATTAAGCTTGTCTTCAACATGTGCCGGTGTTGTTGCCAATCCAAAAAAGAACCCATTTTCTTCCTCTGCAAAGATTACAGCAAACAACACACTTTTCAAAATGCAAAAACCTGATCAACCAATTATGATTTTTCATTTAAAATGAAAAAACAGCAAATTAGTTAGTTCAATTTCCCCCCAAAACATGCACTTCCACCAACTTGGAACCATACTAGCTCCACCTCCATTACCTCCGCCTGCCCAAAACCTTAACCACCTCCTCCAACAAATTCACCACATCACCATGTCCTCTATCCACTGCCATAATCCATAATTCCACTCTCTGGTGCACCACCCAATCCTCTGCTGATTTCACCACCAGCCCTCCCTTCACCTTTCATCCACCACCTATACCAATTCCACCACCACCACAGAAGAGCCTCATGTTGTCCACTTCCACCAGCATCCCCTCCAACTCCTCTTCCACCACCAACAACACCAGATACACCACCAACAATATAACTGCAATACCAACATAACGTTAAGCCATTTTCACTGCCCTTTATACAACCCATTACATCTCCAACAATCAAAAACCATCTTCTGTTCCTGCAACACCCATTCTCATCTGTGACATAGCCACCAGATTCTAATTACGGCACCACCAACAACCACCTGCAATCTCACATATAACCACTGCATAAAATTATTTCAATTCCATTAGTACCGCCAGATCCTCCGTTGTTGCATTCTTGACCTAGCCATCTATAAAAGCAAAACACCAATTCCCTCTTCAATCAATCAACCTGAAGCTTCCCAGTTTCACCAACACTGACTGTCAAACTCCACTATCATCTGCTCCAAGCCTTCAGCTTCACCATTACATCCACTAAACAGCACCTCAATTCCAATTTCCACTGTTCAATTCAATTCAATTATCGGCATCAGAATTCAACCCTAGATATTCATAAATTCGAATTTCATTTCTAGCAGCAACCGCAACCATCTCTTCCATGATCTCAAACAACAACTCAAACCCTAGTTTCCATTTCCATCACAGATTCGTTATTTCTTCTCTTCATCGATTCACGACCGAAATCTCAGATCCCCTTAATCAACATTGAGACTAAATCAGATCCATCTACTAAATCTTCAACTAATATTGAAAAACTCAGTGATAAACAAGTTTAAATTAAGAAGAAGAACATTCAATTTCTGCATCTGATGAAGATTCGACGAAGATGTCTTTGCTGTCGTTCTCTGAGATGAGAGATTTCCATGGTAGAATTTGCAGCGAATAAATCTATCTCTCACACGATTTCTCTTCTCCCTGGTTTAAAGTTGCGACAGAGGTGGTGGATATGGAGGGATGGTGGTAGTGGCAGAGGTGGTGGTGATTTTGAAGGAAGAGGTGGTGGTGATTTTGAAGGAGGAGGAAAGAGAATCGAAATATTATTTTTTTCGGATCTGAAAAGAGAATGTTGATAAGTCTAATACATAGAGGGCATATATGGGAATACTAATAAAATTGGTTTCCTTAAAAAATATGAGGGGTATATACATAATGGATAAGGGTATTTGTGCAAGACCCATGGATAGTAGGGGCATAAATAACATTCCCACATAATTAAATGCCTCATCTAATGTCTCACATTGCTGTTGCGAGGTTCTAAAAAGTAAAGCTTCATAAGGGTGGACTTTCAAAGGAGATGTATGATGGAAGCCAATCTCATAAAACAGGTTAAGATATCTCCACAGATGAACCACTGGGTGCGATGACTTCGCTGGAGGAAGAAAATGATGAGTTAACATTTGCATCAACAACAAAACTACTGGAACATCAGCATAGCAAGGATACACACAAGTTGTTAGCACCAAATTAATTCGACAACAAACTACCAAAGAAGCTGCGATATGTGAAGATGAAGTGATTTCAGCATGCGCCTGCGATGACGGAAATAGAAATCATTCAGTTTCACCTGCGATGGATGACTAAACTTTCCCAATACAAACTGGTAGAAGCGAATGAAACTATTTACTCCTGCGAAGTAGTTTAGCAGTAAGGAAGAAAATCGCAGAAAGAAAGAAGGGACGAAGAACAAGTTGTTGCAACTATAGGAGTAGAATGATAAGATGTTCAAGAAGAAAGCTCACAAACCGAAGCAACCTTACTTATTCTACGATATCCCAGTTCGTCCAAGCCAACATTAAATGAACAGGAAATTAATAAAAAAGAAGTATACATGTTCACTGGAAGTATACATGTTCGCAAGATTTCTTATTAGTGGATATGCCCAATTTTTCAACTTTACTTATTCTCACCCTACTCGCAAAAATGGGAAGTATATAGTTGTGTAAGGTCCTAGCAAAATTCCTGAGAGTGTGTGCAAGCTGATTAAGGCTAGAGCTCTATTGATTTTTCAGAGCTGGCGATGAAGAGAGAGAAAGTCTGGCGATTTTCATAGTTCAAAATTTTCTTTTTTCCTTTGTTTATTGATTAATCTTTGGATTAATGATGGCTGAAGGACCTGTTTTACTTCTTAAGAATGGCACTAATTCTCAATCCTTTGCGGAAAATGTGAAAGTTCGTCAAACAATACAGCCTACGGCTGTTGATGTGAGTTGTTTACCAAACCCTACGTTAATTAATGGAGAGCCATCCTTGGTTATCCCTGTTGATTTTTACCAAGAGGGTTGCAAACCTTTTGAATATAGTTTCATAATGAGATTAAACTTCACAGGATTGAAGTTTTTGGAAGTAAAGAATAACCTAGTTTCACAATGGAAGCTAAACCCTAATTCGGTTAGGTTTATGTCCATGAGTAGGGGTTTCTTTGTGATTATGATTCGTGATGAACAAACAAAGTCCAGAATACGTAACACAAGATGGTATGTTAATCAGCAAGAAATGCGTCTGATGGATTGGTACCCTGGTTTCGATCTAGAAAGACAGAATACTTCCCATGCAGCTGTATGGGTGCATTTACCAGGTCTTCATGCAGATTTATGGACGGAGAGATCTTTGCTTTCGAATTGTAAAGCGGTAGGCAATCTGATTGTAGTATATAAACGCATACTAAACCTGGAGTTTGGTAGCTTTGCATCGGTGTTGGTTGATGTGGATTTCGCAAAACACATTCCTAGTATGATTTTACTTACTGCTGGTGGTCGTACCTTCTGGCAATCTGTGGATATTCCGAAATATCCTAAATTCTGCTTGCATTGCAGCATTATTGGTCATACTGATATGGAGTGTAGACGGAAACCCAAAGTTGATGAGACTGTCAAGGATAATGAGGATAAAACTGAGGCAAATCATGAGTGGCAGGAAGCTAAGGGTAAGAAACGATCTCGTAATCGTAAGAAGAATAAAAATCAGGAAGGTACTAGTGGTGTTGACAAGTCAGGTGGAACTGATAATGCGAACACTACTGTGACCAATGTCCCTGAAACTGAGAAAAGTAATGAGGTTGGGGAGATTGCTGATGGTGTGGATACCAGCCAGCTTGAGGGGGAATTAGCTGCTTCTGAAGCTCAACTGCGTGCAGCGACTGAGGCTGTTGAGACAGTTAAACAGGCGTTAGCTACGAAATGAGCATCAGCTAACAGGTTGTTAGTAGGTGAAACTAAAACTGAATCTAAGTCAGGAACGAGCGGCGAATTGGCAAGAACTAACCGCTCTAGTAATGATAAGAACCATGCTAATTCTACTTCTAATCCCGTTGAAACGCTCCAGAACCAAGATGCGGTGGTTGATAATATTGTAGATACTCCAATCTACAATTCTTTAACTGAGACAACGGTGGTGATTTCGCCAAACAAGTTTGATGTCTTGAATGCAGAGTTGGGTTTGGACAACTTAGTGCACCAATATGACCAGGATGATGATTGTTCGGATGAAGAGGTATCACCAGAGATAGCAGCTTCAGGTGTCAAGGATTCTAAGTGATCTGAGATACCAGTTGAGACGGTGGTTCAAAACAGACTAGAAAGCCTGGTCGTGTGCATATGCAACAAAATTCTCAAAATGATTCGCAACAAAGCAGTACTGCAGTGTATAAGTCGGACTCGGACTCTGAGGTAAACGAGTTGGGAATTCGCGTTTCTAAAGGATTTTCTCCAGTGATTCAAAGGAGGGTTCTAAATAAGGATCCAAAGTTAACTAATAAGCCTAAAAATCCAGTTTACTAATGCGGGTTCTCTATTGGAATGTTAATGGGGTGTCGAAGGTGGAGGCTGGTTTGAAGTTGCGGGAGTTAGTTAGAATTTATAAGCCAGTTATTATTTGTATAGCTGAGCCAAAAATTCATTACTATGATGGTGTTATGTTACGGCTTAATTTAGCTGGTTTTATTAAGAAGGCTATACATAATTCTTCCTCAAGTTCTTTGGGTAATCTTTGGATACTTTGGAGTGAAGATATTAAAGAGCCAGTGGTGTTAAATATGTCCAGGCAGGCCATTACGGTGATTACTGAAGGAGTTTATATTTCTTTTGTTCACACCAGTTATATTCAAGTTTTTAGAAGAAGGTTATGGAACCAACTAACTGCGGTAGACTCTACAACTCCTTGGTTAGTAATTGGTTATTTTAACTGTATTCTTCGCAATGATGAGAAGAAGGGGGTAGGGAAGTTCTTACTTCTAGTATTAATGAATTCAGTGATTGGATGGAGAAGAATAATCTTTTTGAGGCGGACTCTTTGGGTTCTAAATTCACTTGGACTAATGGTCAATCGGGGGTGCGAAGAATTATTAGCAAGTTGGATCGTGCTATTATTAATGAACCTTGGTTAACTAAATTTCGAATTGGCGGTGTAAAGCTCTTCCTAGAAAAGTTTCCGACCATTCGAATCTTATTGGTTACCATTTTGTTTCTCCTAGGCCGAGATGTGCTCCTTTTAGAATTCAGAAAATGTGGTTTACGCATCCTGATTTTATGGAGATGGTTGAGGCTTCTTGGAATGCTCCGGTTTTTGGTAATCCAGGTTTTATTTTTCCTTTCAAACTGAAGAGATTGAAGTTGGCTATGAAGTTGTGGAACCAACATGTGTTTGGTAATGTGAATGCTAGGCTAAATCAATCCCAGTTGAAAGTGGAGGTGGCTAGTAGGATCTCTGATGAAGATCCTTTTGATATTTCTAAGCAAAATTTATTGAAAGACGCTTTGGTGGCTGTCCATGATATGCGTTTACAGCAGAATATTATGTTAAAACAAAAGTCTCGCAATAATTGGATTTTAGAGGGTTCCAGCAATACTTCTTACTTCCATAATTCTATCAATATATGTAGAAGTGCCAATACCATTTCGGAGTTGGTCGCAGATGATGGGTATTTGATTCAAGAGCCGGACCAAATAAGAGACCATGTGGTTTCTTATTATGAGAATAAATTTAATGGGGAAGATTCTTAGATTAATGATAACTTGTTTGATTATGAACATAATTCTATTTCTCTTGAGGAAAGGCAGATGTTGGACTCAATTCCTTCTCTTAAGGAAATTAAGGCGGCGGTGTTTGATTTAGGTGCGGATAGTGCTCCAGGTCCGGATGGTTTCTTGGGATGTTTTTATAGACATTGTTGGGATTTAATTCATCAAGATCTTTCGAATGCCATTATTTTTTGCTGGAACAACAAATCTATTCCAAATGGGACTAATTCTAGTCTCATTCTTTTGCTGGCTAAGGAGAGAGGGGCGAATAGTTTAAGGAAGTTTAGGCCAATTGGCCTAAGTAATTTTTTCTTCAAATTTTTTACGAAGATCTTGGCTACTAGACTTGGTA
Source organism: Papaver bracteatum (assembly GCA_023529315.1). Lineage (NCBI taxonomy): Eukaryota > Viridiplantae > Streptophyta > Magnoliopsida > Ranunculales > Papaveraceae > Papaver > Papaver bracteatum. The sequence goes on from JAJJWX010001376.1 coordinate 259,650, forward strand.
AGGTCTTGGATAATCTGGTCTCGGAAGAACAAGTGGCTTTTATGAAGGGTAGGAATATTCATGAAAACATTAGTTTGGCTTAGGAGATGGTTAATGAGCTGCACATTAAAAGGAAGGATGGTAATCTCTGTCTTAAGCTTGATATTTCGCAAGCTTTTGATACAGTCAGTTGGTCTTTTGTCTTGGAGGTGTTTAGAATATATGGTATTTCGGAGGATTGGTGTATTTGGATTCACAATATTCTGAAATCTCCTAGAATTTATATTCTTCTTAATGGGAGTCCGGATGGTTTCTTCAAGATTAATAGGGGTTTGCGTCAGGAGGATCCGCTTTCACCTCTTATTTTTGTTTTGATTGAGGATGTTTTGAGGAGGAACATCAGTAAGCTCTTTCAAAATAAAAGCATGACTCATATGGTGAAGCGTAATGGTATTGCTCCAACTCATTTATTTTTTACTGATGATATTATGATCTTTTTCAAGGGTAATATGAAGATCCTGACAAATTTGGTGAAGCTGCTGGATGATTATCAGCAGGCTTCTGGTCAGCGTGTTTGTAAGGAGAAAAGCAAAATTTATTTTGGAGGAGGGTCTTTAAGTATACGTCAAACAATTGCGAATTTCTTTGGCATGGAATTACTTCTTTCCCGGATCAATATTTGGGGGTTAAAGTGATGCCTGGAGTGGTGAAGTATAGTCATATTAGTAATTTTGTGGACAAGCTTAAGGATCAGCTATTAGTCTATAAAGGTAAGATGCTTTCCTTTCAATATCGTGTGGTTCTCGTTAAGACGGTCCTTTCGAGCTATGTGATTCATAACATGGCTGTGTATAAATGGCCTGTTAAATTTGTGAATCAATGTGAAAGAGTGATTCGAAATTTCCTTTGGACGGGGGATTCAAATTTGTCTAGAGCTTTTGTAGTTGGGTATGATAAAGTGTGCAGTCCAGTTCGTGAAGGGGGCTTGGTCTAACAAGTTTAAGAACTTTGAACAAAGCGCTAATAATGAAGTTGTGGTGGAGTATTAAAGCTTCTAAAAAGAAATGGGCTAGATTTTTGGAATCGAAATTCACTTGTAGGGACGGTCGTCTGAAGTTGGCTGGTGTTAAATCCTCGCTTCTTCCTGGGATTCGTTGGGTTCACAATGATGTTATGATTAATACTAAATCGTTAATTGGAGATGGGAGAGCGACTTCGCTTTTTTATGATGTTTGGTACGGAAATGTCGCTTTGGCGGAAGTTTTGAACTGCACTGACCTTGATAGAAATGCAAGAGTTAGTGATATTATTATGCAGGATCAGTGGAATTTGGAGGGCGTGCATATGCAAGAGCTTGCTAATGCTGGTGTAGTACTGGATAATCTGCCAAAGCGTCGGACTGGAGATGACAAGAAGATTTGGACTCCATATTTAAAGGGATTGTTCTCGGTCAAATCTGCAAGGGGTCTTGTGCGAAATAAGTTTGCAATTCTGGAGGAATCTAAGCTATTGTGGAGGAGTGTGGTACACCCCTCTTTGGCAGCTCGAAATTGGAAGTTTGTCAGGGGATCTTGTGCTACTCTAGACAAAGTGAAAAGTAGATTCAAAATTGCTCTTCCGTCTAGGTGCTGTGTCTGCCAAAATGATGAAGAGTCTTTGAAGCATGTTCTTTGGAGCTGTAGTGCTGCGAAACGAGCATGGCAGTGGATGGCAGGTATTTTTAATCTTCAACCGCAATACAATTTGATTGATGCTAACAAAGTAGCCAAAGGTTGTAGTAGAATGGTTAAGGATCTGTGGTTGGTGTCTATTTTGGTGCTGCGCTCTGAATTATGGCATCAACGAAACAAAATGGTGTATGAAAAGAGGAAGCCGTGCTGAAGTTTTTTCAAGAAGCATGTTCTAAATCTAATTATTGAATTCTCGTCTCGTTTGAATGGGTTTATGTTCAACTCAGTGGAAGATCTTCAGATTCTAAATTTTTTTAGAGTTAAATGCCGAAGAGTGAAGGTGGTGGAGCCTGTGGAATGTCGTTGGTTTCCTCCGGCGCATAATCAACTTCTTATTTGCTGCGATGGGGCTTCTAAGGGAAATCCAGGGGTGGCAGGGGCAGGTGTTTTTGCTAGAAATGCAAATTGTGATGTTATTGGTGCAATGTGCATTGGTCTTGGAGTTACTTCAAATTATATGGCAGAGTTGTATGGTATTCTTCTTGGCCTAGAATGGGTAGTTCAATGGGGTTTTCGTAACATCTTGATAAGGTCCGATTCATCTAGTGTGTTAGCATCCTTGGAGGAAGATAATTTGCCCTGGTTTGCGCAGCAAAGATGGGTGGATGTCAAGAGTCTTTATGATTCTATTATTTTTGAGCATACTTATCGTGAAGCTAATTTTGCAGCTGATAAAATGGCGAAGAGTGGGTGTCTATTGGACAACGGTGTAAGGATTAATTATGTTGGTCGTCCAGTTTTTCTTCATTCAATTGAAGTACCTAATGTTTCTTATTTTCGTTTTAAATAGTTATGTGAGTTTTTTGGGGTTGTTGTGACCTCTTTTCTCACTAACTATCTTGTAAATATTCTTTTGGCTTAATATAATTTTTTGACTTATCAAAAAAAAATCCTAGCAAAATTCCTGCGAGGAGGAGTACGGTAACAAAGAGCAGAGAATACAGTTCACAAAGAAGCACTAGTAGCGAAGAAGGATGAGTAGTGTTGCCGCAGCGGTCAATTCCTGCGAGGTTAAAGGTTGCTGCGAGAAGGTCAAAAGTAATACATCAAATGAAAATAAAATAACAGCCTAACTTTACCAACAAATAAAGGAGGGAAATGAGTTCAAATTTCAGGCAAAAGCAACAGGAAAAGAGGAAGCAAACCAGCTAAAGGAGAAGCCATATAAAGCTGCGAGCAACACAACCACAACAAGCTGATAAAGAGAAATGGACATTACAGGCGAAGTACACAAATAGAAGCAAACAAAACAAAACCTTAAAGATTCAAGATTGATAAATTGGCGATGATTAGAACGAAAGAGTAGTCACAGATGAAAACATACTTAATGGTTAGAAGAACATCACTACAGCGCAAAGAATCCTAAACAGCGCAGAACAGCCAAAGGGGAAGATACGGCTTTGAAATTAACTAACTTTCCGTTTGATTTTAGTTCATAGAAACTCCCTTGCCTTAAAGAGAATCTCACGTAGAAAACTTCAGCAAAGGAAGTGTTAAAAAATTAGACAAAAAAATTTTTGGAGGTGGAAATGTAATAAGCAAGCATAAAAGAATAAATTCTACGACGTTTACCACAACAACAGAAGTACAAGCTGGAACAGTTGAGAGAAGATCGTAGTAAGAGGATGGAAATAGGGCTTGTTATCGCAAACAGAATCCAGTGCAAATGGTCAGTAGCGATGAGAAGGATTTCAGTGACGCGGGTTCAAATCCCTCTCTTCGCACAGAATTTTTTGCCTTTCAAAGATTTGTACCGCAAATATTTTCCTTCTCAGATGTTTACATTGCGAATATTTACAGCAAGAATGAACACATCGTAGATGTTCAATTCCTCTGCAAAGATATATACTTCCCAAATACCAGCATGAAGAAGAAATGATTAGCAAGAAAATTGATTAAATATTCCAAGACTAGTTCGTCCAATCCCATCAAAGTTCACCCAGCATTAAGCAAAATATCAAGGTTTAAGTTTGCACAAAAGTTATTAGCTAGGTCAGAAGAATGAATTTGGTATTTCATTACTTCGCAAGATTTTCGATTATTTCGCAAATGAAGAAAGTTGATGATTGTTTCGCAAGTTAATTTCGTGAGAGGGGTTGGTATGTTGCGAGAATATGCAAGGTGCAGATCAAGAGTTCATTTCTCATTTCTTCTCATTTCACAAGCAAATTAAATACTTCGCGAGAGACGGCAGCAACAAAAAATCACATGAAAGCTAAGTATCATTTCCTTGAATATTTTGTTTACATAAAATAATGGAGTTTTGATTTGATTTACTAGAAGCGATACAATCACAAGATTTCAAAGAACATTTTTAAGATTTCTAATATTTCAAAAAAATTGATTTAATTTACCAAAGCGATATAATCGCAAGATTTCTAAGATTTCAAAACATTTCAAAGATTTTTTATTTGATTGACAACAAGCCATACAATCGCAATATTTCAAAGATTACAAAAAATGAAATTATCGCAAAAAAATTACAGATTTCCAAAATTTTCAAAGATTTCCAAAATTACAGAAAACGAAATTAGCGCAAAAAATTCTAAGATTTCAAAATTTTATGATTTACAAAGAGCGATACAATCGCAGAATTACAAAGATTTTACAATTCCAAAGATTTCAAATGATATGATATTATGATGAAAGAATTGACAGAAATGAAAGAATAAAGAAACGCGAAGATATCGCGAGAAACGCGAATACAATTTCGCAGAGACATAAGAATGGGACGAACCTTTATGGCGTACACCCTAGTTCGCGAATAAAATTTCGCAAGAGGCAAATGTAAGACCTAGTAGTGCGTCATATAAGGGGGTATCTCATTGCGTGACTCAGGGATAAGGTTATACAGTTGCTGGAACCTGAGTCATGAAGATGTTGGGGTTAAAGAAAACCTATCCAGGAGAGATACCTTGGATTTCTAGCTTTATAAGGTTATACCCTGGTTGGACGACCGAGGGTCTCTTCTAAGGAGTGCAGAGTATGACCAAGGCGCCGAGGTACACGGTTGAGTCAAGGGTGCCCGGGGCATACGAAACTACCCTGGACATCCTTGGAAAGTCTTGGCTATGATGCACTTGGACCGAAGAAAACCACACTTAGGGTGCAGTCTTGTAACTATAATCCATATAGGCATAAAGGACAAGAGGCTGCGAAAACAACTGGTTGTTGGTAAATCTGGATGGGAGGAGCTAGTCTTGTATGGCCGATGTGCCCTCCTTGAAGGGGAAACCGGGGGGAAGATAAGGGTGGCACCCTCCATTAGGGAGCTGATAAGTGTCTAAAGACGGCAATGCCATGGGGATTTATGATCACAAGAACATTTAGGTCTGTCATATTGTCGCGTGACAAAAATTATACAGAGGCAACAAGCCATAAGAGAAAAAAGATAAGATGAAATCAATGGGTTTTTACATGAAAGTGTAAAATCGCAGGACGGCAATGTCATAAGGTTTTGTTCTCGCAAGGGAACTTAGACTTATCATATTGTCGTAGAGAAATTGACAAAATGAGGATAAGGCAAGATCAATGGGTTTTTGCATATATATGTAAGAATGTCCTGCGATTTTGTCGCAAAAAGAAAAATTGGAAAAATAAGACCTTTAACTAGGAAGGCAAAATAAGACCAATAGAATAATCTCAAACATTAACTATTTTCTTTTAAGAATGCAGGAAATATTTGTTCATCGCAAGAGAGATACTAAATACTATTTAGAATCTCTCAGAAGTACTATTCAAAATCTCTCAGAAGTATTATTTATATATTCCCAGAAGAATTATTCAGAGTCTCTCAAGAGGATTATTTACAATCTCGCAGCACTATTCATAATCTCGTTGTACTATTCCTAGCACTATTTCTAATCTCGTGGCACTATTCACAGTACTATTTCAGAAACACTATTCATAATTTCGCAGGGCTATTTAGAATCTTGCAGACTCATTCAGAAACTTCCAAATTCATTCAGCATCTCGCAGACTCTTCTAGAATTTCGCAGGAGATGTGATTATTTCGCAGAATATGATTAATTTATCGCATGAGGCAGAGGCAAGATAAAAAAAAAAAAAAAAAAAAAAAAAAAAACAATTCGTTCATTTAACATTTTCTCAAGGATTCTACCTCCATAGATAAAGAACATGGGAAACTATGGATTACCAAGAAAACATTTTATGTTCTTTATCTACTGGGCAAGAATCATATCCAAAATGGACAAGAATTCTCACCAAAAATGAAGTAATAATTTCGCATGAACAGAGGCAATACTTATAACTTTCATTCAAGGACGGATACTTCTTATATTTTGAGGATTGAGTACTTCTTATATTTCTTCAAGGATACTTCATACTTCGCATACTTCAAGAGTTAATACTTCTTATTTACTTCGCAAAGATATGGAACTTCACAAAAGAATAGAGGCAAGTACGTACTTTTCAAGTCCAGTATTCTTTCGCTCGTTCCTTAATCAACAAAGATCAAAGACTACTACAACAACTGATTTTTCCTTAAAGATCGCTCTTCAAGCAATATTCAAGGAAAAAGAGGCAAGATGTAGGATCAGAATATCGCCACAACAATATTCTTACGAAATTATTAACAACATTTATGTGAGTTCTTCAACAACACTCTGCGAGCGACGCAGAATAATTCAAAGAATGACGTAATAGACAACGACAGCATAAAACATGAGAAAGATGTGAAGATTTTGTAGTTGGAGAGAATGCTCGCGAGAAGAGTCTCGCGAGCACGATAGCAGATCCTGCGAGCACAATAGCAGAGCCTGCGAGGAGCATAGCAGAGGTCCTAAAATATGAGAAATATGAGTTGAATGTGATCTGTCATCCACCATGAAGATACCTATATAAAGAGAAGAGCATGAGAGAGAAGGGGAGAGACAATTTTAGGAGAGAGAGAGAGATATTTTGCGGAGAGATTTTTAGAGAGAGAATGTATTTTTCCTTATCATCTTCTCCCCCAAAACCAGATTTAGAACTCCATTAATGGAGATTATCAATGTAAAATCAAATGTAAATTTTAACAATCATAGTGAAGAATCATGGATGTAGATCAAATTGATCGAACCATGTAAAAACTCTTGGTATCCTTTTATAATTTTAGCAATTTTACTACCAATTTTATATGTAGATCTAGAAATTAATATCAAGATATAATAAGGGGTGTGTTGTAGAAAACCTGCCACTACATTACCAGCTTTCCTTTTTTTGTTTCAGGTGATCAGCAAGTGTTGGGGGTAGTACTGTGAAGGTGAAAAGGATTAAAAAAAGTTTGGGATTTCAGAAGGTAAACTCGACAGCATTTTGTCATTTTTAACTCGCATAACATGGAATGGTTGTTGTTTTTACCAATTTAATCTTGTCTTGTCGACTTAGGATTTTCTTCAAGAAGCATTCTGGTCTCCTACATTATTAAATGTAGTTTTCCCTGGAATCAGTATCTGCTAAGGGCGGATCCTTAACTTTCTGTTGTGTTTAGCGAACTCTCCCAAACTCTCCAAATGCCAAGTGTTTGAGTATCTGACTGTATATGTAAGGCTTGTCTTAATTTCAAGGGTATTTATGTCATTTTACTAGTAAGGGTGAAATATTCTTTTACCTTAGAATGGTATTTTATTAATTAAGTAATTTTAATTGTTAATTGGTGGGAGGGGTAGTGGCCTATGATAAACGAAGGTAACTTAATTAGGAGCAAATGAATGATAACTGATTAGTACTAATACATACCCCATTTTCTTGATTTTCTTATTCTTTCACTCCTATTTGATCTTTTACTTATCTATTCATTTTAGTTAATAGGTAAGCATGCGAAGATGCTTTTGGGGGAAGAGTTGTGATGATTTATAGGGCTCTCCCATCTAAAAGAGACACTTTCTTGTACTAATAGTATTAAAATTAGTGGAGCCAAATTAATAAAAGAAAAAGTATCCTGCTCTTTCCACTTCTTAATTCGTTTAGTTAGTTGTCTGCTTCCCACTTCTTAAGCAGACAAAGCCATGTGCTAGCCTGTTAGAATCCTATGATTTCTTTTAGCTTCATCGATATCACATGCGGATGACTTAGAATATACTGGTCCACTAGATTGTGGTCGGCTAGAATATACATAAAAGGTAAGGCCTTTAGGGTCAGGACGATGGTTTTATCATTCTCCTAGCCAGACGAAATAGAGACAAGAAAAATTTATTCCAGTAGAAAAATAAAATAAGAAAGCGATGATTAGTTCATAGAGTTGGAACGACTTCAATATCCTTTGGTTACTGATTTCTCCACTGTACTTCCTTAGGATTATTTGCTAGCGTTCGAGGTAGGCACAACACAATCTAAAACTCTTTTTGTTTATGGTTTTGTTAATTAAATTCATATTTACAAGTTTTTATGGATAATAATCGATGTTGTGAGCATGATTATGAATGTTGGTCTGCGGTCCATAGATTCTAAAAAAATTATTTATGATGGGATACAAGATATCCTTGGGAACGGTTTTGTTTCCTAAACCCACGTGGAGCTCCCTCGGGCGAGCGGATTGATTGAATTTATTGTTGTTATGGATGTGGTGTTTCCATGTGTTTACGGTGTTATTAATCATGCTAGTTGTTTTAAAAAGAAATTGAAAAATGTTTAAATAAAAGGTTTTGTTGCTTAATTTCCTACTGGGTGTCACAACTCACGTCGTTTCATGACAACAATTCCAGATTTTATGACACCACAAGAAGCTAATGGCGGAAAAGCATAGAGATCGGTTTTGGTGTTTTAATTAGTAGTTTGCATAGAATTTATGATTGAAAAATTATAATAAAATATCATCAAACTCGCTTTTAGATGATTTATTGAGTATTTATTGATTAATAATACTTTGGAGATTATTGGGTTAATGTATAACCAATGGAACAATGTGTTATTAAGAAAAATTTATTTGATTAGACAATGAAAATATCTGAGTCATGTCAGTTTGACTATTAATTATAATTATTTTATAAGATATTTATGACTGAATATTTTAAGTTATGCGTAAAACTCACGGTTTATGAAGTTTTTAATATATTAGAATATTTTGAGTTACAAAATTGTTTTTCAAACAATTGTTTCTCACTGTAAGAAATTCAGACGTTTTCTGACAGATTCAACTATAATGAAGCATTATTGTTTTAAATTTATTCTACAGCATGTTTTAGGATTTGGTGTCTTATGTAAACTTGAAGATCGTTATTTTTGAGTTTTAAAATGGTAAACTAAACCCGATTTGGAGTTGTGAGTGATTTTATACAATTTTTATAAAATGGACTATCTTTGTTTTTCTTTTCTACAGTTCTGGTCAACTAAATGGTTGACTGTGGTCAAAAGGTCCTTAAGATAATCTAAAAATTATATGAAATTTATGAATGGAACTATACTCAGTTAGAATTCACAATAAATAATCAAAATAATTTTTGGATTTGAATTGGGTTCAATAAAAATTTGGAGTTAATTGATGTCTGTTTTTGTTTTATGATTCTTCCTTAAACATGCGATTCTTTTGGATAAAATCTGGAACGTTTAACGGTCACATTAGTTTTTCTGGTAAATTATAGTTCTTTAGGGTTCATGTGGGTTAAAAATAATGAAAATTTAACGGTTAGATGTTCCTAAAAGAATTTTTATGTATCCACTGCGACAGAATTTCTGAATTGAACATAACTAAAGAATTAGTTGTTTGAACTTGGACCAAGTGTGGAAGTCTAGGCTTGTTATTAAAAGTAGTATTTTGGATTTTTGGTTTGGATTTAGGTCGAAATACAGGCCCGGAATTTGGGTTGTTACAGTTTTGGTATCAGAGCAGCTGGATTATTCTTGTTTACTCATGAAAGTTGATTGATTCATGGCGCACTCGTAGTTTTGTGTTTTGATCATTACTCTAGTATTTCTAGCCACTATTTGTTGCTCAAAGACAATTGAATGATTTTTTAAGAATTTGTCCTTATAACTTCCATCATGCTAGATAAAGCTAGTATGACTAATGAAGTTTGGTTAATTGAAAGTGTGAAAATTCCTTTTAGAGTATTAAGGGAATATCACGTTCTCTGTACATCATCTTTGGAAAGAAAAAGATGAAGATGTGGAGAGTTAATCATGTCATCAATAAGAAAATAAACCAAATTAAATAAAGTAGTCAGGATTATCGAGTATTATGGATACTATTAGTCGACACAGTAAGTTAGAAATGTTGACTAATTATTAGCCGACCAAGTATGAACATGATGTTAGGATCAATGTTTTTCCCTTTAAACTGTGAATATATGAGTGGGATGTTTAGTGCAAGTGGGTCCCTGTTAATTAGGTACATTGGATCCTAATTGTTCATTAAAAAATTTGGAGTTAATTGATGTCTGTTTTTGTTTTATGATTCTTCCTTAAACATGCGATTCTTTTGGATAAAATCTGGAACGTTTAACTGTGACATTAATTTTTATAGTAAACTATAGTTCTTTAGTGTTCATGTGGGTTAAAAATAACAAAAAGTTAACGGTTAGATGTTCCTAAAAGAATTATTATGTATCCGCTGCGACATAATTTCTGAATTGAACATAACTAAAGAATTAGTTGTTTGAACTTGGACCAAGTGTGAAAGTCTAGGTTTGTTATTAAAAGTAGCATTTCGGATTTTGGGTTTGGATTTAGGTCGAAATACAGGCCCGGAATTTGGGTTGTTACAGTTTTGGTATCAGGGCAGTTGGATTATTCTTGTTTACTCATGAAAGTTGATTGATTCATGGCGCACTCGTAGTTTTGTGTTTTGATCATTACTCTAGTATTTCTAGCCACTATTTGTTGCTCAAAGACAATTGAATTATTGTTTAAGAATTTGTCCTTATAACTTCCATCACGCTAGATAAAGCTAGTATGACTAATGAAGTTCGGTTAATTGAAAGTGTGAAAATTCCTTTTAGAGTATTAAAGGAATATTACTTTCTCTGTACAGCATCTTTGGAAAGAAAAAGATGATTATGTGGAGAGTTAATCATGTTATCAATAAGAAAATAAACCAAATTAAATAAAGTAGTCAGGATTATCGAGTATTATGTAGAAATATTGACTAATTATTAGCCGACCAAGTATGAACATGATGTTAGGATCAATGTGTTTCCCTTTAAACTGTGAATATATGAGTGGGATGTTCAGTGCCAGTGGGTCCCTGTTAATTAGGTACATTGGATCCTAATTGTTGACTGGGTCGGTTTATCAGTTTGTTAGACTCATTAGTGTTCATTGTTTTGTCTTTTATAAGACCAAAATATTCTTTTGCCGACCAAGGGTAAACATAAACATTAATTTTGTATTATGTAATATAAATGGATCTTGTCAATACATTAATGACGTGGAAACCCTAATTACAACCTCATACACTTCAAGAATTTAGTCCCTAACTTAAAGATAATACTGTGACAAAAAAAAACAACCAATTTTATCAGAACAAGGTTGATCCTTTGAACAGACTAGTTTCTGAATAAGTCAGTGCGTGTATATGCTTGAATGTGAAATTAATTGTGTATTTGTTAATTGTTGTTTGTTAGAATGCGTAATAGGTTGTACTTCTTTTGCATAGAGAATTCTCTCTGTGATACTTATGATTTAATGTCCTTCATTTAGGACATGTCTCGTCGTAATAATGGTTCAACCGGCCCACAATATGGGGGTTTTGGGGATGTCGTCCGTGCTTTGAATGATGTTGCTCAAGCAATGCAGCAACAAGTGAATCTTAATCAGAATGTACCTCCCCCTCCCCCACCACCTAATCGATGGGCTTTGTTAGTTAGAAGGTTTATTGAACAAAATCTTGATTCCTTCAAGGATAGTCCTGATCCACTAGTTGCTGAAGATTGGATAGATAAGATTGAGAAAAGATTCACCCTATTAGGCGTGAATGACGAGAATAAGCTGGATATTACTGTTTATAAGCTTGAGGGTGAGGCCACTCGCTGGTGGGACTTGACTCGTCGTTTTAGGAATGACGGTCTGTTTACTTGGGTGGAATTTCGACTCGCCTTCCTAAATAAGTACTTTCCACAAACTGCATGAAACCAGCACATGATCGAGTTTATGCATTTGACTCAGAGGAACATGAGAACTCTCTCGTTTTGCTACTAACCTGGTTGAGAATGAAGAACTGAAGGCTTTTAAGTTTCAGGGGGGACTTAGGCCTTCAATTAAGAGTAGGTTGTCTATTCTGAAGATTACCTCTTATAATGAGATAGTGTAAAGAGCAATGATTGCTGAGAGAGACATTGAGGAGGTAAATATAATTCGAGAACGTCATACTGGGGATAAGAACAAGAACAAAAATAACAATCATCCATAGCAGAAGAAAGGAAATGGACCGAAATTGGAGCTTCCTGCACCTTCATGTTATCACTGCAAACAACCTGGACATCTTAAGAGGAACTGTCCTTCACTTATTACTCAGAGGAACTAACAACCATTTCCACCTCAGAACTAGCGTCAAGGGTATCAACAGAACCGTCCTCAGAACAATCCACCACAATACCAAGCTCGAAAACCCCCTCAGCAACCAAAGGCCTTCAATATTTCTCATGTTGGACAGGATCCTGATAACTCCGTTGTTGAAGGTACATTCTTAGTTTACAATTCTTGGGCTAAGATATTGTTTGATACTGGTGCTACTCATTCGTTTATTACTTCTTCGTTTATCTTTTCCTTGGGTTTGGAAACTGAATTACTTGATGGGATTCTTGGCGTAGCTAGTGTTGTAAGAGGTAGTGCACATGTTGATCGCGTGGCACGAAAGTGTGTAGTACGTATATCTAGGCATGAGTTTTTTATTGACCTTTTGTGATGAATATGTCTAGTTATGACGTAATCCTGGGTATGGATTGGTTATCTGCTCATCATGCTATTTTTGATTGCTTTCAAAAACGTGTGACTCTGCACTCGGGTGAAGGTTCAGTTGTCCACTTTACCGGAACTCATAGTTTTGCAGCTTCCATTATCTTCTCGGAAAGACATTTTTGACAGACTCATTCTAGAGGTATTCTTTATCACTTTGAGATGATAGAAGACGAGCATCAAGATTCCATCTATACTATGGGTATTCCTGTGGTAGAAGAGTTTGAAGATGTTTTCCCTGAAGAATTACCAAGTTTGACCCCTAGAAGAGAAATGGACTTCACCATTGAAGTTGGTACTTCACCAATTTCGATGACTCCTTATTGAATGGCACCAACGGAGTTGAAAGAACTGGACAAACAACTACTCGAGTTGGAAGCTAAGGATTTTATTCGAGGTAGTACGTCACCTTGGGGTGCACCAGTCCTTTTTGTGAATAAGAAGGATAACTCGCTGAGATTATGCATCGATTATAAAAAACTCAATGAAATTACAGTGAAAAATAACTATCCCTTACCTAGGATCGAGGATTTGATTGATCAGTTGAAGGATTCTCAGTTTTTCTCGAAGATTGATATACGATCATCTTATCATCAACTCCAAATCAAGGAAGAGGATATTTCAAAAACCGTTTTTCGAACTCGATTTGGACACTTCGAGTTTGTGGTGATGCATTTTGGACTCACAAATGCTCCAGCAGAATTCATGGATCTTATACATCGAATTTTCCGACCGTACTTAGATAAATTTGTAGTCGTATTTGTAGATGACATTCTTATCTATTCACGGTCACGAGAAGAGCACAAGGAACACATGAGATTAGCATTGCAATTGTTGAGATTTCATCAGTTGTATGCTAAGTTGAGTAAATGTGACTTCTGGATTTCTGAAGTTAAGTTTTTGGGACACGTGGTCTGTAAAGAAGGAATCAAGGTGGACCCATCTAAGGTTGAAGAAGTTACTAAATTGTAAAGGCCAAAGAACGTGTTTGAGGCGGGTTATTATAGACGATTCATTCAAGATTTCTCAAGGCTTGCTTCACCATTGACGAGATTGACTCGAAAGGATTCCAAGTTCGAGTAGAATAATGATTATGAGGAGGGTTTTTCCATTCTGAAGGATAAATTAACCACTGCACCAGTTTTGACAATACCAGTAAGTGGAATTGGTTATGTGATCTTTTATGATGCATCATTGAAGGGTTTAGGATGTGTTCTTATGCAATAAGGAAAAGTGGTAGCCTATGTCTCAAAATAATTAAAGACACATGAGTTGAACTACGCAACTCATGACCTCGAGTTGAAAGCTATTGTGTTCGCTCTGAAGTTGTGGAGATATTATCTGTATGATGAGAAGATAGACATATTTTGTGACCATAAGAGCTTGCAGTATATTTTTACCCAACGAGATTTGAACCTGAGACAGAGGAGTTGGGTGGAATTTCTTAAGGATTACACATATACCTTCCATTACCACCCAGGAAAGGCAAATGTAGTAGCAGATGCTCTCAGCCGAAAATCGAGGGCCGGTATAGCAAGTATGACTCTTCATGCTTGGGATTTGTGCAGACTTATGGAGGAATGTGACTTGGGCCCTGAATAGATGATTTACAATACTGTAGTTGTTCCATAATTACAACATCGGATTGTAGAAGCTCAACAAACTGATAGAGAGATGATTTCAATTTGTGCTCAGATAGCGAAAGGTCAGACGCCAGAGGGTTGGACTCAATCTGATGGTGGACTTCGCTTTATGGGGAAACTTTTTGTTCCAGTGAAATTAAGGATGGAGGTACTAGAACGGGCTCACAATTCTAAGTTTACCGTTCATCTTGGAGGATCGAATATGTACCATGACATGAAAAGACAATATTGGTGGAAAGGGATGAAGAAAGATGTTGCCTTGTATGTGTCGAGATGTCTCACTTGCCAGCAAGTGAAGATTGATCATCGGAAACCAGGATGGTTACTTCAACCATTGCCCATCTCAGAATGGAAATGGGAACACATCACTATGGATTTTGTCATGGGATTACCCAAAACTACACATGGAAAGGATACTATATGGGTTATCATTGATAGACTTACCAAGTCAGCGCACTTCTTAGCAATCAAGAAGACTGATACGTTAGCCATGTTAAGTCAGATGTATATCCATGAGACAATAATTTCGCACGGTACGCCGGTGTCAATTGTATCTGACAGAGATCCTCGTTTTACTTTTCAGTTCTGGAAAAGTTTACAGAAGGCATTAGGTACACGTGTCTCTCTTAGTACTGCCTTTTATCCCCAGACCGACGGGAAGTCTGAACGGGTAATTCAGATTGTGGAGGATATGCTACGAGCTTGTGCCTTGGATTTCAAAGGAAGTTGGAGTGAGCATTTGCCATTAGTAGAGTTTGATTATAACAATATCCATCAGGCTAGTATTGGTATGGCAGCTTTTGAAGCACTGTATGGACGACCTTGTAGATCTACAGTGTGTTGGACCGAGATCGGCGAACGTAGAATTTTTGGACCTGATTTGGTACGAGAGACGACGGATAAAGTTCAGTTAATCCGGCAGAGGTTAATGACAGCTCAGAGTCGTCAAAAGATCTATGCAGACAAGAGACATCGACCTTTAGAGTTTACTGAGGGTGACTTTGTGTTACTCAAAGTGAGCCCGAAGAGAGGTGTTAAGCGTTTTGGCAAGAAATGAAAGTTATTACCACGTTACATTGGACCTTTCCAGATTATTCGGCGTGTTGGTGCAGCAGCTTATCAGTTGGAGTTACCTCAACGAATTGGGCACGTTCATGACACTTTCCACGTGTCAATGTTGTTGAAGTATGAGAGAGATCCGTCTTATGTCATTGATCCTTCACATATCATTTCTTTGGAAGATTTGGATATTCAAGAGGATGCTACGTACGTGGAGAGACCGGTTCTAATTTTAGACTTTAAGGAACATGTGCTTCGCACAGAGACCATCCCTAGGGTTAAGGTGCAGTGGCAGCATCGCCATGTAGAGGAAGCAACGTGGGAATTAGAGTCTTAGATGCGGAGCAAATACCCTGAGATTTTCCAAGGTAACCTCTAAATTTCGTGACGAAATTTCTTTTAAGGAGAGTAGAGTTGTAAGGCTTATCTTAATTTCAAGGGTATTTATGTCATTTTACTAGTAAGGGTGAAATAGTCTTTTACTTTAGAATGGTATTTTATTAATTAAGTGATTTTAATTGTTAATTGGTGGGAGGGGTAGTGGCCTATGATAAACGAAGGTAACTTAATTAGGAGCAAATGAATGATAACTGATTAGTACTAATACAGACCCCATTTTCTTATCTATTCATTTTAGTTGATAGGTAAGCATGCGAAGATGCTTTTGGGGGAAGAGTTGTGATGATTTATATGGCTCTCCCATCTAAAAGAGACACTTTCTTGTACTAGTAGTATTAAAATTAGTGGAGCCAAATTAATAAAAGCAAAAGTATCATGCTCTTTCCACTTCTTAATTCTTTTAGTTAGTTGTTTGCTTCCCACTTATTAAGTAGACAAATCCATGTGCTAGACTATTAGAATCCTATGATTTCTTTTAGCTCCATCGATATCACATGTGGATGACTTAGAATATACTGGTTCACTAGATTGTGGTCGGCTAGAATATATATAAAAGGTAACGCCTTTAGGGTCGGGACTGATGGTTTTATCATTCTCCTAGCCAGACGAAATATAGACAAGAAAAATTTATTCCAGTAGAAAAATAAAAAAAGAAGGCGATGATTAGTTCATAGAGTTGTAACGACTTCAATATCCGTTGGTTACTGATTTTTCCACTGTACTTCCTTAGGATTATTTGCTAGCGTTCGAGGTAGGCGCAACACAATCTAAAACTCTTTTTATTTATGGTTTTATTAATTAAATTCATATTTACAAGTTTTTATGGATGATAATCGATGTTGTGAGCATGATTATGAATGTTGGGTTTCAATCCATAGATTGTGATTCTAAAAATTTTATTTATGACGGGATACGAGATATCCTTGGGAACGGTTTTGTTTCCTAAACCCACGTGGGGCTTTCTGGGGCAAGCGGATTGATTGATTTTATTGTTGTTATGGATGTGGTGTTTCCATGTGTTTACGGTGTTATTAATCATGCTAGTTGTTTTAAAAAGAAATTGAAAAATGTTTAAATAAAAGGTTTTGTTGCTTCATTTCCTATTGGGTGTCACAACTCACGTCGTTTCATGAAAAAAATTCCAATGGAACAATACTAATGCTTTTAGATGATTTATTGAGTATTTATTGATTACTAATACTTTGGAGATTATTGGGTTAATGTATAACCAATGGAACAATGTGTTATTAAGAAAATTGTATTTCATTAGACAATGAAAATTTCTGAGTCATGTCAGTTTGACTATTAATTATAATTATTTTATATGATAGTTATGATTGAATATTTTATGGTATGCGTAAAACTCACGTTTTATGAAGTTATTAAAATATTAGAATTTTCTGAGTTCCAAAATTGTTTTTCAAACAATTGTTTCTCACTGTAAGAAATTCAGACGTTTTCTGACAGATTCAACTATATTGAAGCATTATTGTTTTAAATTTATTATACAGCATGTTTTAGGATTTGGTGTCTCTATAAACTTGAAGATCATTATTTTGAGTTTTAAAATCGTAAACTAAACCCGATTTGGAGTTGTGAGTGAATTTATACGATTTTTATAAAATGGACTATCTCTGTTTTTCTTTTCTGTAGTTCTGGTCAACTAAATGTTTGACTATGGTCAAAAGGTCCTTAAGATAATCTAAAAATTATATAAAATTTAATAATGGAACTATACTCAGTTAGGATTCAGAATATATAATCAAAATAATTTTTGGATTTGAATTGGGTTCAGTAAAAGTTTTGGAGTTAATTGATGTATGTTTTTGTTTTATGATTCTTCCTTAAACATGCGATTCTTTTGGATAAAATCTGGAACGTTTAACGGTCAAATTAATTTTTCTGGTAAACTATTGTTCTTTAGGGTTCATGTGGGTTAAAAATAACAAAACGTTAACGGTTAGATGTTCCTAAAAGAATTTTTATGTATCCGCTACGATAGAATTTCTGAATTGAACATAACTAAAGAATTAGTTGTTTGAACTTGGACCAAGTGTGGAAGTCTAGGCTTGTTATTAAAAGTAGCATTTCGGATTTTGGGTTTGGATTTGGGTCGAAATACAGGCCCGAAATTTGGGTTGTTACAGTATATTCTATACATGCAGAACAGAACGAAAATTTAGCAAACTAGGTGCTTGCTCATTTGTCACCAATGTGTACGTTGAAGCAAAGATCCTAACTAGTAACTGATTGTTCCCTCATGGAATTATGTTGCTGCCATTGCTACTGCCTTCCACCCCAAGATAATGTGAATATATTCTTTTGAGTTAGAGTTACTCCTTTGCTGACCAGATATCTTCATGAATTTCATTACAGTTAATGATGAATTTTTTATAGCTGATATTCGTTCCCAATTTCTTCTTTAACCTCGTCTAGAAGGTACTAGTAGGTGCACATTGATATATTTTGGCTTCATTCGTTATTGACAGTGCTCTAGGACCATGGTATGATGTGACATTGTTGCTCGTTTCGCAATTCGTAAAATGAGAATGGACTTGGATTCACCTTAGGGATGCAGTTTTTCATCCCTTCGTCCTTCAAAGATAAAAGTGAAATCCCTTGGATGTTGCTTGGAAGTACTTCAGTTTGACTCCCTTCTTTACTGACAAATTTCCAATTTTGTTATAACTGCCAAGTAGCAAGGTTAATATCTTTCCTATGTATCTTTTTCTTAGATTTTACCCCTTTTTTATTTATTTGTATACAGGTAGAGTTATTAAGAAGGTAGAATTAAGGAAAGCCATTCGATATGCACCTAGTGATCCAATTGGATCATGGCTTCATGGTTTACTTTGCTTGGATGCGACAAATACTTATAGGCAAGTACTGAGGTATTTATATATTCCATAGTCTGTCATCAAGTGCATTGTCTACTACTTTTTTATTTTTCCTCAAGGTTACCTCCTCTAACCGAGTGTGATCTTTACTATGTCAATCGAGATACTCTTTTCTCTTATCACAAAGGAAGTTAACTATTTCTACAGGTAAAGTTTCATTTTTTGTTGAATACCATCGCTTCCTTGTATTCATATCTCTTTGACCTTGTCTATGCAGCGGATGATGGCTCTCTATGTATCTTCTCACTACAAAAATTCTCCAAACGACTTGCAACTAATAGATGATGCTCTAGCGCACCATTTGTTTATTTAGATCTGCTGGTCTATTTTGAATTGATTTTAATATAGTCCCTCTGCGGCTGATGTCTTAGTCTATGTACGAATTATAACTTATGATGACTGTATATGCAGGTCATGTTGATGAGTCCAAGAATCACCTTCCATATATATTGTGCATCATCCAGGTTTGTGCTTCCTATGTCTATCTTCCAGTTTTTTTTCTAATGTTTGGTTTCCTAGAGAGGTTTGACTGCGGGTGGTAACACTGATGTGAACTATATCTTTCGAGATTTGTTACTTTTATCAACTGTTTTGTTGTTCCTTATGCTTCAGTTCCTTTGCAACCTCTTCAATTTTTGCTCTATAGATTTTGATCATCATGTTTTGGTATATTGCTAACTCCAACACAAATTGGCTGAGACACAGGAAGAGATTTTTAATCTGTTGTGCTTAATTCTGTAACCTCTATTGTGGATTATTCACATGGTCAAAGCTTAGTCTGAGATTGTTGTTTGAAGCTCATAGTGCTTCTTATTTACATTTTGCTCCTTGTAGCGTTTGGTTAAACAAGTGAAAATGCTTTTTTTTGTTCTTTCTTGAAAACCTTTTCCATTTTAGCATATAGCATTTACAGACACTAAGACACTTTACATTGGCAAACACTGTTTACTGTTTTGTTTTTCACACGCATACTCTAGATTTTTTTTAATCAAATGCTCATCTTCTATATTTTATAACATACCAAGGCTTTCATATTTTTTCTCTCATCCATTGAAGTATTTGGCATGGTTCTTTCATTTGCAGGTGTACCTCGAAGGGAAGATCTCTCAGCGGTCTGCAATGAATAGCTTAAAAGAAGGCCATTCTCCTCATGGAGGTCAGATTCCTTGGAAATTTTGTAAACAATTTCGCGATTCTATGTTTCCAAGTCTTTCAGGTGCTCGGATTGGGCAGTTTTGATTTGTTTGGTCCAATAGTATGTGTCAAGGTTTGTGAATTGTGCACTTTATTTTTTGTAGCTGGGATATGGTTCAACGGCAGTGGAACTTTTAGCAAGGTAAATTTTCTTGGAATTTTATTTATTTATATCATGCTTTTTGAAAGCAAATATGTGGATACAAAGACCCTTAAATGATCTGAAGCTTTATGATCTCTAGTTACACTCTACCTACTATGCATTTATTTGAACTGCATATGTGATTTTGTTATACACATGCCACAATTTTTATTACATGAATTGCTCATTTTATGTGGCAATCATAATTTTGGCTAGTGTCACTCTTACAGACTGAAACCAAATCTCACTCTATTTCTTAACGATGTAACTTGAAAGTTACAAACTTTAAATAGTCATTTTTTTATTTTTGTAAATGCTTTGACTTCTACTCGTAGAAAATTCCTAAATGGTCATGTTGTTCATCCCATTTTACTCTCGTGCCGCAGCTATCGTTATTTCTCATGGGAGCTACTTTTTGTTGTTCTTATCTGCTAATCTTTAACAAGAGCATGCTAGAATGTATGGCTGCTGTTTGTTAGTCTATAAAGTATTCTTGTGATAATGTGAAAATGTCACAGATCCCTCTCCCGATTCGCTGACATAGTTTCTCTATTAACAAGCCTATTTATAAAGGAGCCTAATTTGCAGTTCTACTACATGAATGGATTTCTAAAGCTAGTTTCGAATTTAATTGTGCAGTCTGAGCCAGAGTTTCGACCACCGTTGTCAGAGGATGAACAGACACCAGTGCAACAGGCTAACATGAGCAGAAGAGATCTTTTGTATCGACAATCAGAAGACCCGGATGTGGAGGATATTTTGATACTCATTTTAGAGAATTTCCTATTGCAATCTTCTTTTTTATAGGCTTTGATATTTTTGTTGATACTCATTTTTAAGGGAAATGGGAAGTGTGCATAGAGATTTTGAAATGTTATACTCCCTCCGTCCCACTATAAAGTGACCTATTTGATTTTAGATTTTGTCCCACTAATAAGTGACCTATATCACTAAACAAGAAGATATTTCTAAAATTATCCTTTTGGTTAATTATAAAAAATATAAGAAATATGCATAATTTGATAGGCATGTTTACATTCGTTACGTAGGTGTTTTAAAATGCTTTTCAATGGTATGAAGTTTGCGAACATCCGTGGAGTAGTTTGAGAGATAAATCATTTCTAAATTTCACTAGTTATTATCCATAAGGGTATAATTGTAAAAAATGCTTAAAAGTACTATTTTCCTTGCTCACCTTAAAATTGTGCGAACTTAAACTAGGTCACTTAATTGTAGGACGGAGGGAGTATATGGTGAAAGCGAAAAACCTTTGGATATTTACTACAATGAAGGTTCTTTTTTCTAAATCTGGTACTTGTTTAAAACATCCATGAAATAAAAGTTGACCATCCTTGATCCATTCTAGATGAATACTAAACCCTCCTATTAAATAAAATAACAAAACAAGGATTGTGCTTGATTATTAGCAAGCATCAGACTGCAACACTTTTGGTTCCTTTTCCGTAACCTTACGCTTGTTAGAGTGTTCAATAAACAAATGATGCAAATAAAATGACATTTAAGTACATTTCCAAGTCTACAAAGTGGCTTCATTAATTAAGTGTTCTGACAAACCCTGCCAAGAAAATAAAAAACCTTGTACATCTTGAGACAAGTAAAATCAGTAGAAGTGAAGCAAATGAAGATATGAGAGCATATTATAGAGCATCTTCAAAGTTGAGATGAAATACAGGATCAGACCCACTAGTTGGTCCAAAATATTACTCCTAGATACATAAATACTGAAACTCAAGAAAAGAAGCAACACATGATCATTGTCCCATCCAAGTACCTCAGTTGTAACCTACCTATCATCATTGTCAATATCCATCAGAATTTTTCAGTTGTACAACATGTACTTCGATGTTGCACTGAATTTTTTGTAACCCTTGATGACCTTGTTGGCAGCATCAAGGAAGTCCTCTGCCACAGTTTTATTACGTACACGAATTGCATACACTCCAGCCTCGGTACACGCACTACAGATATCAACTCCTAATAATGCAAATGAATACATACATAGTATAAGTACTCCATAAATAAACAAATTACAAAATATTGATTCATAAAACTAGTTGGGAAACTAGTCAACATAACTACATCCGAAAGAAAAATTAGAAATATACTATAAAAATGTGGTTGTATCAACGAAAGTAACAATAGTAAAATGTGAACTAGTAGCAAAGCAAATACACATAATATCTCAGCAACCCTTACCAGTGGATTTGGGCAAAGGCGAGCTAAGAGCTCAAACCTAATGTCAAGTTCACAGTTTTAGTATGAATTTTGGATATCTGGGACCTGCTTTCTACATCAGGCCACCCAAATTCACCTTGTATTAGGGGTTGATTTTGAGGTATCAAAGATCCCTTCATCCACTCGACTGAGGAAGTTTCACTGAGCGAATTAAGATTCAAAGCTTCACCAGTCAAACCAACCTGCAAGGGCACAAATTTAGAGATGTTAACATTTTTATGGAAATGTCCTGAAATCAAAGCAGGGAATAGACAGAAGAAAAACCTTCTAGGAACATTGTTCCCATGTTAAATCTCTTTGTTTGCCATTGAGACCCGTCAATGTGACTGGACCAAGAACCCCAGCATTCCATGTCCCAAATTGTTTACCAACATTCTGTTCAACTCAAACAACAAGGATAGCATGACAATAGGAAGACTTGCTTGCGACTATCTAATAGCTGAGACAAAAGAATAACTAACCAGGAGGCCAACAACTATACTTCACATGGAAATCTTGTTAATGCCAACTATTGACTTCAAATTATTACTAAATGTCAGTCTCCCATAAGCAGCTCTTGCATAACCAAAAACAATATTGCTTGAGGGAAGATCATTTTGTGGATGACAAAACATCTAATAAAAATGTATTCTCCGTGATATACTTTTGCCCAGTTAAATTTGCTTACCAAATAATTAAGGGATATGAGTAGTCGTGAAACTTAGCTATAGTTGGATTCTAGCCATTGCAGTGTTGAAAACAGTGTTTTTGTAGTCTTGAAGAATGCTGATAGACCAAGGAGGAAGGTGGTAATTGAAGCCTCTGAAGGAAACAGTTACATCGGAGTTTGCATCATTGTTTGCAAGGAATGCAGCACAACCTCCTGCCTGGTAACTGAAGACATAAGTCTGAACAATAAACATTTGGAAAAATGTAAGTATAGATATTGGATCCATGTGGTATCACTATAGGTTCATAGAACGATTGAACAAACCTCTTGCTTGCTCCCAATAATTATTTTGATGGATTCGGAATAAAGTAAAGCTTGATCGCTTTATGAAGATCTCTCAAATGACTATATTTGGGCTCCCTCGGTAGTCCTACTACATAAGAGACAAAATATGGTAGTTAGAAATTACCAAACTGCTACCGTTATATAGAACCAAAAAACACAATCAAGATATATAAACTTCATTCTCATTGTCCGAATTGTAAGTGGCATCCTGACATATAGCTACAACATAAAAGATGAGCGTGTTAAAGCTACAACATGAGATATCTTTCAAATTAGAATTTCATTTCCTAGAATGTATATAACCGTTTTAATTTTAGTTTTTACTTGTGGATCCAGAAAGTCACGATTGACTATGATCGACAAAAAGCAAAGCCCTTCTTTTGTTCCCGTTGGCTTGGTTCCCCGGTATGGAACAAACCTACGACTTTTTCCTCATACTAAAGTAGTTTATGTGGAGTCCTAGTCCTGTTGATGTTTTACCAAAAGAACAAAACATCGTACAAGCATATAAGTTTCTAGTCTAACTACATGAACCTAGTATCAAATGCGACTGTACAATTTTTGAATGAGTGTTCAGGTAAGCACATTAATGAATAAGCAAAGCCTATGATAACTTACCATATTCGTCAACTAGGGCATCATAGTCATAACTAGTTGCTATAAAAGGACCACCTGATGTCCTCTCGAAATTTGCTCCTCCATGAAACTGAAGCATAAAACCAAAAAAGAAGAAGTTAAAGATGAAACTAAACACCTTATGAACTATAACTACACTTATATAAAATTCTCAACTACAGCATAACCTTACGATGTAATAGTTCATGAAGGATCCACCAGTTTGTATAAATTTGGCAATAGAGTAAGCTACATATTCAGCAGGTCTACGAGGAACTGCAGCCCCAAACCCGTAAACCTGTAAGCAGAAGAGATCCTTATAAGTTAATGATAAACTTCTGAGTTATTAAATAGGTGGTAAGAGCAGAAACGCAATACAAAAATCTAGATTAAGGAGTAATTGGTGAGTCGCTTACCAGCCAGTCCAATTTTCAGTCCACATCTTTGGCTTATATTTCTTGTTAGAGTGAAATAATCACAGTAGAAACCATTGAAAGCATTTATCTATCATAAGGGAACAAAGCTAAGTTGGAAACAATAGAAATAGGTACTCTCAAGAAATACTCCCACAAGATATTAACCGAATTATGCTCAACATGACAGTAACAATAGATAATTTTCCCGATTTCTTTAATTTACAAAAGCATTCAAAAACTTCAAAGTCATTTACAATATTGTCCTCAATAAGTGTCAGGAGTTCGGCATTCTGCAACCAAAACACACACAAAAAAGGGAAGATAAGAGATCCGCCAAAACTGCTTTAACATTTAGATGCCAGATTAAATTGAAAAAGAGCTGCACAATCACTCTTCATCAAAAGGAGCGGACACAATAGGGTTCAAACTTCAAACTTCAAGAGGATTAAACCCTTACAAACTTAGCCTAATAATACACTTACCAATTTGGATCTTCAAAAGAGTGTTAAAACCTTCATCTTATTTAGAAAATATAAACAACGCATATAGCTTTCGCTAGGTCATGGTTTTTCTATCCAGAAAATGGGTTTAAATGAAAACAACATCACCTTATATCGTGGGATAAAAGGGATCATATAGAGACAGAACAAAATCATAGTTCATGAACAGATTAACTCATAATCATGCTTAAAATTTACAACAAAATGGAAATTCACCTTCATATTATATCATAAACATCATCAGCAATAAGAGACAGAATTAGGCAGTAAGTATGCACTGAGTATCGACTCAGCCCAAATATCCCCTGTAAATGAAATTTCAGCTGAATCCGGCATCTTCTGAGATCATGACTTGAAGACCTTCAATCCAAGCTTGAAGATCACAGACTAAATCAATTTCAGTAACAATTACACGAGCTTTAACCTGTTTAAGAGCTCAGGCTCGACCCTTTCCAACATCTCCATAATTGCAGAAAATAACAACCTTTACCAGCAATCATAACATTAGTATCCCTTCACAAAACCATAGGGAGGTGAGTGACAACATACGCAGAGATTATCAAACTGTTCATCATAAACAAAAATAAAAATCAAAAACAGAACCCAAAACACAGAACAAAAGCTGAATACGTAACATAAAAATACAAGACAACCCTCCCTAAGCAGCTGGATTCAGTAGCTAAAAAGAAACAAAACAGAAATACATCATCAACAAACTAATAAAAGCCCCTAAAACACAACAGTAAACCCTGAAAATCCATCATCATTAACATGAAATCTTATCAAAATCCATTAAGAAGACCATGTAAAGAATAAGAAAAAAAAAACCTTTTATAACGAGTTTAATAGTTTTTTTTGCACAGTTTTTTCCCAAACAAGGGGTTTAGCTATGGGTCATGAAGCTAGCATCTAATCTGCAAAATGACAAAATGAAGAAGTCAGTTCTAATAATACAATTATGGATCTAGATATACAATAATCATATCTTCGGATCTGCAAAATAAACCCACAAATAATTTAAGAAGTACTATAATTACCACATCAGCAAACACTTTAAAGATTAGAAGACTATGGTTTCTTATTGTGGATACGACCGAGAAGAAGAAAAAACCCCTTTTGCAAAATCTGGACATCAAAAATGGAGAATACAACAACATTAATCCAACGAGATTTTGAAATCCCTAATTCTAGTTGTACTGAATTGGGAGAAATTACAACAACAAAAACAAATGACCTGGTCTCAAAGACCTAATTTCATACCAAAACCTATTATAAGAACCCTAACGTTAGATCAAATACAATAGAAGCAACTTCAGAATACTGATTTACTAATACCAATAAATCGACGAAAAAAAACCTACTTTTAGATCTATTATTCATAGAGATTTAAACAAGAAAGAAAAACATTTTTCAGGCTACTAACAAATGGAAGAAAATATACCATAAAAGAAACCCTTACCTGGAAACAACAAACAATAATGACAATATAAACCCTAATTTAGAGTCATCATCAAACCCTGGTGAGAATTAGGTTGTTTCTAGAAGAGATTCGGGATGAATTTGCGAGATTTAGGTTATTTATAGAAGAGATTTAGGAGGAATTTGGGGGAAACAAAACCAGAATAAAATTGAACTCAATTCGAAAAAGCTAAGGGTGATATAGATAAATGAGAGAAATTAGGATGGGGAAAGAGAACAAGAAGGTGAAAAATTAGGGGGGGTAAAGAGGGAAATGGAGCGGGAATGGGAAAATGAGTGAATTTTGGAAGATGTATGTGGGGAAAATTGATTTTGTTCGTGAAAATTTGAGGAAGAGAAATTAGCCGTGTGATCGAAGTTTATCAATGACTGTCATCTATATCTATCTAGTCATACGGATTCTTCTTATACCGCCGATAATATCGGTTTTGGTGTATATCCAAAATATTGATATTTCACCGACATTCACTGAAATATAGTGTCCCGGTCTCCGACCGATATTCATCGAAATCCGACATTAATTAATTTGCGTGTGACTTTTTGAAAGATATTGTCATTCGTTCATCTTATATCCCATAGTCATATTTGTTATATAATCGACATAGGTCAATCTCTTCGTATATTCCAATGAAATATAAAGAATTTAGGAAATTATCATTGACATATGTTAATCTCGTAACTATCCAATAATATCAAATAATTCATGAAATCATATACCGACTAAAGTCAATCTGATCACAACACATCTCATGGTACTTAGAATTGAAGGAATCTTATCTCATCTTAGGTTAATTTCATAGTATATCCCATGATATTGATAGATTTTGAGAAATCTTATATCGACTTAGGTCAATCTCATAGCAACCCAAGAATATTAAAAAAATCGAGGAATCTTACATCGACGTAGGTCAATCTCATAACATATGTTACGATATATAAAGATTTCAAGAAATCGTATATCAAGTTAGGTTAATTTTTATAGAATATTTCAATAAAATAAAATATAAATGACTCTACAAATTATTAGGTCAATCTCATAGCGTATCCCATGATATTGAAGAATTAGATGAAATTTATATCGAGTCGGGTCAATCTCATAGTATACTCGGTGATATTGAGATAAATATAAGATTCATATATCGACTCGGGTCAATCTCATAGCATACCTGGTGATATCTGGTGAATTATATAAATCATATATCGACTTAGGTCAATCTCATAATATACCCGGTGACGTCAAAAAAAAAAATGAATCATATATTGACTTAGGTTATTAATAACCTAATACCATACCTGGTGACCTCAAAATAATATGAAGAACCAATGGCTTAGGTCAATCTCATTACTTACTCGTTGATATAAAAAAAACATAGGGATTATATATCGACTTACGTCAACCTTATTGCATAGCCGGTGATATTGAAAGAATTATATATCGACTTAGGTCAATCTCATAGAATACACGGTGACATCGAAAAAAATTATAGGAATCATATATCTATTTAGGTCAATCTCGTAGCATACATGGTCATATCAAAAGAATTACAGGGATCACATACCGACTTAGGACAATCTCATATCATGCCTGATGTCCTAGAAAGAATATGAGGAATCATATATTGAATTAAAGTTGATCCCATAGAACCTTCTAATAAAATATAAAGAATTTGAGAAATCTTGTATCAACTAAGCTCGATCTCGTAACATGGTACAATAAAATAGGGAAACAAGTTAAGGAATTAATATCGACATAATTCGATCTCATAACATTTTTCAATGATATACTTACTAAAAGGAGGAATTGTTATCGACCTATAGGTCAATCTCGTATCAATATAATAATATTGAATAATTTGAGAAATTATATATCGACTTAGGTTAATCTCATAGCATGCCTCACGATATCGAAAAAGATTGAGAAACCTTACATCGACTTAGTTCAATCTCGTCGCATATTCTAATGGAAAGAATTTTATAAATTAATTTCGACACATGCCAATCTCGAGGCATATCCAATGATATTGAAGAATTCGAGGAATTATATCAACTTAGGTCAGTCTCATGGTATACCCGATTATATCGAAAGATTATAATGAATCGTATATCGACTTAGGTCAGTCTCATATAACAACTCGGTGATATAAAAATAATTATAGGAACCATATATTGACTTAGATCAATATAATAGCATACTCAGTGGCCTCGGAAGAATATGAAGAATCATATATCGGCTTAAGTCAATCACATCACATACTCGGTGATACATAAAGAATTATATGTATCTTATATCTTAGGTCAATTTCGTATCATACCAGGTGATATCGAAAAAATTATATAAATTATATATAGACTTAGGTTAATCTCATAGCATACCCAGTGATATCGAAAGAGTTATGAGAATCGCATATCGATTTAGGTCAATCTCATGGCATACCCGATGATATCAGAAAGAATATAGGAATCATATATCGGCTTAATTAGTTTCATCTCATAGATTATCTGGTGATATCGAAAGTCTCGTGGAACGTATATTGGAAAAGGTCAATCTCATAGATGAGACGATGATATCGAAAGAATTATAGGAATCGGATATAAACCGAACATCATATAAAGTAGAATTTGTGGTTTATTACTAGATTTGCTGACTTAGGTCGATCTCATAATTATAACCCATGATATCGAAATAATACGATGGATTATATGTTTACTTAGGTCAATCTCATTGTTATATCCATGATATCAAAATAATTCTAGTAACACATCATACATTGTTGTTAGGTCAATTTGTTAGTTATATTACATGATAATGAAAGAATACGATATATCATATGGCGACTTAGGTCAATCTCATAGTTATATCCCATTATATAAATACATTACATATCGATGACTTAGGGCAATCTTATAGGTATATCCCATGCAAGTAGTTAATATCGGATTTCAGTGAATATTTGTCGGGGACCGAGATACTGTATTTCGGTGAAATATTGGCATCTCGGATAAACGCCGAAACCGATATTATCGGCGGTATCTCGACCGAGCTTAACTACCCATGACAAAATTAGTGCATCAAATATTCCGGATAATGTGAAAATAACCATACTACTCTTGCCAGAATAAGTGCATTAAATATTTTGGAGAATGTATAAATGACCAGATTACATTTACCGAAATATGCACAACAAATATTTAAGATATTGTGAAAATAACCAGACTACCTTTGCCGGAATAAGTGCATCAAATAGTCCAGACACTATGAACATGACCAAACTACCCTTGTCAGAATAAGTGCACCAAATATTATGGAAACTATGAAAATGACTGGACTACTCTTGTCAGAATCAAATACTGTGAAAATGGCAAGATTACCCTTACCGAAATACGCACAACAAATTTTCCAGATACTTTAAAAAATGATAAAAATACCCCTGCCAGAATAAGTGCATTAAATATTCTGGAAACTGTGAAAATGACTAGACTACCCTTACCTGAATAGGTCATCAAATATATAGGAGACTACTGAATTGACCAGACTGCCCTTACCAGAATAAGTGCATCAAATATTTCAGACATTATGAAAATGACCATATCACCCTTACCAGAAATATGTGCAACAAATATTATAGAGATTGTAAAGATGACCATACTACCCTTGGCGGAATAAATGCATCAAATATTTCAGATACTATGAAAATGACCAGACTACCCTTGCCGGAATACGTGCATTAAATATTTTGGAAACCGTGAAAATGGCCAAACTACCCTTACCTTAATAAGTCATCAAATATTCTGGAGACTACTGAAATGACCAGACTGTCCTTACCAGAATAAGTGCATCAAATATTTCAGACACAATAAAAATGACCATATTACCCCTGCCAGAAGAGGTTCATCAAATATTCTTGAGGTTGTGAAAATGACCAGACTACCCTTGTAAGAATCGGAGACTATACGAATGACCAAATTACCCTTACATGATATGCACAACAAATAATTCAGATACTCTGAAAAATGACCAAATTACCCTTGCCGAAGTTGGTGCAAAAATATTTCAGAGATTGTGAAAATAACTAGATTACCCTTGCCATAATAAGTTCATCAAATATTTTGGAGATTAAGAAAGTGCTAGACTACCCTTGTCAGAATAAGAGACTGTGAGAATGACCAGATTACCCTTACCATAATATGCACAACAAATATTCTAGATACTCTGAAAATGACCAAACTGCCCTTGTCGGAGGAGATGGTGCAAAAATATTTTAGAGGTTGTGAAAATAACCGGATTACCCTTACTGGAATAAGTGCAACAAATATTTGGGATACTATGAAAATGACCAGATTACCCTTGCCAGAATAAGTTCATCAAATATTCTGAAGACTGTGAAAATGACCATGCTACCCTTGTAAGAATTGGAGATTGTGAGAATGACCAGATTACCCTTACCATAATACGCAAAACAAATATTTCCGATACTCTGAAAAATGACCAAACTACCCTTATCGGAGTTGTTGCAAAAATATTTCAACAGATTACCATTATTGGAATAGTGCAACAAATATTTTGGATATTGTGGAAATGACCATACCACCCTTGCCGTAATAAGTGCATCAAATATCCTGAAGAATGGGAAATTGACCAAACTAGCATTGCCGGAATAAGTACATCAAATATTTTTAGATTGTAAAAATGATCAGACTACCCTTGTCAGAATTAGTGCATATTTCAGATATTTTGAAAAAGATCAGGTTACCCTTGCGAGAATTCAACAATTTCATGCTCGCTAAAGAGATATCATGACCGTGTAACTGCAATTTAACAATTTCAATTTTTCTAACCTAATATGCCATTCAAATAATAAAACATAGTATTAAATAAAGTTTGAAAGAATTAATCAACAATAAAAGTTTTTAATCGTTGATTTTTTTTTATATGAAAACAATAAAATATAGAAAAGGAGAGAGGAATTGATTGTTAGGTTGATGATGAAGGAGAAGGAAAAGAATAAATTTTTGATAGCCCGTTATTAGGATTGGGTACCCCAATTTGGCCAGTCTCTTTAATACCTCGGTATAAATTCGTTTCACAAAATTAAATAACCCCATAAAACTAGCGCAAATAGGTCATAACTGGTTATTTTTTTCTCTCTCATTTTTTTTTTGCTCTGCAACTTTTTCTTTTACTAAAAAGTTATCTCCATTAAAAAGTATTTATCTTCATCCATTAGTAGGTATCTTCATCTTCTCCATTGAATTCTTTTAATCTTCTTCTCTTTTTCTGCCCGGATTTTATTTCAAATTAAGATCCGGGTAGAACTATCTATATAATACATATTTAAATAAAACAAATTGCATTACATCAATTAATATTGTAGTATATTTTTATTTCGATTACGTATGGCAAGTTTGTGCCATTACGGTTTCTCATAGCTCCTAGAGAGCCTTAAATTTTGTTCGATCTTTCATTCAGCCATTTACGGACGTGATGAACAGAGATTACAGAATTTGGAAGGGTATTTGGGCGTATTACTTCTTTTATGGTAGCATCATTCCTTCCCGGAGAGTATCCAACAAAATGGTGATAAATCATTAGAAGATGTCAATTCCCATATCGGTTTACATATATTTGGTGCATAATTGTGTTTTCGATTATTTTCGGTTCAATATTATTGTGCTAATCATGTATTTCGATTCATGGATGTAATTGAATATTATGTAACTATGTTTTATTATGGGTTTTGTTATCTTGTGCACCCATGTACAAGATAACAACCACTCATTGGCATTGGAAATGATAAACACTAATAAAAAAATATGAAAGATATTGTCTTGTGCATTGGAGAAGGGAAAGTGTACACTTGTATAGAGAAAAATTCAAAAAATCCATGCTTATTTCCCTTCTCCAATGCACAAGACAATATCTTTCATATTTTTTTATTAGTGTTTATCATTTCCAATGCCAATGAGTGGCTGTTATCTTGTACATGGGTGCACAAGATAACAAAACCCATAATAAAACATAGTTACATAATATTCAATTACATCCATGAATCGAAATACATGATTAGCACAATAATTTGTTAACGGTTAATTATTTATATGAGTACACTTGTATAGAGAAAAATTCAAAAAATCCATGCTTATTTCCCTTCTCCAATGCACAAGACACTATCTTTCATATTTTTTTATTAGTGTTTATCATTCCAAATGACAATGATTGGCTGTTAAACCCTTTTATTAAAGTTTAGGGCTTTCATGCTCTCATTCCTTTAAAAAAAAAAAAAAAAAAAAAAAAGAGAATCAAGCGATTGGTACGTATTTTGGAAGTGAGAATTTTGGTTTTTTTTTTTTTTTTTTTTTTGGTTGGACTTTCTTTCTCAATAATTTCTATTCATAGGTAGAATTACTCCCTTGTGGAAAAGGAAAATAATGGCTGAAAATGAAACAGCCAAAATGCAGGAGAGAAATAAATTGGGAATTAGACATCACATTGAGATACGCATTACTTTTTCAAAACTAATTGACAAGTTTCCTAGGACCCAGACTTTTTCCCCTAAGACCAAGATGATAAATCAGATTTCATTGATTGTTTAATGTATTTAAATAAGTTAAACTTAAGGTTTCCTCATGTACATCCTCAAGTAATTTGTACGTCAATATATCAACTCGATGTACGAAAGCTACACCAAGTGACGAGGAGACATGTTTTTCTTCTGACTTCTTCAGTCGGGTCCCACAAGTCAACTTTTGAATAGAACAGAAAAAATATTTTATTTGTAGTAGTACTCCTCCAATCTGATGCAAACCGTATATATTTTCGAAAGACAAATGTTATCCTGCACCGTTTTGCGGGAAGTTATCCCGCTCAAGCGGCTTCTTTACCGTTAGATGATCAAATCAATGGTTGGATTCGTATTCAGGATTCATCGTTCTTACTAAGTTTCCGACTGATAATAGTCCACTTCCAGCCATGTTTCATTCTATCGAAACCTGGGTATACATACAATATGCCCAAATAAGGTTTGTTTAAGGTTTTAGAGAATATTTCAAAGGAATCTTACCTGTAAATGGATGGATTCATCGTTCTTACCAAGTTTTTGACTTATAGTAGTCCACTTCCAGCCAGGTTTCGATCTCGGAGCCAGGGTATACATAAAATATTCCAGAATATGGTTTGTTTAAGATTTCGGGAATATTTTGAAGCAATCTCACCTGTAAATGAATGGATTCATCGTTTTACCAAGTTTCCGAATTATAGTAGTCCACTCACGGCCAGGTTTCAATCTCGGAGCCGGGTTATGCATATAATATGCCATAATAGGGTCTGTTTAAGGTTTTGGGGAATATTCAGAAGGAATCTTACTTGTAAATGGATGGATTCATCGTTCTTACCATGTTTCCTACCAAGTTTACGACTTAAATAGAGTTGTATTGTGAAGTATTCATTTTACTCGTGAAAAAAAAAACAATTATGTGGTGATTTGAACTCGCGCATTTTGGGTGCAAGACTAAACAATCAACCATTCTTGAAATTTTAAAGTAACATTGGTCGTCTTCGGTTTTTCTATTTAGCTAGGAAAAATGTGGCTCTCCCATACAATCTTGAAGTATGCTTAAAGAGTTTTCAAACGACTTTCCTACTAAGTTTCTATAGGTCTTGTTCTATTCCAAATTTTAAAGCTTAGGTTCGCGTTTTAATAGTAGTCCACTTATCTTGTATGGCCAGTTCTTGCCCTTTACTAGGAAAATAAAAGCAGCCGTATTCAAGTCCTCGACATTTCAATACGGTAACTCGTAACAAGGGATTCGAAGAGTGGTTATGTTCCATATAATATGCCATATGTCATGAACGAACCCGAGGGCCGAGGTGATATTGTAATCACCGTCCTTCTCTGCAAACAGTTGATATTTAATAATACCCTTCCGTAGGTTTAAAAATAAAAATAAAAATAGAATGTCCAAGTCCAAAGTCCAAAATTTTACAAGAGTAGAGGAATAGGGTTTCAAGTTTTAAAGCAAAAGCAAAAAAAAAAAAAAAAAAAACAAAAATAAGTGTAAAAGTGACTGTAATAGTTAGGAGATGAAAAATGAATAGTGGAGATGAAAATGAACTACACCACTACCGAAGTTGGTAGGCTCGGAAAGATACCTATTGTAAATCTTCGAACCTTGTAAATTTTGGAAATAATAAAAGTAAAAGATGCAAATAGCAAGATATGTAAACAATGATAATATGGATACTAGGGTATTCAAATCCACCAATAACCTATGATATGCATTCAACTTGTAATATTATTCTTGTCCTACGTATAACAAGTATTTCTCCAATGGATAATTTTCACAACTAAAGTATTTCTCCAAACTTAAATTAAGCACAACTAATCTAAAGATCAATATTTGGTTAAGCATAGTTGTAGCATAATCAACATAGAGATATTCTAACTACAATGGATTTACATTGTGAGAGCAAGATGTTGAAAAACTTGGATTAAATTATATCTTTAAACAATTCTAAACTTTCAAGAACAAGAACAAGATATGAATACATACCAATGAGATTAGGGCTTCATCTAAACCCTAGTAAATGAAATTAGAACATGAAGAACATTACAACAAAACTTAAATTTGATAAACTAACATGAACAAGCTCTTCTTGGATGGTTTTTCAACACAACAACCCTCTCTATTTATACACAAAATTCCCTTAAGTGCAAGACTAAACAATCAACAATGGGGTGAGGTGGAAATGTATTTGGGTCTTGGGTTTTTCATGGGTTGTTTAATCCCATGAATTTTAAACAAGTTGCCACTGAACATTGCAACGCTTCCAACTTTCTTCTCTTTTGTCTTCTCAATTCTTCCAAGCTTTATTTAGTACTTAAAAACACAAAATTAATTAATACAAATATTTATTCTTGAAAATGGTAAAAATGCAGAAATTTGGAATAATATATGACTTTGAAGCGCCGAAAGATGAGTTAAGTGCCAATGAAAAAGGTGTATGAATATGCAATATTTGGCACTCATCACTAAACAATCAACCATTCTTGAAATTTTAAAGTAACATTGGTCGTCTTCGGTTTTTCTATTTAGCTAGGAAAAATGTGGCTCTCCCATACAATCAACAATTCTCGAAGATTTTAAAGTAACATTGGTCGTTTTCGGTTTTTCTATTTAGCTAGGCAAAATGTGGCTCTCCCATACAACTTAGATGCAAGTTAATCCGGAACTCCTGCAAATTGCATATCTTCTAAGTTGTATCAATTTCCATTCCTACATTTCAATATACAACTCTAACACTCGTACAAGATCTGAATTCTAGCTACCATACATATCCTTCAATAATACAATATCCATTTATACAATCAACACCCTGAAACCAAGTCCATGACAAACATATATAACTGAAATTTGTTTCATATTGATAAAATATTGTAGATGACAATTAGCTAGATTTTTATGCTAGTTGGACAGTAGGGAAAAAGCATATACAATAAAGCCACTTTAATTGTTTAAGCAAACAGTTGAATTTTCCTAATAACTTCCTTGATTTTCTGAATCAAGGACCAACAAGCACAATTCTAATTGCAATGTATCTAATCCAGCTCCAAGTGTGCTAGCTCTATCTCCTCTCCCAATTCTAACCAAACCAGCTCGTGCTCCGATTACACTCCCTACCATCCCATCTTTATCTCCAACTCCACTTATCAATATTCCAGTTCCTTATCCAGACAATTGAGATGAACCTGCACAACAGGTTGCGTCTACAAACTACTTTTTATATCCTTCCTGAGTTAAAAATATGTAGAGATCCAGGAGTACATTTTGGCATCTACACTCTACTTTCTCTACTAAATCTTTAAACATATTGATATCTAAAATAGAAGGCAAGAAACAATTCTCATAAAATCGATCAAAGCCATCATTCATTTTTCACTTTAATACTATTACCTTACAGTGACAAGATTACTCCAGAAAAGGCAGCACCAAGACCAAGGCCTGAGGACACGAGATCCAATAATATTGAAGCTACCAATCCC
Organism: Papaver bracteatum; assembly: GCA_023529315.1. Lineage (NCBI taxonomy): Eukaryota > Viridiplantae > Streptophyta > Magnoliopsida > Ranunculales > Papaveraceae > Papaver > Papaver bracteatum. The sequence continues at coordinate 295,880 of JAJJWX010001376.1, forward strand.
TTGAGACCTGGCAAAGAATAAACAAAAAGAACAAGGATCAGTTCTTTGAGCACCATACAAATCACACACAAAAAGGTTATAATTTTTGTCCAACTGAGGAAGCTACATGATGTACCAACAACTACAAATTTGATTCAAACAAATGTTAGACAACAAGTACAAGATTTATTATACTCACATCTGATCGTTGCATGACAAAAGCAGTCTTTCATAGATGCATAATCATGAAGTAGAGTCCACCAAATCCAACCACTACAAAGAACTGGTCTCAAAAGGCAACTTCAGAAATTGAGGGGCACTGGCCACAGGATATTACATCTTGCATGAATTTCTTGCAGACTGGACGAATTTCCTTGTTGAGTGTGGCCGAAAACATCATGACTTGTTTATCACAAGGAGACATCTTGAAGATCTCATGTACATCATTTCACATGTCTACACAATTTACAGAACAACGAGATAACTTTTGAGAAAAATAAACTTATTGGAAATAAACTGATTATTGGCATATAAGCAATCAAGAAAACAGATAGAAAGGCTTGGACCAATAGCTGCTATACTCGAGTGTTCCAAGCCTGACTATTTACAAAGAACCACACCAAGTGACTCTAGCATTTTATCACACACATCAAGGATGAAGTTCCTAACATTCTTTAAGGCAAGGTCCTTACCCCAGGCCGATGTAAGTATCTCCCAGGAGTACCTAAAACAACATGAGGGCACTCATTTTTCAATAATTCATTGTGGATTTTAATGTTAACACCACCATAGGACACAACAACCTTAGTATCGGGCAGATATGTGCAGAACCGCTCCAACTCGTGGTAGATCTGTGGTTGAAATATAAACATCAACAGAAAATGGTCAAAATCTTCACTGATTGGAACAATAGGAAAACGAAAGGCTTGTTCTACGAAAGTTTAGTAGTATGAACGCAAACCTGCTAAGCCAACTCTCGCATGTGCTTCAATGTCAAGAGGACTCCCATCCCAAATTTTGTTAGGAAGATAACAACGTACTCAAAAACAAACAAAAAAACAAAAAAAATAATTGAACCTACTCAAATTTTAACAAAACGGAAGTCAATTTAACAAATTAATCAAAATTTTCATAAATGTGAGCAAAACGTAATTGAACAAATTAATCAGATTTGAAATTTTAATAGTATATACATATATGTCAGCGAAAGGTAATTGAACAAATTACTGTCAAACCTAGCTAAGACGATGAAATATAAAACAATGAAAAAAATTATTGTCAAACAAATTACACCATGGACCTAGAGAGATTAAAAAGAGCATAATAAATAAGAAGAGCTGCAACTATAAAGAGCACGCAAATGAAAATCCAAACTCGTTGAAATAAGAATGAGCACTTAAGTCATAGATTTCATAGGATCCATAAATTGTGTTTGTGTACCATCAATCACATACATCATTCATTTTAGGAATCAAAAGGATTTTTCAAATGTACATGTCCCCATAAGAAAATAAGCTAAGCCATTTTTTATTTCTATCAACACCTTAAACTCTTTACGATAAATCTGACAAGCTAAAGTGGGAACAGACCTTGATTAACACACAATCTCTCAAGGGCTAGAATCCCTACGATGTCATCTTTCTTGAATCTAAGATGGCTTGTTCCATTAAAGTCCAGTTCAATTCCAGCGTATTTGGAGTAAATACCTTGAGCACCAGTCTGCCAACAAATTAGGTTACAAATTGTTAATGCCAATTCAAAAACATAGATACACAAAATAAAACCACCGCCTAGTTAGTCATTACTTTCAAACTAACATCGACTTGGGCCTTTCCGACATTTTTACCCTCCCCAACAGCAACAACCTCACCTCCTTGTGGCTTAATCTGAGCGGTAGAAGGCAACAGAATACCACATGTGGTCTTCTGCTCTGTTGTCTTGATTTTAGACAGCACCTTGTCACCAAGGGCTTGAGGGCAGTGTCCTGGAAAACAATAGAGCACAAAAGTTCAATTATAATAAACGAATTCAAGTAAGAACAAGTGAATGAAAATAAGATCCCTCAAAATAAAATTGACTGCCACAGTTCTTTATTATCACATATAAATGGATATGAACCAGCAGTCCAGTCCACTGGATTCACATACATGATATTGTTCTGCAAATATTATCCACTACCTAAACATGGTTAAAATTACTTTGTATCAAAACCTAGAGCAATTCATAATACAATGGCAAAGCTATCACTACCCAAAAAGCAAATTTACAAGTATTTTATCAGTTCACTCTAACGAGCAATAACAAATTCATGCATCAACAACATATACCCAAACAATAAAATTCACAGGGATTTACACAGCGCGCAATTAGTAAAAAACACAATGCCCTAATGCACAGTTCGACAAAAAAAATCTTTGAACATATTGATACCTGAAACAGAACACAAGAAACAATTCTAATAAAATCAATCAAATCCATAACTCATTTTGACTTTAATAATATCCATTTATAGTGAAATGATTTACACCAGAAAGGGCAGTACCAAGACAAAAGCTTGGGGACATATCATTGATTGTATTCTAAAGGCCTATGAAATAAAAGAAAACTCCTTCGTGCTGATTCAAGGTGAAAAAGAACTCAAGATTTCCCCAATTTTAAACTCAAAATTCACTATGTTTTGAAAGTATGCTGGTCTGAATACATCGATGGGTTTGCAATTGGTGCTGATGAGTGGGATATAGATTTAAGAGGGTTTGCAATTGGTTCTGCTGAAGGTGTTGCAAACTTAGGAAGGTCTTAAACTGGTGCTGGTGAAGGTGATACAGACTTAGTCACTTAGGTTCATGGATAAGTGATAGGCAAGGGGAGGATTTTGGTGGGTTAATAACTGGAGATGTGATGCTGGAGGAGAAATTTGTTGGTGATATTGGAAAAGTCAGTTCTACACCTTTGAGCCCATTTACCATTTCTGAGCAACAACAATCAAAACTGTGAATCTTGAGATTCTAAGAAAGATGATCCCAAATTGAACACAATTGTTCTATCAAAAAAAGAAAATTTAAACCCTAACCCTAAGCTTTGATACAAAAACTTCAAATTTCACAACGAAGAATTTGTACAAAACCACATCGGTGTGTAAAAACAGAAAACGAAGAAGAGATTACAGAGATTTGTACAATTTCTAACTCTGGATCTTCAATTTTTACAGAGAATTGTAGAAATCCTAACTCCAATATCTCTAATTTTAACAGGGATTAGAAACCCTACCTCCATAATCTCTAATTTTACCAGAGATTTGTAAAACCCCTAACTCCAAAATCTCAAATTTTATAGAGATTTGTAGAAATCCTAACTACAAAATCCCCAATTTAACAAAGATTCGTACGAATTTGATATAAGTTGAAGAAAAAATAACAAAATCATAACTTCAAAACCTTGTATTTCAACTCAAAAATAAATATTCGTCATTGTTGAAGTCACAGAAAGATAGTGAAAGAAAAACAAAGAACCGCAGCTATTTCGTCTTATTGGACTACAATTTCTCTCTGTTAGCCTTACAAAAGAAGATTCTCTCGGCGAGTTGGAGATAGAGGAATGAAAGACTAACAAAGATAGTGAGGGTTAGTTTAGAGAGTGAATAATTAGGGTTTCCGGTGGAGGGGAAAGAAAGTTGGGTGAAATTTTTGGTGGGAAACATCCCGCCACACACAACTTATTGTGGCAAATTTAGATTGGTTTAGATCTTTGAAGTGGTAATCCGTATGACTTCATAAAGATGCAATCACGATCATTGGATCAGATGTAGTTGGATTTCTATTGGCCGGAATAACAACTTAAGACTGTCATACGGATCAATGAAAGTGTGTTTTCTTTGTGTTTTCTCATTGTGCTTTTGTGCTTTCTCTTTGTGCTTCCGGTTTGAATTTCGACTAGTCACATAGGTCATGAAGTAATTCGACTAGTCATAAAGGTCATGAAGTATCTTTAGTTCGCACTATTAGACTCAAGAAGAATACAAACTATGAACCAAGAAGCTCCGGAAGGTATCTGACTTCAAACTTAGCATGATACATCATCTAAACCGATAAATATGAAGCTCAATGTCGATTTGAACTTCAAATTCAGTATAACGACAAACACACTATGAACCACGAAGCTCCAAATCTATAAATATGAAGCTCCTTGTCGATTCAAACTTCAAATGTCCTATAAAGGCATACAAACTATAAACCAAGAAGCTCCAGAGGGGTTATGACTTCAAACTTAGCAGGATAATCATCGAAATCGATAAATATGAAGCTCAGTGTCGATTCAAACTTTAAATGTGCTCTAACGACATGCAAAGTATGAACCAAGAAGCTATGGGAGGGTTCAGACTTCAAACTTAACATGGTACATCATCCAAATCGATAAATATGAAGCTCAATGTCGATTCAAACTTTAAATATGCTATACAGACATACAAACTATAAACCAAGAAGCTCCGGATGGGTTCTGACTTCAAACTTAACATGATACATCATCGAAATCAAACTTCAAACATGGTATAACGTCATACAAACTATGAACCAAGAAGCTCCGGGAGGGTTCTGGCTTCAAAGTTAGCAGGATACATCATCGAAATCGATAAATATGAAGCTCAGTGTTGATCTGAGAAAGAAAATGGCTCCGAGATTGAAACCTGGATGCGAGTTGACTACTATAAGTCAAAAAAATCGTAAGAATGATGAATCCAACCATTCATAGGTAATATTCAATGGAATATTCTCTGAAACCTTAAACAAACCCTTTTTTGGCGACGTCGAGAAATAAAGTGGCTCCGAGCTCGAAACTTGGTCGCGAGTTGACCACTATAAGTCAGAAACTTCGTAAGAACGAGGAATCCAACAATTAATAGGTAAAATTCCATGTAATCTTCTCCAAAACCTTAAACAAACCCTTTTCTAACGACTTCGAGAAAGAACCATGAACCCTCAGTATCCAAAGTGGGACTAACTACAAATTTAGCAGGATATATATCATAGAAACTTGTAAAGGTGGAGTTTATGTGTCATCTCTAGCTTCAAATGTGGTTCAAGAGCATATATACGAACCATGAACCCCCAGTGTCCGAAGTGGTTCTAACTACAAATTTAGCAAGATATATCATAGAGACTCGTAAAGATGGAGCTCATGTGTCACTTTTAGCAGGATATATATTATAGAAACTCGTAAAGGTGGAGTTTATGTGTCATCTCTAGCTTCAAATGTGGTTCAAGAGCATATATACGAACCATGAACCCCCAGTGTCCGAAGTGGTTCTAACTACAAATTTAGCAGGATATATCATAGAGACTCATAAAGATGGAGCTCATATGTCACTTCTAGCTTCAAATGTGGCTCAACGGCATACAAACCATGAACCCTCGGTGTTCAAAGCGGTTCTAACTCCAAATTTAGCTGGATATATCATAAAAACTTGTAAAGATGGAGCTCATGTGTCATTTTTAGCTTCAAATGTGGTTCAAGGGCATACAAACCATAAACCCTCAGTGTCCGAAGTGGTTCTCACTCCAAATTTTGCATGATATATGATACAAACTCGTAAAGATGGACCCTTTACAGGTAAGATTCCATCATAATATTCTCTGAAACCTTAAACAAACCCTCTTTTGGATATTTCACCCAATCTCAAAAGGCCTAAATTTCTAGAATTTAGCTGGGGTGTTAGAGAAAATAGTTTTTAGCAGAAGTGAGAAAAATTTAGCAGAACCTGACACCAAAATAATTTTTAACTGAAGTGAGAAAAATTTAGCAGAATAGAGAATTTTTTTGCAAAATTGAATAAAATCTTGCAGAAATTAGAAATATTTAGCAGAAGTGTTTATACCTCTACGACGACTCTTAAGGGGGGTTGTAGAAGGTCTATTTATCTTTTTCTTCTTATCTTTTCAATCTCCAATCATAACCATCCATTTACATCATAATCGTCCATTTATTACGAATTCAATTTTCAACTTTTCTTGAGACAGTTAAGTTTCCGTGGAAATCTCAAACAACTTATTATTTGGTTTTAATGGGTTTTGACGAGTTTGAGTGGCATACTATATGGACTTTTAACAGTTGCTAGAGCATTTTGGATATAGTTAGAGTTCATGAATGATGATGTTGATGTATATACTCCTAATTGTACAAGCACTGCTCTGAATTGGTCACATTTCCTAAATGCTGATGTTATTGAAACTACTACTTATCCTCGTTGAATGTTATCTGAAAAATGACCATTTATACCAGTAACAACATATTTTTAAAGTCATATTGAGGAATATTGAACGAAATCGAATGATAATGGTGAATATTGAGTCACTTTGAATAAGATCGAGGAACATTGAACGAATTTAGTTCGAAATTGCTTGGCCAGAGTACTCCTATAAAAAAAATGGGACATATTTAAATCGACTTTTGTAATCCACTTCTAGCTTTCATGTAATACGTTATAGTAAGATGCAACTGAGACTAAAGAAGCAGATAGGTGCAATTAAGGTCATGGGCCGACTTCTATTCCAGCTTCTTCCTAAAGTTCCATTTAATCAAGTTAGTCAATTGATGAATTTGAATCAATGTAATTCTGCATGAATCAACTTTGGTAATAAAAGAAAATAACAATCATATAGACATAAAAATTATAATGGGATGATTAATCTCAATTTCCGCCATTTCCCATAACGACGCTAAAATTCTCAATTATGGATTGTTGGTTGATAGATTTAGAGAGTACAATCCTGGAATTTGACTCATGCATTCTAATAGATCTTTTTTGAATTCAGTCTGTATTTATCCTTCCGTGGTATATATATATATATGCGACATGTTTATTGGTGACTCGTCGATTTATGGTACTCCATAAGTTCACACTTAAAAAAACTTTGTATACTTAGAACTTTTTTACCAAAATTTTATATCTAATTTTTTTTTGAAGGAAATCCTAGTAGGTCCTAGGAATAATATATTAGGATGAGTTTGGTCCAGTTGACTCAGTCAACTATCTGTTTGGTCCTTTTTGAAAATATAAATTATAGTTTGGTCCTAGGGTGACGTCATGGATGATGTGATTGTCATCATGTAGTGGCAGAAATACCTTTTTGGGACCACATATATACAAAAAATCAATAGAAATATCTCATTCTCAGATTTACTTTCTCTCTCCTCTCTATTTTCAGATCTAGTTTCTTTCTTCTCCATTTTTTTTTTGCAACATCAAGAAACGATGAAGATTTGGGTTTTTTTCTAGGGTTTTTGATTTGTAGAGATGATGAAGACGATTCGCAGACATTATAGAGACGATGAATCATATAAAGATTATGAAAACGATGAAGATGCTTCTTTTGATTTTTTTTGCTACTATTTTTGATGTTTTCTATGGTGTTGAAGACAAAAATGATGATCTTTTGTTTGCTGCCCGTGTTGAAGATCTCGATTGTTGATGTTTTTGGTGTTGATGATGATTTATGTTTGTTGCTCGTGTTGAAGATCTTGATTTTGATATTTGCTGCTCGTGTTAAAGATAAAGATCTATTGATGTTGAAGATGATGATGTTTTATGCTGCTATTGAAGACGACGAAGATGATGCTACTGCATTTCATTTTTGGAATGAACTCTGATTTTTATGGGTTTTATCAGAAGTTCATTTCTAAAATGAACTCTGGTTTATATAGTTTATTATCAGGAGTTTATTCCAGAAATGAACTCTGGTTTTTATTGGTTTTTATCAGGAGTTCATTTCTGGATCTGGTTTATATTGGTTTTTATCAGGAGTTCATTTCTGGAATGAACTCTAGTTTATATAATTTTTTATCATGAGTTCATTTCTGGAATGAACTCTGGTTTATATGTTTTCTGAAAAATTAAGTAGAAATTAACATAAGTTCATTTTGACGAATGAACTGCTACAAAACATAAGTAAAAATTAACATGCAAGGGTACTTTGGTCCATTTAATATTTTTAAATAATTATGGACCAAATGGAAAAGATGATTTCTAAAAGGAATAAACAGACATGAGACCACCTAAAAAATGACCAAACGATATTTTCCCTTTTTTTTTGCCGCTCTAATTTTTGGGTCACACCAAATTTCCCCCAATTTATTAAGACAAATTTGTCTCTAAACTTTATTTGTCGCCTTACCCACAAATTTTCCCTCATTTTTTTGACCAAAATTTGTGGGTAACAACAAATCTTCCCCCGACCGCCCAAAATTTTCACTTTTTCTAAAGAACTCTATTATTGGGGCTATAGGGGGAGACTGTTTTTGGGAGCTATTTTACTAAGTGGAGCCTAAATGTTATAGGGGGAGATCACATTTGTGTAAAAATTCTAAAATACCCTCCATAATTTTAATTTATTCCCTTTATACTCTCTCATTAACTCCCTAATCTAATCGAAAAAAAAAAACCGTCACCATTTTCTTTTTATTCTTCCTCTTCTTCTTCTTTTCTTCTTCCATTGAACATTGTTTAACGATTAATCGTCGATTCAAAAAAAAAATCATCGTCGATTAACCACATTCTATAAAACCATGAAACCTAAGGAAAATCTAGGTCAATCTTCATCGAATCAACCTCCTACTAAAGCAGAGAAACCAACTTCATCCACTGAAGATGAAAGTGAAGATCAAGAGGAAGTGAATGAAGGAGTTCCGGCAGCCGTCGAATCTCCTGTTATGACAGTAATAAGGTATGAATTCAAAAACCCAGTCTTTATTTAAGCGTTTCGTTGATTAATCAGTTGGTTTCGAAAATTTTAGGTCTGAAAAAACGGTTTCTGAAAATGCTTACGGCTGAGAGTTCTTGTATTCCCAGCCGTAAATAAGCATAATGGTGGGGAATTGTCGATTTCCCAGCCGTTTATAAATTACACGGTTGGGAAATATAAGAACTCCCAGCCGTAACTAGATCGACTTGTACGATATGGAGCATTCCTAGCCGTAACCATTCGTATACGGCTGGGATATTCCTAGCCGTATGTTCTCCTGTGTTCATTTTTTTTTGGTGTTTTAGTGTTACGTATAGGTTTTCCCAACCGTAGATTTATTTCCTGACCGTAATATCCAGTTTCCCAGACGTTTTTCATCACGTCTTGGAATTTCCTAGCCGTATTAGTGCCATGTGTTGTATTGTGAACTAGCAATACTCATCGTATAGGTTTTCCTATCCGTAATTGTTTTTGCGTCTTGGAATATCCAACTTTCCTAGCCGTGTTTTTGGCCTGTTATGAGTTGTGAACTAGAAATATAACAACGTATACATTATCCATCCGAAATTCTGTTTTCGTCTAGGTATATTACTAATTTCCCATCCGTAATGTGACTGTCGGATTGGTCGATAAAAATATTCCTATCTGTAATAATTTTTGCGTCTTGGACTCTCCATTTTTCCTAGCCGTGTTTGTTGTTTCGGTTTGGTTCTGTCTGATTTTCCCAAACGTATTTTTTATATACTTTTGGTTTTCTTGCCTTGTTTGTCTTGGAACAGAGGGAAAAAAAATAAGAAGAAAAGATCCCAAGAAGTAACACCTTCTAGTGACCCTACTCCGCAACCTCGTCACTCAAAACCATTGGGTGCAGACGCAAGGAAAGCAATCGAAGTTGTGACTGCTGGAGAAAGGGAAGGTGGTGGAGATGGAGTTGGAGTCACTGGAGGAACTGAAGTTGGAGTTGCTGAGGGAACTGAAGTTGTTGTTACTAAAGGAACTGAAGTTGTTGTGACTGAGGTTGTTGGCACTTTTAGTGGTGGTGAAAATGAAGGTGTACTTGTTGTTACCGGAGGTACTGAAATTGGAACTTCTAGTGGTGCTGTTGCTATTGATAAAGGTAAATCCGTAGTCGAGGAGGGAAAAGAGGAGGGCAAGAAGGAGGGAAAGAAGAAGTATAAACCTAAGACATCGCCAAAACAAGTAATTTATGCTATGGATCCTTTACCTCCCAAGAGGAATGGGAGACCTTGGGGTGAGCCAAGAGATCGTTCCATCTTGATTGGCTACACTTCTTCATGGGCTACTAGGGTTTGTGGCACAAACGTAATAAATCAAATTACATATATGTTATATTCATTTTGTTATGGATTATTATTTTTATAACCAATTTTTTTTTTGGTAGTTTCCGGATAAATCTGTCCCAAAACTAAAGCACCAACAAGCAAAGTTTTGGCCGTTGGACGATGAGCATCCAGATGTGCAAGTTTTGTTCAAAGCTTCGGGGTTATGGTCTGGAATTGATGCTTTACAGAAGACATATGATGTTGTCACAGTTTGTGGTTTTAGAGAAATATTTTGGCCCGAAACCATGACTTTTCACCTCCCATTCGGCGAGATGACTATCACTCCGGATGACGCAAAGAAAATCACTGGTCTAGCTTTGGAAGGAAAGGCAGTGTTTGAGGGTTTAAATAATTCCATGCCTTTTGATGAGCTTTGTGCCTTGGCGAAGAACTGTCTTGGGTGGGGTAAAGATGAAGCTGAAGAAGAGTTTGAGATAGGGTCTGGAGCACCTCCTAGATCTAAGAGAAAATTTAATGCACCGGGCGTACTAAGTGAAGCAGTTAATATGTCAAGGAAGATTAATTTGCGTCGTCTTAGGGATAAGTTTAGGGATTCTAAACGCAAGACGGATAGGGGATTGGTGGTGATGGACGCAGAAAGAGCTAGACATACGGCTATAGCTTACTTGTTGCATGCTCTTGGGATCGTTCTTTTCCCCGATTTCTCAGGCAATAAGGTAAATGCATGTTACTTGCAGTGGTTGAAGACTCTCAGTCTCGATGAGGAAACAAATGAGGTACGTAAGTACTCATGGTCCACCACCCTCCTTGCTGATGTGACTGTCTTTGCAAAGCTTCTAGATGGAACGAAACACAAATCACGGGATGTGTTGCTCTTGTCCAGGTATCTTTTTGTTTTAATATAACAAATGTTCATTTGTTTTACTTTTATATACTGATTTGTGTGTAATAACTTATTTATAAACAACATTTTTTATTTTTTGCCGCAGTCATGGGCTTACGACCATTTTAAAAGCTTGAGGCCTACTCGGAATACAGATTGGCCTCTAGATAAACCTACAGGAGGGAGATACCCATTTGGAGGGACCCAACACAAGGCTAAAGAGACGGAAATGGTCGACATGAGGAAAAAATTGGATGCACTGACAATTGAAGATGTGTTTTTTGATCCATATTTGAAACTTGATGAGGATAGATAAGATGAAGTTGATGATATAGTATTTTATGATGTGGCAACCTATACGGGACCTTTGTTTCATGCAACGGAGTTCGTCATTTTAGATCCTCGTAGAACGCTCCACCAAATCGGTATTGTCCAGACAATTGTGCCTGAAGAGACTCGTTTTAGACTGAGCATAGGAAACTCCCAATTTAAGGATAAACATGTGAAATTGAACTATGAAAATGCACCGACGATCTACCATTGGAAGGCTCGTTCCGAAGAAGTAAACCAAATGAGTAGAAGATTCCTTGAAGCCGAACATGGTACTTCCCAAGAGGATGCGGATTACATAGAATGGTATGGAGAGTGGGCTCATACTTATGTGGAAAATTTGGATCCGAAGGCGCAGAGACATTTCAAAAATGCAGAGAAAAAGAGTTCAAAGACACCAAGGAGTGAAGATCATGATTAGGAGAAGATGGTGGTATGTATACTACTAATTATGTTTGTATATGTTTTTTATTTTAATTATCTATGAATAATTAGAGTATGTGTGTTTGATATTAAAAAAATAGGTCGATCTAGTTAATTGGGTGGCCAATGACATCACCCGTATGATTAATTTAGGTGAGGATATAACAGTAGCTGAACTCACATTAATGCGGAATCGAGTTAGAGGCATAATAATCCCTGAGAAAGGAGGTTTATATCCTGTTGACGCACCAAGGAGATCTAAAAGGGCTAAGCAACAAAAAGCCGGCCGAGGTGGTAGAGGTGAAAAAGGTGGAACAAGTGCTCGAGGTGCAAAAGGTGGAACAAGTGCTCGAGGTGGTCGAGGTACTGGACCAATTGCAAAAGTTAGTCGTGTTGTAACAAGTGCTCGAGGTGGACGTGGTGGAGGTAAAAAGGCCCCAAATCAAGGTGGCAGCGGTCGAGGTAGAAAATCTAGAGTTATAGAAGAAGTTGTGGAACCTCAATCAAGGGACGATGTGGATGACTTTTTGGAAACCACTTCGGAGGAGGGATCAAGTGAAAGTGAATGACTATTTACTTTTCATTATATTAATTCATTTCATGGAACATTTATTATCTAACACTTTGTCTATTTACTTTTTTGGTGGTTTGGTTATGGATTTGGATGGATGAATTTTTAAAACTTTGCATTTATTAATGGATGTTAGTCTTTACAATTGTCTAATCTAAGAAAACTGAGGAATCAATCAAGATTCACTAAATTTTTGTGCACTTTCGGCTAGGTCGATATATCACATAACCTAGCCGAAAGTGCATATAATCCTTGTCAAATTTAGTTGCACAGAATTGCGGATGGAAAGTCCCGGCCGTTATACAAAACGGTTAGGAAATACCGGGCCATATGTTTCCCTGGATACGCAAAATTTAACTGAACCTTTGTTACGGCTACGTTTCCAAGCCGTTATTGTATTTGCGGTTGGCTTTCCTAGCCGTGAAACTGACAAAAAATGGAGCTTTATTTTACGTCTTGGAAATTCTTATATATCCGGGACGTAATTCTGACAAAAAATAACACTTAAGTTTTACGGCTTGAACCACCGAGCCGTAAATATGACACACCACAAATTCAACCAGTTTATACATAATAACGGCTGGGTCTCTCCTGCTGTTTCCAAGCCGTAAATTCCTATAATTATGAATACCACAGCATATCGGCTAGTTTTTTGAATTTTGAAAAATAAATCCGTTTGAAGACTGATCTATAGAAGGTTCTAGCTGTTCAACCACTTATTTAAACTTGAAATAACTCCCATCTCCATATAACCATCCACTCCAAATCAAAGTCACGCCTTCTACACTAATAATCTCCACTTAAACTCCTACAAACTCAATGCAATGTACTCAAAGGATAAACCCAACTTTGCTTTGGAAGAAGACTTATCTCTTTGCAAAAATTTTGTACTATGATATCCAAAGAAGGGAGAAGAACGAAAGCAAGGTGGTTTAGCCAGTAAATCGTATTGGAGTAATATTTTTGAGAATTTTTGTGGTGAAACAGGTAACACTAACAACCACGATAGGGTTGAATTGTATCTTCGATTTTCAGACATATGTAAAAATGTGGAAGAATATATAGCTTTACGTCATATGTGCAACCAACTTCGACTTAGAGGTGAGACGGATAGAGAAGTCGCGGCTCAAGCTAAGAAGGAATGGAGAAAATGGAAGGGTTATGATTTCAACTTGGAAGCTCAATTCACCATCATCAAAGACTTCTTAACACATCGAAAGGGATGTTATTAAAACCAACTTTGTAACGGGGATCTATTAAGTATGTAATGGGTTTTATTGTAGTCTAATTAATGAAAGTATTGCTGATTTTCATGTTGAAAATGCAAAATTTCTCAGCTTACAGATTCAATTACGGACGAGAAATATAAGAATTCCCAGCCGTAAAACAGACTCAGGAGATTCTCATTGAATAACGGTTGGGAAGTCATCATATCCAAGCGGTAATAAATTTATTACGGCTGCGTCGACACAATTTCCCGGCCGTAACAACATCAAATTCCAGATTTTTTCAGATTTTTGACGGATTTAAATTGATGAAATTGATGTTGGGAGTTCATTATAAGTTTATCTTGAGTTTTGTGATGAAGGGTTTTATCATTTTGCTTCAAAATAGTTTCACCAAAATCATCATTTTTCCTTCTTCAAAACGCAAAAAAATCAAGTTTTGATTTGCAAACAAATTAATGTTTTGATTAGTCTAATTGATTCACTAAGACCGATTAGTTTAGCTTAATCAAGTTAATTAGCACTAATCAAATTAAGGGTAGATTAGACATTACAAAAAATGATAGATAAGGGGTGCTATGAGTTGTTATTTCATGACCCCAAATAGTTCCCAAAAACCCAGCCGTGGATAGCCCCAATAATAGGGTTCTTTCTAAATCATTCCTCCCGGCCCGCCCAAAATTTTTACCTTTTCTTTCGATGGGTATGTTTTTACTAATAGGACAGATGTCTCAAATAGAGGAAGGGGAGCACCTAAAAGAAAAAACATCCAACTTTAGTCCCCCTTTCTCCCTCTCTCTCTCTACCTCATCTAATTTCAGAGAAAAGCATTCACTCCCATTTTTTCTTCTCTCGTTCCTATCTAATTTCAGAGAAAAGCTTCAATCGACGATTTCCTTCTGTCGTTCCCATCAACTCTCAGCCGAATCCCTTTACTAGATAAAACAAGTAGATACATTTGTTTCTCATTCTCTTCTACTGTAAGTAAATGTTTTGGGATTTTTTAATTTTCTAGGGTTTTACTGATTTTCTTTTTGATTTGATGTCTAATATGATGAGGTGTATGTATTATTGGTGGGTTTGAATTTTTAATTGTTATAGTGTTTTATTTACTAGGGTTTTACTAGTAAGATTTGGGGATTTTTTAATTTTAAAGGTTTCACTGATTATCTTTTTGATTTGATGTTTAATATGATTAAGTGTATTTAATACTGATGGGGTTTGAATCTTTGATAGTTATGGTGTTTTCGTTAATTTTCTAGGGATTTACTGGTAAGATTTGGGTACTCTGTATTTTTGTACATAGTTATTAGTTTTTCATTTTTTTTCCTTCTTTTTAGTTTTACTTGATGGTTTTTTTTTCTTATTTTCATTCTTTTGATCAGTTTAATGGGTTTTTAGTTTTAGAGTTCTTTCAATAGTTCGTTGATTTTTTTTATTTTTAGTTTGTTTGTTTGATGAAATGTATGTGTTTTGTTTTTTTGGTGTTAGATGTTTAAAGGGATAGCTGTTATTATCTCTTAGATAGGTAAATATTATCTCTTGGACTTAACAAAAAAAAGGAGCATAATCTCAAGACTGGTTGAAATGGCAAAGGACAAGAACAAGGTAAAAACTCATATTGGATTTCAGTGAATGTTATTAATGTTCATTTTCTTTATCATGTCCTTTATGTTAATCTAATGCAGTTTATGTTGCAGTTCACTAAGGGCAGAATCATCTCGTTATGATCCAACAAGTCGGTATTATCTCAAACTGTACAATCTAAGAGAGCCGTTGATAAGGCTAAACCAACACGAAAGGGAGTGAAGAGGAAAGGCTGGCAGTGATCAAACCGCAGAACATGACCACCCGTGAGTGGGAATAGTTTGTAAAATATGTTTGCTCGGCAGAATTCAAAGTAAGATAATTTTCTTAAAAATAATGAGTATGAAGCTCTAAAATTTGTACTATGTTTATTAATGTCTCTATTTCCTGTTTCAGGTGAAACGTCTGCAGATGCAAATAATTAGGCAAAAGAATACCACCCCACATACAATTAGCCGAAAAGGTTATGCTCGACTAGAGGAGGAGATGGTAAATTTATTATTTATTATTTGCATGTTTATAATTAGTTAGCTGGTAATTATTGTTTCAAAACGATTATTGAATTATGTTAACTCGCTGGTTTAACATTTTGTTTGCAGCAGCAGGAGCTGAACACAAAGGATGAAATTACCCGAGTCGAATTATGGAAAGCCGACCACAAACAAAAACAAGGAAAGCAACCAAATATAGCCACTCAAGAGGCTTAGGTGAGAACTCAGAATTTCCTTTTCTTATTTTGTTGTTTTTGTTTGGTTTGTTAGAATGTTTCAAAGATCTTTGACACCATTTGAATTTATTTATGGTGTTAAACACAGGATAAAGTGAACAGGTACCATGAGGAGCATGGTACAGATTGTGGATCATCCCTGAAAGATGATATTCTTTCTAAGGCTCTTGGCGAAGATCGTCCAGGCCGGGTTAAAGGATTGGGGTATGGAGTAACATGTACAAAGATGACTATGCAGTCACAATATACCAAGACCATTAATAGTCTCATGGAAGAGGTTCAGTTCTTGGGTAACCGAGTTGTAACGTTAGAGGTGAGAATTTATTTTAGAAAGTGTGATTTTCATAAATATCATATGTGATTTTCATGGAGTAATATCATATCGTTACTGATTTCAGGAAAGGATTCCGAGAACTGTACTGGTTGATGGCTTATCATTGTATAAAGTTGGCGAAAGCTCATCCTCCCAGAGAATTGGCACTCCAAACGTATGTTGTTCTATCTAAACTAGGTTTTAACTATTGATCAGTACAGTATGAATGTTGATTTCTAGGTTCACTTATGTAGTTAAGGAATATGAAATAAACTAGGTTGAACCAGATCAATTTATTATTGATATGTTGTGCTGTTGGTAAAAAAACTAGGTTGTGAAATAGACTTTACATAGTACATGTAGATGCTTAAAAAAACTGTTTTGTATTTGAAACGGGTTTTGAATGAGATGTACCAGGTGTTAATCTAAGCATGATCTTGGTGTAGATGCTTTGGTATAACTATTCTGTATTTGAAACGGGTTTTGAATGAGATGTACTAGCTGTTAATCTAAGCATGATCTTGGGTAACATAGTTCATATGAATATACATTGTTTACCATTGTATGGATATGCATTCTTGTATGACAAATTAAAGTTGGTATTGCTGAATATAATCCAAGCGTGATCAAGTTTTAGCAAATGATGCTTCCAATTCATTATATTGCTGAATTTAGTTTTACCAACTTTTGTTGCACTTAACTGTTTTTGTTCTTTTTGGCGTTCGACTGTGAACAGTCAGGTGCTGCGAGCAACTATAATTTGGCTGGTCATAGAGACATCAGTCCTAGAAGAGGCGGTCCAAGCGGTTCCAGTCCTAGCGGTTCCAGTCCTAGCAGTAGACCTACTGGCGTGCAAGTGCCGAAGAAAGATCAACTGGTTGAGCAAACTTTTGTTCCTCTGAATTCTACAAATATTGTCCGGCTAAGAGCAGCACTGGATTTGTATGTAGACATCTTTGTCCGTAAGATTTAGAAAAATTATGGGGGATTTGAATTAACTGACATGCTTGTACCAAACCATTGTATTTGGCAGGTGGGATGGCCAAGCCTTATTTGGGACTTTGACGCCTGACATTATTGTCCTCACAATCTTATACAACACATTTGGGGTATGCTCTCCGGAATAGCATTTCAGACATTTATAATCCAGCATAACCAAACCTAATATTTCATAGTTTCTTGATCAAATGTCAGCTAGGTATCGCCATCATTAATGACTTCAAAAGTATTGAAGGTGATAGAGCCATGGGATTACAGGTATCATATACTTCTGACACCACCCTTTTGCGTATAGAAGTTCAAGTATCTACTCGTGTGCCATTACTAACTAGTTTTAGCATCATGCTCCTTGATATGCTGCCAAATGGATCTACGTTGGTGCCATTGACGTAACTCAGTTCTCTGTGGCTGGTACGTTTCATGTTCAAACTTCCCAATTTCCTATCTGTATCTGCTGATTTTAGTGAGTCACACCTCACCGCTTGAGACTCCGTATTGCTTCTTCAATAAAAATGTAAAATTTGAGTACTTTCATTGCTGTGGATCTGTTATCCTAGTGAACAAAATCTATTCATTATCAATTCTTCATAGCATTATAACTATTCATGTTGATTCTTCATTGCATTATTATCACTATGCTTCGACAACCATGTTTTTATGTACTATTTTGTGGTTATTTTATATGCTGGTAAACTGTATTATGCATTGACTCTACTTGGTCTGATAATTCCTCAAGTGGTTTTTCAGGTAAGAAACTAACCTTTGAGCATAAGACCTCGTCACTTCAAAATGCTTCCACAACAGGCTTTTCACACCTGGTCTTAGAGTCATGTTGTCATTACTATACCAGTAAATTATATTTATCTGGATTTTAGTATTGGTTGGGCACAAATGTTAGATGTTTAAAATTGACCTCTTCTACCCTGACCTTACCAAGTCCATTTCAAGATGTGTGGAAATTAAGAAAACAAATCATGCTTTATGTGAGTTATGAAAATGATCTAATTCTCCTATTTGTCTCTTCCTTTTATAGGCCTGAACCCATTGCATGTTCCTTTGTGCAGTTTTAGTGTTTTTAGAGGTTCTGCAGAGTCTATTGAATGTTCGTATAATCACAGACGAAACAGGGTGCCCACAATTCTCCTCATGATGCGAAGGAACTTGTATTTGAAAGGGGTCTTCGACTATTATTTTTTGTTTTTCAAGTTTACATTATTCTCCTCAGTGTTATGATTTTTAGAGCCGAGGGTCACCGACATTAGGAACTCTGTGTCATGATTTTAGGTTTGTCGAGTCATTGACATTAAAAAAACATGTAAGTTATTTACGTGAAAATATTCTTAATTATTCCGACTCACCTCTAATAGACTAATACCAATGTGGAGCTTATGTGTAGCCAAATTTTGAGTGTCATGATTTTTAGAAACGAATGTCACCGAGATTAGCAATTGTGTGTCATGATTTTAGGTTAGCCATGTCACTGACATCAAAATAAATAAATTAAGTTGTTTACGAGAAAATATTCTTAAATATTCCTACCCTACCTAATACCAATGTGGAGCTTATGTGCAACCAAATTTTCAGTATCATGATTTTTAGAGGGTCATTGACATTAGTATCATGATTTTAGTTAATCGTGTCACTAGCATCAAAAATATAAAAAGTAAGTTATTTATGAGAAAATATTTTTAAATATTTTGACCCTACCTAATACCAATGTGGAGCTTATATATGTGCAACCAAATTTTCAGTGTCATGATTTTTAGAGCCGAGGGTCACCGACATTAGCAACTATGTGTCATGATTTTATGTTAGCTGTGTCACTGACATTGAAAAAAATGTAATTTATTTACGAGAAAATATTCTTAAATATTATTCTGACCCTACCTAATACCAATGTGGAGTTTACGTGCAACAAAATTTTCAGTGTCATGATTTTTAGAACTGAGGGTCACCGACATTAGCAATTATGACATGATTTTAGGTTAGCCGTGTCACTGACATAAAAAAAGGAAATTATTTACGAGAAAATATTCTGACCCTACCTAATTCCAATGTGGAGCCTATATGCAGCCAAATTTTCAATGTCACGATTTTTAGAAATGAGGGTCACCGACATTAACAACACCGTGTCATGATTTTAGGTTAGTCATGTCGACATTAAAAAAATATGCAAGTTATTTACGATAAAATATTCTAACCCTACCTAATACCAATGTGGAGCCTATGTGCAATCAAATTTTTCAGTGTCATGATCTTTTAGAAATGAGAGTGACGACCCTAGTTAGCAATTCGTAATTCATCATACACACGGAACGGCAAATGTATGAGTATTATACGGATTCGTAGAAGTCTAATTCGGTCAAAAATGCGGTCAACGGTTTCTGATACGGTATTAATTCGGAACGACATACGTACGTGTATAATTCGTTTTAGAAATATGAATACGGGATACAAAATTTGGCATACATAAAATAATAAAAACAACCTTTTAGGTCCGCTACATGGTCATTTTACGATCTAAAATGAACTAAATTAGGATTAAATAACACATATCGTGTGCATTATCAGCAAGTAGCGTATAGCTCAGTGGATGGAGCCTTTACCATTGTGTTTGAGTTTGTGGGTTCAAACCCTACCTCTTACATTTTTTTAAGAAAGCTTTAATTGTTCGCTTTACGAGAAAGTCTATTTTCCATAAAGTCATGACTCAAAAGACATGGCACAATATAAGTTATTTGATAACACCTTGTATTACCTGAGTTATTTGATAACACCTTGTATTATATGATTCCTATATTTTTTCGTATCATCGGATATGGTATGAGGTTGACCATTGTTCGCTTTACGAGAAAGTCTATTTTCCATAAAGTCATGACTCAGGAGACATGGCACCAAATATTCAAAATAATTTCGGTGTCACAATATAAGTAATTTGATAACACCTTGTATTATGAAATTGACTTAAGTCGATTATATGATTCCTATATTTTTACCAGTATCATCGGATATGGTATGAGGTTGACCTAAGTCGGTATATGATTTCTTTTGGTATCACCAGATATGTTATGAGATTGGCCTTAGTCGACATACAATTCTTGTAATACTTTCAATATCACCAGGTATCTTATAAAATTGGCTGAAGTCAATAAATGATTCTACATATTCTTTCGAGGTTACTAAGCATCCTATGAGACTAACCGATTATAAATTCAATATATGATTTATAAAATTCTTTCGGTATCACTGGGTATGCAGCCAAAATATTCCCGAGGCTATTAAAATGATCATGTTTTCTGCATATTCTATCCCAATTTCGTAAAAACAATCGCATCTAGCGTAAACAAATTTGTGTATGTCGGTCAAATACAGAAATCACATGAATCACGTACAAATGTACAATTAGTGTACTAGAATTTGGGCGTAGATTTTGAGTCTGAAAATCTCATGACAAAAATTTGAGTTCGAACTGTCCACATACTTAACTTCACGCATTTGGTGCATATTCATGGCGAGACCCATCCTACTTTTTCTTCTTTTTCTCTTTCACATGCAAATCTACGCATTTGAGTCACAAGTTTCAAGAACACTTTACTCGATAAGGCTCCAACGTTGACTCGGCAGTACATTTTGTTTTGAGATATCAAGTGATATTGAATCGATGCGGAGGAAGGTACATTAGTAGAGTGAGCACTGATTTTCATTGGCTAATACTTTAGGTGGTCCTGGTAAATTAATGCTTTTTCATTTATCAAACACTGTACACCCAACTCGATGTACAAAAGCTACACCAAAGTCTAACACACCCCAACAAGTCAGAGACATGTTCCTGCTGGCTTTCTTAGTCATATCCCACGAGTCAACTTTCGAATAAATAAGAGAATATATTTTATTTCCTTGGCCCTTTAATAATGGGACCTCCTCCGATGAAAGCCTCGTCTCTTTCCTCCGATTTTTGCTTTGCAAATCGGTCTCCAACCCAGTCCTTGAGTTTGGTCTTGATCCAATTTCATGTTCAATCCGATTTTTGCTCTCCTCATTGTTAGCTGCCTAATCTACAATTTCTTGTGCTATCTAATCAAACTTGCAATCAGAGAAGAACAACAAAGTAATTACAATTCTATCAAAACCAATTATAATTTCACACCAAGCATTTCTGATAGCAATAACCAAAAGTACAAAAACAACATTAACGACAGAATTCAAAGTTCAGACAACTCCAGACAGAGTAACACCCGTTTCGACATCATTACAAACCAAGAAACAAGTACCCAATACCCATTTCACTACTTTCAACCCAACTATACATACACCATTAAAACTGCAAAACAACAACCATTCAAAACATACCCCGTTATCACTACCAGTTCTAACCGTCTTCAACATCTTCTGCAAAAACAAGATCTTAAACATCATTATACAATTTCTTGTCGAGAAAAAGGAAAAACAAAGACCAAGAAACTTTCCATCACCTTCACCCGCGGCTTCAAGAAGTTGGGTAGTCAGGGAAATCTCCAAAAGAGCCATTTCACAAAAAATATGTTAGTTATTTTCAAACTTTTCAAATCTCCAAAAAAACTGGCTTCTCCTGCTACCCCCTTTCTCTTCACCGCTCAATATCCTCGCTTCCAGATGGCGCTGGAGATGTCCCACTGGAGTCTGATTCCTCATCTGAAAAAGGAACTCTGGCACTCACACTCAATGAAATTTGTTCTCCTTCATTCATGGTTCGAGAATACTTCTTGGGGCTGGAAATTCCCTGCTCAAACCGAGTCCTTAGATGACCTTCATCATACACAAGATGCTCAACAACCCCCTCCTAAATACTATCTCCATAATCAGAATCCATGTCGCTGATTCCCATCTCTCCCTCGGCCTCTTCATCAGCATCAAATCCACTAGTTGAATCTGTATCTTCATCAGTCTCGCTTCCATATCGAGGTCCCTTGGCTCTCCGTCCAGCCTCCTCCTCCTGTTTTGCTTCCCACTCACTATCTTTTCTCTCCCGTCTCTTCAAGTATTGAGGCACCCACTCAGCATACATCCTCTCCTTTCGTTGTGCATCTCATTGCCTTCGAGCTTCCTCTTCTTTCTGTTGTCGTTGAACTGCTTCTCGACGGTGCAACTCTGCCTGAACATCAATCCCTAATTACCGAAACTCTTCAGTGCTTAAATTACTTGAAAGCAATTTTACCTGATCATAGAGATCGGACCTTGGTGGGATTAAGGGAACAACATTTCTGGAGTTTTCCATCTCTCAAATTTTTTCTTAACCTTTCCTCTTCCAGTAAAACTAAAAGTGTTTTTCTTAATCAAGATCAAAACCCACCTTTTAAAGGAATAACTCCTATCATTAACTACCATTTATGGCGTTTGGTTAACCGTCATATCGCTTCGTTCTCTTCACCCATGCAAAACCATGCGTATCCTCTTCTCCCTAATAACCATCATTACCCTATTGAACCCTGTCGTCAACAACTAATCCTCTTTACTACCTCAATACCTAATAGAACCACATTTAAGGGTTGCCTTGGTAAGTCCTCTAACTATGAGACTCTCACTTGGGGTCTAATTAAAAACAAATTATTTTTAATGCAGGCTAGTTGGAGGCGGCACCAGGTGAGAGGCAGTAGTGCGGCTTTGAGAACCCCAGGCATAAGTTTTGCTAATATCACCAACAGAAACCATACTCATGCCCACCCCTCCAAATCCAAATATTCCTCCCAAATTTCTATCATTATAACCGTTGTCTTTTTCTCCAACCCAAATACTGCCAAAACTGATAAATGTATTGGATATTCCTTTTATACTTTTCAAATCCACATTTCTTTAAACCAAAAAGAATATCGATCCATTATTGGATTTGTCCACAAGTGGTATCGTATCACCATATCTCACATAAATCACTTGGCTACGAACCCACTTGTTTCCCCCAGATGTGAAAGCGACATGCCTTGTCTCAACAGTCTTCTCCAGAACAACATTTGTAGTTGTGCTACAACTATATTACACCAATCTTCTCCTGAATTTTCCCCAAACCATAGTCAACATGAGTCGCATTTCCTTTAAGGTTGGTAACCATAACCAAACAAAAATTTCTTATGTCATCTCTCAACACTCTATATGGGGTCAATATCATCTCATTGAATACCATGGTATAATCTCCCTAAACTTGTATTTTATACTGACTATCCAAAAAATCAATTTTTATCAACATATAATCGTTCATATCCATATCTCCTTTATGATGAATACTTCCCAAACCCCTAAGCAAAATCAAGCTTTGAACCAAGATATCCAAAACCTTTCTTTACAAATGTCTGAGAAACTCACTTTACCATCTTCCCTTCCTAATCATGTCTTCATAGATAAAAAAAAGTCATTCTTGCTGAAGCTGATTCTAATTGGAAATGGTGTATTGTGGGATATATCTGTTGTGAAACTTTGATTCCTACTGCTTCTATCAGATACCACATCTGTAAAAACTGGCCTCTTGCTTAACACCCTACAGTATCTACTTGGAACGGCCAAAGGAACAAAGTTCTTATTCGATTTCTATCTGAAGAAGATTTCAATAGAATAAAATCTCAAAAACCTTGGTTTGTTTGTGGCTATCTGGATGTGTTAAAAGAGGTACCTACTGAAGGCTGGCCAATCAATACTCAACTCTCCTTTGAGGAAGAAATTATGTGGTTCATCTTATGCAACATTCCAAACGAATGCACTAAATTTAACGATCTCAAGAAACTCATTATGGAGATGGGATAATTAGTGGAAGCCCAAAATCCCTCTGGGAAGCACCCTCTCATGAATAATGTGAAGGTGTGTATCAATATTTATGTACAAAAAGATCTTCCAACTGGCATCCCTCTTTTCACAAGTG
Source organism: Papaver bracteatum (assembly GCA_023529315.1). NCBI lineage: Eukaryota > Viridiplantae > Streptophyta > Magnoliopsida > Ranunculales > Papaveraceae > Papaver > Papaver bracteatum. The sequence continues at coordinate 319,837 of JAJJWX010001376.1, forward strand.
GAAGAAGAGACCCCTTCTTGATTGAATGTAGACACATCAGAGTTCCAAGGTACTTCTGCACCTCTTGCTGTGTTCTTGATCATAAGGACCAAAACTGCCCAGCTTGGAAGCAGAAACAAAAGAAAATCACATAACTCAAGGGTTTTTGTAGTAACTATACTCTACCACCAGTTTCCAAGTTAATTTTGTCATCAAGTACTATTCAAGTGGATTCCACTCCTGTTGCTGAAGCAGATATTTTTATTCGATCTTCGGTTACCATCCCAGATACTCAGATTATACCTTCAGACTCTAAAGTAAATGCTAAAGGTAAAGTGGAGGATACAGATCAATAAATGGGTAACTCCATTCAAAAAAGTCTCTCTAATGTCTTCCAAATGGGCCATTTCATAAACAGATCATCAACTCTGAAAATCTTTGATGTTGGACCTGTTCAACAACATACTACTTCGGTAGAAAATGGTTTACCGTTGGTTTTCAAACAAATTACTACTTAAAATGTCTCTGTGGATGCTTCTATTACTGGTGCTGATTTGAACCAGAACGGCCCGATTCGAACTACCAAATCGTCAAGGCATTTTAAAACAGCAGCGTTCCCAAATCCCAGCTCAATTGTCACTAGAGGAGCTGCTAATAATACTGATCATGAAGCTTTAGCTAACCTCAAAAGGAAGATTAATCCCAGAGCTGAGTTGCGTAAAATAACCCGAGCTAATTCCAGCCCCATTAACCCTGTAACAAATTCTGAAAAAAAATTCTCCACCTGAACCCAATTATGCTCAACTTTGTCCCCCAATCACCAATCTGGGAGATCTACCAGACATTGATCTCTCCAATTGTTCTTTGAACACCCAACCTCTCTTCAATTCCTTTGGTAATTACAATGTTCCTGCTTCTGGTTCTCAGATCAACACTGATGTCTGCAATAATTCTCACCTCAATGCTGCTACTTCTAGTCTGGATTCATCCCAAATGGCTTCTCAAAGTGGTGGAAATACTAGTACTTCCCTCAATGGTAGATCTGATCAAACCACTCAGGTAAATCTTCCTCAAACTTCTCCCATAACTGTGTGTGAACCTACCACCATGAACCCTTTCCCTGTTAACAATGTGAATTGTATTTCCTAGAACCTTAGGGGGTTTGGAAAAAAATCATCTAACAAGGAGATTAGTTTATTGTGCAAAAACATCAATCCTGATATTATTTTCTTATCTGAAACGAAAATGAATAAAGATATGGCAGCTAGAAAACTTAGAAATATGGGGTATCCTTGCACCTTTAATGTGCCCAGTATTGGTATAAGTGGAGGCTTGGCTCTTGCTTGGAAAAAAGAAATTCACCTAAATGTCATATCTTCTAGTCAAAGGGGCATCTATGTTACTTCTACTGACATCATCCATTCTAAAACTTGTCATATTCATTTCATGTATGGTGAACCTAATAGTAGTCCGAGGCAAACTTTTTTGGAAAAACAATGCAACCTTGTCATAGCTCCTCTGGATGAATCTGTGTTTGTCATTGGAGATTTTAATGCTCTTTTAAGTAATGAAGACAAAAATGGTGGCTTAGAAGTTGATGATCCTGATTTTGAAAACCTTAGGCAATTTTGTCCTGGTTTTTCTGGTCCAAGGTTTACTTGGTATAACATGCAACAAGGGTCTGCTTTAATCCTTGAAAGGCTATATAGATGTCTTATAAACCAAACTGATGAAGATCTCTGTCCTAAACTATGTGTTAATAACCTCCCTAGGGATTCTTCTGATCATTGTCCCATGCATATTGGTTCAACTTTAAGGATATTTGTATGGCTAGACCTTTTCATTTCATGGCTATGTGGATAGAGGATCCTACCTGTAGAGATATTATAGCCAACTCTTGGTCTGTTAATGTGGTAGGATCTCCTGCCTATAAACTTAAAGCCAAACTCTTAAGTACTAAGAAAGGCTTAAGAGAGTGGAATAAGTCCTCCTTTGGAAATATTCAAACTAATATCTCCAATGTTAGGAAGGAGTTAGTTGATCTTCAGATCAATAACCCTACTGATACCACCAATACTTCCAGACTCAAAGCCAGATTGGAATATCTATACAATCTGGATGAGTTATATTGGAAGGACAAATCTAGGGAAGTCTGGCTCTTGGAAGGTGACAGAAATTCACCATATTTTCATAGAGTAACTCTCTTTAGAAGGAAAAGAAATGCCATTAGTTGGATAAAGAACTCCCAAAACGATATCATAACTGATAAAGACAATATTGGAAATTCTTTTATAGATTATTTCAAAACTCTTTATTCTTCCCAACCAAAATCTTTCCAAGATGATATCCTAGCTGATTACCCTATTAAGTTCTCTGAAGAGGATAATGCTTCCCTAAATTTACCTTTTACCCCAGAGGAAATTAAGAATGCTGTTTTTCAAATGGGGGTAAAAGGCTCTAGGACCGGATGGTTTTACAGGTCTATTCTACCAAAAGCATTGGGACATTGTGGGAGATGTTGTTGTTGATATGAATCAAACTTGCTTTAGAAATGGTAACATTGCTAAAGTGTTTAATCATACCAACATTGCTCTCATACCTAAAGTCCCTTTAGCTGAGTTGGTTACCCAGTATAGATCCATTGGTCTTTGCAATTTTATCTATAAAATCTTGTCTAAAACTTTGGTGAATAGGCTTAAGCCTTTTATGGACAAAGTCATTTCTCAAAAACAAAGTGCCTTTATACCATAAAGAAGCATCTCTGATAATATCTTACTGGCTAATGAGGCCATTTATGCTGTTAACCATTGTGATAAGTTTGAAGGTATTGTTGCCATCAAACTTGACATGTCTAAGGCCTATGACAAGCTAGAGTGGGAATTTCTGGAGAAAGTCTTAACTAAGATGGGTATGTCTGAATATTGGGTTAAATTAATAAACCAGTGTGTCTCTACTGTCTCTTATTCTGTCCTCCTGAATGGTAGTCCAACTGGTTTCTTTAAACCTGAAAGAAGTCTAAGACAGGGAGACCCCCCTTCTCCCTATCTCTACATCCTTTTCTATGAAGCTCTATCTTCTTAAATAGATATCCTTCAGAGTAAAGGTATCTTAGAAGGTATTAAGGTTTGCAAAAATTCCCCAGAGATGACACACATGTTATTTGCCAATGATTCTTTGTTATTTTCTAAAGCTACTGAATTTTTTTTTAATGTCATCAAGGATTATCTTCAGAAATATTATCTAGCTTTGGGGCAAGAAATAAATTTTTAGAAATATGGTATTTTGTTTAGGAAAGCTATAACGACTAATATCTTAGATATTAAGAGCAGAGATCTGGGAGAAAAATACCTTAGTACTCCAACTGTGTTCCAAGCGTCTAAAATCCAAACCTACATGGGAATTCTCCAAGTTGTGGATGCCAGGATTTCTATCTGGCTCCACAAGCTATTATCTCAGGCTGCCAGGACTACCTTGATTAAGCATATTGGTCAAGCCATTCCCTTATTTCAGATGGGAGCCTTCCTTATTCCTAAGCATCTGTGTAGGAAAATGGATTCTGATCTCTGTAAATTCTGGTGGGGAGAGACCCTAGACCCTAAAGACAGAAAACTTCACCTTCTAGGATGGGATATCTTATGTTCCCCTAAAAGTGAAGGGGGCCTGGGGTTTAGGAAAGCAGAGTTGAACAATCTTGCTATGCTAGCTAGGAATGCTTGGAGAATTTTGGAACATCCTAATTGTCTCTTGGCTACTGTTTTGAAAGCTAAATATTTTCCCAATACTGATTTTCTAAATGCTAAATGCTCTGCTAATTGCTCTTGGACCTGGAAATGCCTCCATGCCATAAAAGAGCTCATCAAACCCTTTATTTCTTGGATTGTTGGGGATGGTCAATTTATTGACCCATGGTGTGACAAGTGGATTCCCATCATGGGATCGGCGACACCCAACCCACTTGTTCCACCTGACCCTAGTATCAAAGTCGCTTACTTTATTGATCCCATTACTAGGTCTTGGGATGTCCCAAGACTTGCCACCCATTTTGATGATGCTTCTGTTCAAACCATTCCCTTAAGCCAGCTTTGCACTCCTGATAGGAGGGCTTGGGAACTTTCTAAGACTAACAATTTTTTTTCAAAATCTTCCTACTTGGGGCTTAGAGGCCTTAGGCCCTCCCCTTGTAAAAACCTTTGGAAGTGTATTTGGAATGTTAAAGTACCCTACAGAATTCAGGTTTTTCTCTGGAGAGCTGCTAAAAACGCTTTACCTAGTAGGGTTGTCCTTCAAACTAGAATTCCCATGAACTGTGTTGATTGTTCGAGATGCTCTGATCCTCTTAAAACTATTATGCATGCTCTGGTTAATTGTTCTTTTGCTAGCAGGGTTTGGTTTCTCTCTGATTTTAACATCAATACCCAATTTTTTCAAAATAAATCTTTCACTGATTGGCTGCTTTTCTGGCTTGTTGATCCTCTTTCTAAACTTAGTGATGAAAACCAATGTCTTTTTGTGGCTATTCTTTGGTCCCTATGGACTAGTAGAAACAACCTTGTTTTTCAGAACACCAAAGAAATTTTTTCTACTGTCATCTCTAGAGCTAAAGCCATGCTTCTTACTAGGAAGTCTAATCGCTCTAGTTTGCATATTGTTTCTAGTCCTCCTGTCAGTTTTTGTGACCATTGGATGCCCCCTTCCTTTGGCTGGATTAAATATAATACTGATGGTGCCTTTGATATCTTAACTGGAGCAAATGGTGCAGGATATGTGATGCGTGACTTCTCTAAGAAAGCAACCTTTTGTGCCTCTCCGGTCTTTGATGTTATTTCTGCTGAAGAAGCCGAAACTAGAGCCATATGGGAAGTTCTGAAGAAAGCTGTGGAACAATAGCTAACCCACATCATTGTTGAAAGCGACGCTAAAGCTCTCATCGATAAGTTTTCAGCTGGAAATTTTGAGGGAGATGCTAGTACGGATGCCATCTTTAAAGACATTTTCTTCTGCTCATCTAAACTTCTTGCTTGTATTTTCAGTTTTCAACCCATGACTTGTAATTCTGTTTCTCATGAGCTTGCTCTTTGGGCTAAACAAAACAATCTCTCCATGTACTGGTCTACACCCCCTGTTTGGATCCTTCCAACAGTTAAGGAGGACCATTAGCCCTTTTGAGGGCCTTTGCTTATTAAAAAAAAAAGGGACCTCCTCCAATCTGATGTATAACCCTATATATACGAAAACTTTTAAATCCTTATATCCCTTATTTTGCTTCATAACCAATTTGAAAAATGTCTCATTAACTTTTGAATGGTGCAGTAGGCCTGGTCGCCCTTTAACCAACGACAGGTGTAGTAGCACTTTACCCATGAAGCCTCCAATTAATCCATTTAAAATGTTACCAAATTTCACTATCTAAACACTTGTTGAAGAGATTAGCTAAGCTAGTTGCTCTTTAACGCCCACCAGGTTGCCAAAAATACATTTTATAAAATGTCGTTTTGCCCGTCTTGGATGGTTTATTCTCCTTTTTGCTAGTAAACTCCAAAATTCCTATAAAATGGAAGAAAAAAAAGACTAATAGCACACAATTTATACTAAAACTAGTTAGAAAAGCATTACAATATGATAATAAAATAATAAAATGCACTTATCAATAGATGTTGGAACAATTACCGAGTTACGTCTGCATAACAAATAAAATCAAACACGAAATAAATAATGGTATGGCTGAGTTGCGGACTAGGTTACTCTCTTTAAGACATTTCGCGGCTCTGCCCAAAATTTTGCATCCAGTTCTCCAATTTCTCGTCGTACCCAGGATAAAACAGCCGAGTTCAATCTCATACACAATCACTCTTGCACGATGAAGGATGTGAAACTTCTACTCGTCATTGTTGCTCATAAGCACTTTAAAAAAAAATCAAGGATGATCACACACTAGACCTTTTTTATGTATATAAAATAAAGCATATGTGTTGATCTAATGGTACATTAGAGATCATGTTTCGGCTAATCGGAAATGACACGAGGCATACACTTGTTCGCATTGCTAATCGACTAGGTCACTAAAAATAATATATCAAATATCAATACATTTAGGATTATAATGAAGATTTTTACAAATGTAAGGACAATACATAACATGCCCCTTGTTGAGTCTATATTCATCGAATTATTTTGATATCCTTTTGAATTTGTCATAAATATATGTTCCATGATTTTAAACGATATACGTATATTAATCTTCATTTTTATGTAAAAATCAAGGATGATCACACACTAGACCTTTTTTATGTATATAAAATAAAGCATATGTGTTGATCTAATGGTACATTAGAGATCATGTTTCGGCTAATCGGAAATGACACGAGGCATACACTTGTTCGCATTGCTAATCGACTAGGTCACTAAAAATAATATATCAAATATCAATACATTTAGGATTATAATGAAGATTTTTACAAATGTAAGGACAATACATAACATGCCCCTTGTTGAGTCTATATTCATCGAATTATTTCGGTATCCTTTTGAATTTGTCATAAATATATGTTCCATGATTTTAAACGATATACATATATTATCAATAAAATGTATATAACATGTATTTTGATAAAATAAGCTTGATTCCATATCAAAAGAAACGAAATCCTTTCGAAATTTATATGACTAGATTCCATTAAACGATAATCTAATTAATTTCTATGACACTAAAATTATTAGATTGACCTAAGTATATGATATTTATAATTGTGCCGACCGACCTGAGGGAGTCCCTTTAAGGCCACTTTTACTTTTCATTTTTTTTTTTTTTGTAAAATGAAGCATCATGCAAATGTGCAATTTGATAAAAATGGTTAGTATTAAAAAACTGAAAATGACCCTCCCTGATTTTAGTTTCTTTTTTCCTTTACATGTTTTCGTAAATAAACCGAAAAGGAAGGGAAAGTATGTATTAAATAAACCGAAGAGGAAGGGAAAATAGGTATTTGACATTTTCGTAAATAAACCAAAGAGGAATGGCAAATAGGTATAAGAGTCAAATTGTATTATACTTTTTTATGTAACCTATTTTTTCAAGGGAATAATTGGTAATAAAACTAGACGATAACATATCTAGAAATTCATGCTTTGGAATTTTACAAAATTTATCTCGGAAAGATGTTAAAGAGATCCGCACAATGTGTACAAACAACAATATCAAATTTAGAGTTTTTACGAAAACTTCGGAGATTTTTATCATTTTAGGAACAATTTTGCATCCATTTTCACAATTTTAGGCATAATTTCCATAATTTTGCACAATGTGTACAAACAACAATATCAAATTTAGAGTTTTTACGAAAAATTCGGAGGTGTTTATTATTTTAGGCACACTTTATAAAAATTGAATGCATCCATTATGCAAACCACCACAAAGGATGCATAACACATTATGTAAAGTTTATGCGTCAACTAATTTTCCGTCGCAACTAATAAAACGATGTACTCCCCCCGTTTCAAGAAAAATGATACTTTCACTTTAGGCACAAAATTTTGAAAATTGAATGCATCGCCGTTATGCAAACCACCACAAAGGATGCATAACACATTACGCGGCCATATTTTGGTTTATGCATCAACTAATTTTCCATTGCAACTGATAAAATGATGTACTCCATCTGTTTCAGAAAAGTGATACTTTCACTTTAGACACAAATTTTCTTTTACTGTCTAATTGCAACGGTGTTTCGTTTTTCTTCGGTCGACCCTCCCCACCGTGGCAACAGTGTTCTAGTATTTTTGATATCACCGGGTATGCTATGAGATTGACCTAAGTCAATATATGATTCATATAATAATTTTGATATCACTGGAGTATGCTATGAGATTGACCTAAGTCGATATATGATTCTTTTTATTCTTTCGATATCACCGTATTCTATGAGGTTAACCTAAGTCGATATATGATTTCTATATTTTTTACGATATCGTCAGGTACTCTATAAGGTTAACCTAAGTCGATATATGATTCCTATAATTATTTCGATATCTGCGGATATATTACGAGATTTACCTAATTTGATATATGATCCTTCATATATTATGGGATATAAAGATGCATATAGAAATTCCAGTTGCACCATTTTGTGTAACTTAAAACACCATTCCTCAATCTTTTAAATATCATTTTTGTGGTTATAATCTAAGATAATTTTTGTTTTAACTCATAACACCTTTTAACGATATTGTACAAATAAAAAAAATATTGTCTTTAAGTTTTTTGTTTACTACGTATATAAACCCATGACTTTAATCTGAAAATATGCTTTTAGTCATCGATATAATACGAGAGGTAATATATTGTTCAAATGTTACGAAAAATAAAATCATCGATTGAACATATCAAAAAAAAAATTCCCCCATTGGTTGTGTTTAAGATCTATGTAAGTAGATCGAATAAAACCAACATGATAACCTTAGTACCTTAAGTGTTCCGTTGACGATTCCTGCTCAGTTGACTAAGTCGTTGAACATAATATTACCAACACTGGTACCTTGAGTGTTCCATTGAAGATTCTTACTCAATCGACTATTTCGTTAAGCAGAAGATGACCAAATTTTCAGTGTCATGATTTTTAAAGGGTCATATACATTAGCAACCATGTGTCATAATTTTAGGTTAACCGTGTCACTAACATCAAAAAAAGACAAAGTAAGTCATTTACGAGAAAATATTTTTAAATATTTTGACCCTACCTAATACCAATGTGGAGCCTATGTGCAACCAAATTTTCAGTGTCATGACTTTTAGAGCTGAGGGTCACCAACATTAGCAATTTTGTGTCATGATTTTATGTTAGCCGTGTCACTGACATCAAGAAAAAATAAAGTTATTCACCAGAAAATATTTTTAAATATTATTCCGAGCCTACCTAATACCAATGTGGAGCCTATGTGAAACCAAATTTTCAGTGTCATGATTTTTAGAGGGTCATCGACATTAGCAACCATGTGTCATGATTTTAGGTTAATCATGTCACTAACATCAAAAAAAGAAAAAGTAAGTTATTTACGAGAAAATATTTTTAAATATTTGGACCCTACCTAATACCAATGTGGAGCCTATGTGCAACCAAATTTTAAGTGTCGTGATTTTTAGAAACGAGGGTCATCGACATTAGCAACTCTGTGTCATGATTTTAGGTTAGCCGTGTTAGTGACATCAAATAAAAATATAAGTTATTAAAAAACCTACCTTTCTTAAAAGTCAAGAGTCGAGACAATAAAGATAAGTTCTGGATTTGAATAATTAAAAACTTTGTGCCTATGTGCAACCAAATGCTACTTTTCTTCAAAGGCATGACTCGAGACAATAAAGATAAGTTGTGGATATGAATGATTAAAAACTCTATGCCTATGTGCAACCAAATTTTTTGTGTCACCGACATTAGAAACTTTGTGTCATTATTTTAGGTTAGCCGTGTCAATGACATCAAATAAAAATATAAGTTATTAAAAAACCTATCTTTCTTCAAAGTCATGAGTTGAGACAATAAAGATAAGTTGTGGACATGAATGGTTAAAAACTTTTTGCCTATGTGCAGCCAAATTTTCAATGTCATGATTTTTGGAAACAAGGGTTACTAACATTAGCAACTTTGTGTCAGGATTTTAGGTTAGTCGTGTCTGTGACATCAAATAAAAATGTAAGTTATTAAAAAACTTACTTTTCTTTAAATTCATGACTCGAGACAAGAAAGATAAGTTCTGGACATGAATAATTAAAAACTTTGTGCCTATGTGCAACCAAATTCTACTTTTCTTCAAATGCATGACTCGAGACAATAAAGATAAGTTCTGGACATAAATGATTAAAAACTATGTGCCTATGTGCAACCAAATTCTACTTTTCTTCAAAGACATGACTCGAGACAATAAAGATAAGTTGTGGATATGAATGGTTAAAAACTCTGTGCCTATGTGCAACCAAATTTTCAATGTCATGATTTTTGGAAACGAGGGTCACCAACATTAGCAACTCTGTGTCATGATTTTAGGTTGGCCGTGTCAGTGACATTAAATAAAAATATAATTTATTAAAAAACCTACCTTTCTTTAAAGTCATGAGTCGAGACAATAAAGATAAGTTGTGGACATGAATGGTTAAAAACTCTGTGCCTATGTGCAACCAAATTTTCAATGTCATGATTTTTAGAAACGAGGGTTACTGATATTAGCAACTTTGTGACATGATTTTAGGTTAGCCGTGTCAGTGACATCAAATAAAAATGTAAGTTATTAAAAAACTACTTTTCTTCAAAGTCATGACTCGAGACAATAAAGATAAGTTCTGGACATGAATAATTAAAAACTCCGTGCCTATGTGCAATCAAATTTTCAGTATCATGATTTTTGGAAATGAGGGTCACCGACATTAGCAACTCTGTGTCGTTATTTTAGGTTAGCCGTGTCTGTGACATCAAAATGGCCAGACTTCCCTTATAAGAATAAATGTAACAAATATTTGTGAGACTTTGAAAATGACCAGACTACCATTACCTGAATAAGTGCGGCAAATTCCACAGACTGTGAAAATGATCAGACTATCCTTATCGGAATAAGTGTATCTAATATTCCAAAGATTATGAAAATGACCATATTACCCTTACCAGAAATAAGTGCATAAATAATCCGGAAACCATGAAGATGACTAGACTACCCTTACCCGAATAAATGCAGCAAATTTTAGAGTATGTTAAAATGTCCAAACTACCCTCGTCAGAATAAGTGTATAAAATATCTCGAAGACTGTGAATATGACCAGATTACTCTTTCGGTTATTGTTGCACTATTTTCAGTAAGGGTCATTTGGTCATTTTTGTGATCACCGTAAAATTATTTCACTTTTCTGAGAAAGGGTAATTTGGTTATTTTCACAGTCACCTAAAAATGTTGCACTTTATTCAGCAAGGGTAAATTGGTCATTTTTCAGTCACTATTACAATTGTTGAATTTTTCCAGTAAGAGTAATTTGGTCATTCTTGCGATCAATTTTTGCACTTTTCCTAACAACCTTAATTTGGTCATTTTCACGGATACCCTAAAATTGTTGCACTTTTTTCGGCCAGGGTAAATTTGTGATTTTTACAAGGATAAAGTATCCTAACAAACTGACAACGACTTCTCAGTGGTTCGATCTTCTGTAGGGTCCCGTGTGAAGCCATCAATCTTCCATGTCACCGTATAATGCTTCCATTTTAGGTGCACCATTTTACATCAACTCTTCACCTTTTCCAAAACGCGTCAGAGATTTTCTATTTCATCGTATATTGTTAGTCTATTCTTTCGAAACGAAGCTGCTACACTTCCTCCACCTCCTTCTCCACTCCCTTCCACCATTAGGTGGATCTATCCAGACCCTTGATTTCATCAAATTTAATCCCAAGGGAAAAGCAGGGGATCCCATTATTATCGGTTTGATTAGTACCAATATAACACGTAGGCGGAGAAAGGGAGTGGTGGAAGGGAGTAGGGCCATCTAGCATTTTCGCTTTTAAAAAGAAAAAAGAAAAAAATGTATATTGTCAACCTTTTCTTCTTTATCAAAGTGTAGCCAACCCCACTTGCTTTTTTCCCGTCACACAAAATAAATCAGTTTCATTTAGTATATTTATTTTCTTCTGAACCCTATATTGACACGCACATGGAGATGGAATAGACGTGGTCCGTCAACTTGAATTTAGGACGTCCCGATCATGAGCCCTACTAACGTCACCAACAGTAAACAAAACTTGATTTTGTTTTTAAACTTCTCGCAGGTACAACTTGTTGTCTTCTTCTATTTCACAACAACATTTTTTATTTCCTTATTAAGCAGGAGAATCTAATTCCATTTTTACTTAATTAGCCCCCAAAATTACATTCACGACCACAATTTTTGTTTGTCTTTATCAAGCACCTCAAACTTCCTCATATCCTGCACTCTTCTCGACTCTTTTGCTTCAGCATACTTTCCTATCAGCAACCCGAGAGTAGGCTCAGAATCACTTATGAATTGGTATAGTGCCCACTGCATTCTATCGCCCGTTGGAAAGCCACGTCCGTTGTAAGTCTTTGTAATTTTTCTCTGGTTGTGCAATCGACATGAAGTCCTTTAGCTTCTTTGAGGGTTCATGTATGATCAAAAAGAGTTAGTCCAATTCCTGCTTTGATTCCCGAATCCATCATAATGAGAACAATATCAATTTTCAAATCAATGACTCCATTTTGTTCAAGCAATTGATTAATAGTGACCCTTAATTTTCATCATTTAGGGGGTTATAGTATAAAAGCTGCATTATGTGACAAGTGCATATTTCACATGTATTTGGTAACAATTTCATGCTAGTAATTGCTTATATTCTTGCAACTATTGTATATTACGCTTGTTTTCTTGTATTTGTCTCTCATTAGGTGGTAAATCATCCAAAAAGAAGAGAATTTGCAAGAAAATAAGTTAACTACAAGTGGAGAAGGGCCAAATACCAAGAGAAACTCGTTCAAACCAAGGAGTTCTTGCTATCACATTGAAGAGGACGAAAAGACAAAGTTGATGGCGAAAATTCAAAGTCATTCTGAGCTCCTAGGAAGAAGTTACGAGAAAAACAAAAACCTGGAAAACTAAAAGGGCAAAATAATCATTTTACGGACAAGTACCATTGACATGTCAGTGAATGTTAAAGCGAGACCAGCACGCTACACCTCTTCCGCATGGTCCAGAGAGAGAAATGTTATACCTTTATCAAATTGGATTTAATGGAGTTTATGGTCGATGGCAATTGGCACCAAAACGTATGGCAACCAGCTCTACACTCCCACTTCAAGCCAAGGAAAGAGATTCAAATTATACAAACACAAAATTGGTTAAAAAGACCAAAATCAACAATTTCTGGGTGAAAAAGACATCTAGATTTTGATACTGTTTAAATGGACAAAAATATAAAAATTGCTTGGATGTAACCAGTTTCATCCTACCCATTTTCAAATACTTTTTCTTATTTTTAATTTACATCAGGATGCATCAAGTTTCATCCTCGCTATTTTTTAAGTTTTAGCCATGATGAATCCAGTTTCATCCTTGCTATTTTTTTTTTCCATTTCACCCATACTAATTTTTACTCGTCCATATGAACCATGGTTTAAATTTTTTTGGACAAATGACCCATTTTCCGGTATACAAATGGGTGGAATTAAACAAGCACCTGAAATTAATGGGACTTGCTCCATTTAACCCATTTTCAAAGGAATAGTATCTAAAATAGAAGTGGGATCTAGTTAGGGATGCACAAGAACCGGTTGAGAGGACCTGGACCGGAGTGGAACCGTAATTACCGGACCGGGACCGGACTAGCCGGTACCGGAAGTTGAGAACCGGTCTAGACTGGTACAGACACTGGTTATTGGGGAGGACCGGACTTGAACCGGCTTGAAATTACCGGTTAACATGAGACGTTGAGTATAGTTACATGAATCAATCTCCACCATCCATTTTAGGTTTGGTGTAAGAGATAAGGGTGAAGACTTCCATCTGTTTCTCATTTTTTCTTGATTCTTCTTCCCATTTTTCTTCTGTTGTATGAGAACCCCCTTTTCTTTTTCCAATCACTATTCTTTCGATCACTAAATTACAAAAATATCAATTAACATCATCTAGTAGAATTACTGATTGATGTGGAACAAAGGGTTATCATTAATTGATGCTGTGAAATTTATTTGATGATGAATTAGAAGTTTAGGGTTTCACAAGAGGAATTTAAATAAGACTTGGAAGATGAAATTGAAGGTTTGTAAGGATGATTACATTTGGGTTTGAGACGAATCATGGTATAAAAATTGATGACGATGCATATGATGATGAATCAGTTCAATGTAATTATTTTCTTTTGTTCTTCAATCGTTATTGTTGTTGACCTACTGGTGATGGCGATGGACATGAAAAGGGGTTTGATTAAGAAGATGAAAATTCTGATTTGAGATGGGGTTTAAATCAATTGAATGGATTAGACTAAAGTTACAGGTAAAACCCAGTCTCTAATGATGATTGATTTTCCTGTAATATTAGGGTTTTGGTTTTGAAGGTTGTGAGTGATTTGAGGCAGAGGAGATGATTTCATGCATTTCACTGATTTGAACTCAGTTAAAGATTGATGGTTCAACTAGAATAGTTTGTGATCAAAACTGAAGATGTTGAGATATTCAGATTTCTTCTTGTTTTTTAGGTAAAATACCCGGTACCGGACTTGTATCGGACCGGTACCAGAGGACCAATACAACACTAGGTACAAGTACAGGGACCGGTCCTCAAATTTCAGTACCGGTCAACACCAAGTACAGGGACAGGTTCCATAAGAGAACCGGGACGTACCGTCCCATGTGCAGCCCTAGATCTAGTGGATCTTTAATGGGTAATGGTGTCATTCTCTTTTATTTTCATAACAAAAGTACAAGGATCCAACTACTTACGTCATGTGCATATACATGAGATGGAAGAGAATTACGTCTCTCTCCAGCTTACAAAGAAAAGGGGGCGCAGAACCACAAATGAGAGTAATTAGAAAAAGGCAGGAGACAAGTCAGAGACTTGTATTTAAATGGGAAAATTAAAAAACAGTCCCGCTATTAAGACCCGATTTGCAAAAGGGTCATATTGCTACAAATAATTAAAAAACTAGTCACAGTTCTGTTTGTAGCAGGGTTAAGTTGGTGGACCCCCCAAAGTCAGAGTTAAATGGATTGGTAAAGTTACCATCATATCCTTAACCTAACTCTAATAGATCTTTTACCGTATATCGTGTTTATGTTATATCTCGAGGATTATTCCGACGCATAGAATTAATCACAACTAAACAGGTTCTATAACCCTATCTATTCGAAGAGATATTCATTCTCGTATCTTATTTATCTTCTTCTTCTTTCTCTTCTCGTTTCTTCTTCTTTTCTTTCTCCTGCTGGTGACAATTAAGAGAGAGATTTGACTATTTTGCTGAGAGAATCGGTGGGTTAAGGAAGAACAGATTAAGTAAAGACTATTGCGGATGTTGATGAAGATTTGAGGGTATGATTGATATGTTGATAAACAGATTTAGGGTTTCTAAAATTGATGAATTATGAGGAATTGATGGTGATAATGGGTACGGGTGATATAAGAACAAAAAGGGTTGATGCTTAAAAATGTGAATTTGTTCTACTGATAAAGAATCAAAACAGGTAATTTATGGTTTTTTTTCCAGTTGAATCTGTTTTTCTTAGATTTGTATATGAGTTGTTGAAGCTTGGTTGTTTTTGTTGTTAATTAGGATAGAAAGGGTTGTATGAGGTTTAATTTTGGTTTGGTCTCTAGGAATTTGAGTTTCACAGGTTAGTTTTTTTTTCCTTAAACCCTAATGGTTGAACTGGTGATATGATTGCAGTGACAATTTCTTGCGCATGGTGGAGTTCAGTTGGTGGTTGAACTGGTGGATTACTGATAAATGGAAGGGATATAGAGCCAAAATTGATGTTCATGGAGATGAATCAAGATGAACAAATGGGTTCTATTGCCGATTCATGGCTGTAATTGGTAGAGGTTTGAGAGTTGATAACGAATTAGAAGTGGGTTTTGGTTGTTATTGCAGGGAGTTTGATCCGATGGTTGAGACAAGAAGATGTTATTTTTGTTTACTCAGAGAGATAGCAAGAAAGAGTTGCAGTTGGATGACTAGTTGATGGTTTGAATTGAAGCTGCTATGGATTGTTCTGTTACATACATGTTAGGGTTTTGATTGAAGATGAAGATGTGCATGGATTTGTTAGGGTCTGTTACAAGGATGTACTTAGGGTGTGAACTGATAGTAATGAGAAAGGGTAGCTAGTATGCTGGTACTAGTGGGTTTCTGAACAATAAGAAAGGGGATCTGGTTCTTGGGTCGATTGGATTGTGAATCTCAACAAGGTATTATGCTGGTACTAGTGGTTCTGGCGATGCATTTGGTAGCTGGTATTTGTGGTGGTACTGGTATTGCTCATGGTGGTGGTGTTGTATTGGTTGTCAAGGATTTGTGTTGATGTTTTGAAGCAGGAAATGAGATGATGTTGTTGATTTGATGTTGCTTCTATAAGTGGTTACATAATTCAGGTGAAGTTGTTGGTGGTTTGGGATTGCACGGTATAATATATTGCTTGTTGCCTTACTGTCGCAGAAGCAATGGCCTAGAATTCAGTTGGTGGTCGATGTAATGGTGGAGTCTTGTTAAAGTTACAGAAGATGATGCACAAAGAGCAGCTGGAGTAAAAGTAGAGGAAATGGTGATTGCTTAGTATGGTCTTAGGTTGGTTATGCAGCTGAAGTTGGCAGTGTTGCTGGTGGTTGTGTGTTGCAAGATAGAGAAGAGATGTAATTGCAGTCAAATGAGTCATGTGCTGGGATATTTGGATGTGACAATGGGACTTGCAGGTGCATTGGCTGTGTTATAATGAGTTATTGTTGATGAAGTTTGGTGGTACAATGGCTGAGGATGTTTTCGGTTGGCGAAATGAGTTAGAGGTGTTGTTTCTGTGAATGGGATTGAAGTTGAATGGTGTAGGTAGTTAAGAAGAAGTTGTTACTACAATGGATGTGTGGAATTTTTTGCAGGAACTGAAACATGTGATGTTGGTGATTGAAGTAAGCTGAACTGGTGATGTCTGAAACTGATGGAATGATTATGGAAGCTAAAAGCATTGTATGTGTTGAGCTAAAGCTGGTGCTGGTGCTGGTATGTAAATGGCTCAGGCCTTGGCAATTAGATTAGTCATCTTGAGCCAGTCTGCTAGGTTCTGGTCACAAAAATGCCACCACGTCAGCGAAGGGTTAACTGTGGTTAACGTTTGCTTGAGTTAAGAGGAAGGGTATTTTGGGGACAACTAACCCCATTTTTTTGAAAAACTGTTATGTCGGACCAAGTAGGATCAATTTGTAAGCAATTTATAAAAGTATGATCATTTTGTAACTGAATTACAAAAAGTAGGACCATTTTGTAAATGGCCCTATTTAAAATGTTATGGAAAGGTGAAGATTCGTTATTGGAATATTGCATCAAGTTTGATGAGTAATACGTGCTAGACGAAGATGCATAAGTGTTAATCGGTCCCAGCATATTTAGTCCCATGGAAACCATGGAATTTTTCTTATAGTGCTTCGGGAAGCGCCATATCTTCACCACTTGTTATGTCAGACTATACTTCATGTAGGACCAATCGGGAATAGCTCTTCTCAGTCGGTCACAGAAGAGGCGATGCACGCGAAGGAGAAAGAGATAAAGTTGGCGTTATTTTTGTGGTGAGACAAACATTCAAGCGACGTGGCATTCTGCTAGCCCCCTGCTAACTCCCTCACGCGAAGGTTAGTCTGGTCAATTTCACAGTCTCCATAATATTTATTGCACTTATTTCCAGTAAGGGTAATATGATCATATTCATAGTCATTCATATTTACTTTACTTATTTTCGATAGGGGTAATTTGGTCAATATCACAATCTCTATAATATTTATTGCACTTATTTTTCGTAATGGTAATATGGTCATTTCCTAAGTCTGTAATATTAATTTTACTTATTTTTGATAAGGGTAGTCTGGCCATTTTCATAGTCTCCATAATATTTATTGCACTTATTATTAAGGTAATATGGTCATTTTCACAGTCTGTAATATTTACTTTATTTATTTCTAATAAGGTTAGTCTGGTCATTTTCACTGTCTGTAATATTTACTTTACTTATTACCGATAAGGGTAGTCTGGTCATTTTCACAGTCTCCATAATATTTATTGCACTTATTTCCCGTAAGGGTGATATGATCATTTCCACAGTCTGTAATATTTGTTTTGTTTATTACCGGTAAGGGTAGTCTAGTCATTTTCACAGTCTCCGTAATATTTATTGCACTTATGATTTATGAGGTTGACCTAAGTCAACAAATTTATCATATTATTTCGATATCAGATGAGATATACCCATGAGATTGACCTAAGTCAATATAATGTACAGTATTCCTATAATTCATTCGATATCATGTGATATACCTATTAGGTTTACGTAAGTCGACATATAGCTCCACGCATTATTCCGGTATGTACCTATATTCTTTCGATATGTACGTACGAGATTAACCTTAGTCAATATATCATAAGTCGAGATTGGTTCTACCTTGTCTTCTTGTATCGGTCATCCAAATATATTCAATCAAGAACCATACCAACACACTTATGATTTCCCTTTTGATTATGAAACAAGTTCATACATATACTTTCTTAAACCAATGTAATAATACATAGTTTCCCAGGATGAAATCACACCTATATCCTACACATAATCAAGTAACTCAATAATAAATTATTTCGACGCCATATTTATGAAGTTCCAAGGATAAACGCCATACTTCGTTGACGAAAAGGTCTCTATTTAAGGTTCAGCCTGTATATGGTTGGATTCATCGTTCTTACGAAGTTTCCGACTTATAATGGTCCACTTACGGTCAGGTTTCGATCTCGGATCCAAGTTCATCCTCGAAGTTGACGATAAGGGGTATGTATAAGGTTTCAGAGAATATACCGAAGGAATCTTACCTGTAAATGGTTGGATTTATCGTTCTTCTGAGGTTTCCAACTTATAATGGTCCACTAACGGCGAGGTTTCGATCTCGGAACCAGGTTCAGCCTCGAAGTTGACGAAAATTAGACTGTTTAAGGTTTCAAATAATATTCCGGAAGAATCTTACCTGTAAATGGTTGGATTCATCTTTATTACGAAGTTTCCGACTTATAATGGTCCACTCACGGCCAGGTTTCGATCTCGGAATCAGGTTCAGCCTCGAAGTTAACGAAAAGGGGTCTGTTTAAGGTTTCAGTGAATATTCCGAAGGAAGCCTACCTGTATATGGTTGGATTCATCGTTCTTATGAAGTTTCCAACTTATGATGGCCCACTAACGGACAGGTTTCGAACTCCGAGCCAGGTTCAGCCTCGAAGTTGACGAAAAGGGGTTTGTTTAAGGTTTCAGAGAATATTCCATAGGAATCTTGGTAGGCTAAGAAAGATACCTACGACTATGTCTAACTGCAAGTGTACAGTGTCTATTGCAGACAAGGCAAATACAAGTCGATCCCACAGAGACAAGGAGAGTGTAGAGTCGATTCAAAAGCTTTACTATAACTGATTCAGAGAGTAACCAAAATGGATTTGATTGTGTCGATGCGACGAGAGATTGGCAGAGACTTAAAACATCAAGTAAGTAGAAGTAAAAGATGCAATTAACACAAGATGTAAACACTGAGAATGAGGATACTAGGGCATTCAAATCCACCACTAACCTACAATATGCATTCAACTTGTGATGTTATTCTTCTCCAATGGATAATTTAATCACAACTAAAATGTTTCTCCAAAGCATTAACTGTCTAGTTAAAGCACAACTAATCTAAGGATCAATAACAATATTCTTAAGCATGAGTTGCAGCATAATCAACATAGTGATATTCTAACTACAATGGATACATGGCATACATTGTGAAAGAAAAATGTTGATAAACTTGGATTAAAGAACAACACAGAAGCATGAATAACATAGAAGAAGTCTAGAGCTTCATCTTAACCCTAGTAAATGAATTTAGAACATGATGAACATAATGAAAATAATTGTATTAAGAGACTAAGTGAACCAGCTAGTCTGGGATGATTTATTCAACACAACAACACCCCCTATTTATACACAAAATTCTCTCAATCACTTGGATTCAAAATTTAGAAAGCACCCACTCACCAAAACATGTTTTCTTAATTTTGGGAGTGATTGATGGAGAGAATGGAATATGCTTGGTAGTGGGAAACAAATTGGGAGTGATTTATGGAGAGAATGGGGGGAAGGTGGATGTTTTGGGAAGAATCCGATGGCTCAAGATGGAAGCGGGTTTGGGTCTTGGATCTTGGTTTTTATCACTTCTATGCCCATATCCTCTTCAAAGATAAAATTTCAAAGCCCACTTCTAGTTTGAGACATGAAATCAGCATTCTTCACTTGTGGATGAGGTCCATACATTGGTTTCAGTGTCTTCTAGCTCGAGCCTTTGTTGTCTCCCTTCCATTGTCACCAATTCTCCGTTCCTTTTGGCTCCTTAATTCATCCAAGCTTTATTTAGTACCTAAAAACACAAAATTAATTAATACAAATATTTATTCTTGAAAACAGTGAATATACAGAATTTGGAAAAATATATGATTTTAAATCACAAAAGATGAGTTAAATGCCAATAAAAAGGTGTATAAATATGAGATATTTGGCACTCATCAAATCTTACCTGTAAATGGTTGGATTCATCGTTCTTACGAAGTTTCCGACTTATAATGGTCTACTCACGGCCAGGTTTCGATTTCGAAGCCGAGTTAAGCCTAGAAGTTGACGAAAATAAGACTGTGAGAAAGCGGGGGTCTAACAACCTCACCCAATATTTCGATTAGCAATCTGTATGGACAACTCCGAGTTTTTTTCTAGAGAATCAACTAGACAGTTAGACTCAATCAATAGAAAATATCTCAAGGAGTTATTATCTCAATCTCTCAATTTGATTTACTCAAGCAAATACAATTCGCGAGTCTTAATCAAAGAGAGATAACTTAGATGGTACCAAAGACCAATATCCAAGTGTCAATCAATTTAAATCAACAACCAATAAAGTCGGATATTCTAATTGATTGAATCAACGCACAACCTGTATTATTTTAATTATATAACGAAATATAATGCGGAAAAGAAATAACATAGACACCAGAATTTTGTTAACGAGGAAACCGCAAATGTAGGAAAACCCCGGGACCTAGTCCATATTAAACATATCGTGTATTAAGCTGCTACAGACACTAGCCTACTCCAAATTAACTTCGGTCTGGACTGTGGTTGAACCCCAATAAATCTCACACTGATCCAAGGTACAATTATGCTCCTACGCCTCTGATGCCATCAGGATACTGCGCACTTGATTCCCTTAGCTGATCTCACCCACAACCAAGAGTTGCAACGACCCAAAGTGAAGACTTTAATAAACAAATCTGTCTCACACAAAAAAGTCTACAAGATAGATAAATTTGTCTCCCACGAATAAACCTATGAGTTTTGTTCCGTCTTTAGATAAATCAAGGTGAACAGGAACCAATCAATAAAACCATACTTATATTCCCGAAGAACAACTCAGTTTTATCAATCACCTCACAATAGTCTTAATCGATGCAGCGAAAAAAGATATTGTGGAATCACAACCGATGAGACGAAGATGTTTGTGATTACTTTTATATCTTGCCTATCGGAGATAGAAATCTCAAGTCAATTATTACAATTGTACTCGTACGATAGAAACATCAAGATCAGATCACACAACTATAAGAAAAGTAATATCGGTCTGGCTTCACAATCCCAATGAAGTCTTTAAGTCGTTAACCTGGTTTAGAAGAAGAAAACCAAAGGTTAAAGGAGAATCGAGCTTAGCAAACTAGTATCACACAGAATGTGTGGGGATTTGGTTTCCTAATTTCCAGAGTTTTCCCTAATATAGTCTTCAAATCAGGGTTTGCAATCAATGTTAGCTTGGTAACAAAGCATTCAATATTCACCGTTAGATGAAAACCTGATTAGATACAAGCTAATATTTCTCAACCGTTAGATCGAAAACTTAGCTTGCCATACACACATGTACTTGACGATTTTGGGTTTGTGTAACCGTACCCAAATGTGTACAATAGTTGGTTCAATACTAGTTAACCAATTGGTTAGCCAAATGATAACTTTCATATCAACCATATTCTTCTTCACCATAACTAGTCAAAATGACTCAAATGAACTAGTTAGAGAGTTGTTCAATTTCTATGAGTTCCCATGTACTACACAAGACACAATTGAAGCAAAAATGATATGATTCACTCGAATCGATTCATGAACTATAAATCCACAGTTTGCAATAACATTCCTTAGTTTATTAAGATAAGTTCACGAACATCGTTTTTAGACATAACCACTCAAGTTCGCGGACTGGGTTCGCGGACTAAAGTTAACTGGCTTGAGTTCACAAACTCCAGAAGAAATTTTCGGGTTCGAGAACTTCCGTAAGTTCGCGGACTGAAACCGAGCTACAACTCCAGCAGAAATTCTCGGGTTCGAGAACTACGCACGTTCGCGGACTGAGTTGGCTGCTCAAGTTCCGGTTTCACTTGATAAACAAAGTTCGCAAACTTAGTTTCAAGTGCTAATAACTTATACATATATGTGTTACCACGACAATGTTTGTATCCCCCAATGGTTATATTATCTAAACTCTCATTTCAATCATTGAAACATTCTCAGAGGGCATTATATAGCTGTTATTCAAAAATTATTTTCCGTTAGAGTGATTTCCAAAATGATTGAAACGTAACATGACTTTCGTCACTAGGTAAAGATGAACTTGGATAATGCGAAAGCTCTACCAACACATATTTCGAGAAATAGATAAGCGAGATATACTCAGCTATCATATGTGTATATTCTTAGTCTATATAGTAAAATGACTTTTGTCTTAAGATAGGAGATAGAGTAGATAGACTTTTGAGTGATAGATAAGTTCAAGTCTCCACATACCTTTTAGTCGATGAAGATCCATTGTCCTTCGTCTTGTATGATGATTTCCATGGAGTTCTTGAGCTCAACTACACTTTTTATCCTAGTCCGAGACTTTATCTATAGTAGACTAGAAATCAAGAATTTATAGTTTTGATCACTAACATTGACAAACATGCTTGAGATAGCAACACATGCGAGTTCGACCGAGCAATGCTCTAACAAACTGTTTAAGGTTTCAAAGAATATTCCGGAGGAATCTTACCTGTAAATGGTTGATTCATCTTTATTACGAAGTTTCTGACTTATAGTGGTCCACTCACGACCAGCTTTCGATCTCGAAGCCAGGTTCAGCCTCGAAGTTGACAAAAAAGAGTATGTTTAAGGTTTCAGAGTTCTAGAGGAATCTTTCTTGTAAATGGTTGGATTCATCGTTCTAAAAAGTTTCTGACTTATAATGGTCCACTCATTGCCAGGTTTTGATCTCGGAACCAGGTTCAGCCTCTAAGTTGACGAAAAGGGTTTTGTTTAAGGTTTTAGAGAATATTCTAATAGAATCTTACCTGTAAATGGTCGGATTCATCGTTCCTACGAAGTTTTCGACTTATAGCAGTCCACTACCGGCCAGGTTTCAAGCTCGGAGCCAATTTTTTTTCTCGAAGTTGCCATAAAAAGGTCGAGATAAGGTTTCTGAGAATATTCCGATCAAATCTTACATGTAAATGGTCGGATTCATCATTCTTACGAAGTTTCTGACTTATCGTAGTCCACTCCCGTCCAGGTTTCGAGTTCGAAGCCACTTTCTTAACTTTTGTTGAGAGTTGTGGTATAATCGGTCATAGTCTATGTTATGTAGCTAGTTTTAATTTGTTACAAGTTACTTTGGAAATCAAGGTGTGACCGATCACAAGCTACATTGTAATCCAAGTTGTAACCAGTTACAAGTTACTTTGGAATCCAAGGTAGAATCAGTCAAAAATTGAATTGGGAAGTTAGTTGTAATCATTCACAAGATACTTTTGGGAAGCAAGGCGTAACCGGTCACAAGCTATTTCGGGAAACAAGGTGTAACCGGTTACAAATTACTTCCGTTAAGCTGAACCAATCTTAACTTTTGCTGAGAGTCGTGGTATAACCGGTCACAATAAATGCTTTGGAGACTGTTAGTGTGACCAGACTACCCTTAATGGAAATTAGTGCAATAAATATTATGTAGACTGTGAAAATGAAGGCTTTATTTCTCCCTCTGGATGTAGCATTGTCGATTCAGCCTCAACAACCTAGCAATTGGTAGAAGGACTTGAGGTATAATAGTTGAAGTATTAGATTTTCCTCTGTAGTTTTCTGCCCATCTGCAGCTGGGGTGACTATCAACACTTAACAGTTTCACTGATGAATGTCTTTTTTATTTACAGATTAGCACTTTACTCTAGGATGCCTTTCTCAGGTACAATGTGAATCTTGAGTTAGGATCACTTATAGCTGGCGTTATGATATCTTTCACTTGTAATTCTATTTGTATTTGGGTAAATTCGTATATTGGTACTCCTTTGAATCTGTAAAACTAAGTAATCCCCTTCCATTTTGCTTGTTTCGCTTCTTGTTAACAAAATACAATGGATACTGATCATCTTTTTTTTGTTGTTGTCTATGTTTTGAAATATAGCTGACAGCATTTCATAATGAGCAGGTATGGCCAAAAATACAGGAGCAGATTTTGTATGAATACCAATGTGGAGCCTATGTACAACCAAATTTTCAGTGTCATGAATTTTAGAACCGAGGGTCATTGACATTAACAACCATGTGCGTGTCACTAACATCAAAAAAAGAAAAAGTAAGTTATTTACGAGAAAATATTTTTAAATATCTGACCCTCTTATCCTCTCTACTGCACAGTTCGAGCATCCTACGAAG
Source organism: Papaver bracteatum (assembly GCA_023529315.1). Lineage (NCBI taxonomy): Eukaryota > Viridiplantae > Streptophyta > Magnoliopsida > Ranunculales > Papaveraceae > Papaver > Papaver bracteatum. Next base: position 344,341 of record JAJJWX010001376.1, read on the forward strand.
ATGTCAGCATGTGCACTCTGTCAATGGCTGGTGCCTCGTTGCTGGGTGTTTTGAAATATAGCTGACAACATTTCCTAATGAGCAGATCTAGCCAAAAATACAAGAGCATATTTTGTATGAATACCAATGTCTCAGCATCCATATCAAATGATGGAAACGCATCAGCAACTGGGATTGCAGCACCAGCCAAATTCATTACAAAGGGATATTCAACAAAGAATTAAGACATCTGGTGGCTCGATGCTCAACCATCAAAGTTTATTGGACCAAAAGCAAGTGTTTCATTCACAAAGACCACCTCCACAGGCCTCATCAAGTATGTCATTTTGGTCGAAAATTCCGCTTTACATTGCTTTCGGTTCGGTTGTTTCTTCTGTAGAACTTTTCAGCTTTAAGGATTAAATACAATTATTTTTTGTTCCCTTCCTTTCCTCTTTCTGAGTTCGATCTTCTTCTTTTTTTTTATTGTAGAAGAATGGCAGACTAGTATAGTTGCAGCAAATACTGGAAATACAGCCGCAATAGGTAACGCGGTCGGCGTGCAGGAGGAAGTTTACCAGACAGTATAGCTCTAATCACCTCTTTAACTTTCATTATGTTTATTTTTTCTTTCCAACATTATTTGCATATGAGACTCTCAAATGTTAGCCATTAGAGATTTAGAGCTTTTGTTGGCTGACAAGATTAGCTGAGTTGTGAAAAACATGTCATCTTGGTCGAATTCAACTACGTTCTTAACCATTTTATTTTGTTATAATCATAGATAAAGTCCATGAGGGAAAAGTACTTACCAGATCTTCATCACATGCACTAGAAGATCACTCAAAGATGCCAACAGGTCAGTATTATTTTTTTTAATATTTTTTTTAAACTAATTAAAAACCACAGTTCTCTCAACTTACAATATTTTTCATTTTTTTATTTGGTAATGGCGCTTTATAAATGTTTGTTTCTCCTTTTGTCATGTGGTAGCATGATTCTCTTCCACAGCCACCAAAGTCTGAAGACTCTGAACAAATTGAGAGGCTCAAAATTTTCAAGGACATGTTAGACAAGATGACGGGGTTCTTGAATCTTCCGAAAAGTAGTGCGATACCTAGTTTGAAGGACAAGCTGGCTTTGTATGAGAAACGGATCTTGAATATTCTTAACTCAAATCGCTCATGGAATCCTGGGCTACTGCAGCAACAAATTCAGCCAACTGGTGACCATGCAGTCTCCATACAGTAGCAACAACAACAACAATAGCAACATCAACATCAACAACTGGAGCAGAAACAACATCAACTTCCCTCATCAAGTATGCCATTTTGGTCGAAAATCCACTTTTTCTGCTTTAATGAATTTGGATACAATTATTCTGTTGCCTTCCTTTCCGCTTTTTCAGTTCTGCCTTTTTCTTTTTCTTTTTTATACTATAGAAGAATGGCACACTAGTAGTCTAATTGGTTTCAATTGCCTGTTTTTCTTTTAGCGTCAATAGATGCAGCAATAACAGGGAATGCAACCGTAACAGGAAATGCGTCCGACAAGCAGGAGGAAGTTTATCAGACAGTATAGTTCTAATTTTGGCTGTCAACGGGTCCGGGTCCTCCCGGGTAATACATGGCCCAGAACCGGACCCGGCATATCAGCATCGGTTCCGGGTCCGGTTCCATAATGTGTTGGCCCAGAACCGGAACAGTTTAAAGTCCCGGATACCCGTCGGGTCCGGGTACCCGTTGGGTATTAAAAAAAACTATTAAAATCTTAATATCTTTCTCTTTTTAACTTGAATATAAAATATTTTTATAAAAATTTATTATTATTTCTTTATTAATGTACTAAATAAATATTAAATGTAAGAAAAAAATCAAAAATCAAAAAAATCCAAAGCCGAAACTAGCAAAAAATACCTATAATTTTGCTAAAAAAATGATAAAAAAGTTAAATAAACGGGTACCCGACGGGTATTACCCGTTTGGACCCGTTAACATTCGGGTCCAATCGGGTAATTACCCGTCGGGTCCTAAGTTGCTAATGGGTCCAACTTTAGGACCCAGAACCGGACCCGATTTAGCGAGTCCGGTTCCGAGTAACGGATACCCATTGATAGCCCTAGTTCTAATCACCCTTTTTAGTTTTCGTTAAGTTTTCATTTCTTTACAATGTCATTTGCATCTCAGCCATTAGAGTTTTTGTCAGTTGACACGATTAGCTGAGTTGGCAAAACGTTACCATCTTGACCAAATCAAACCACTTACCATTTAATTTTGTTATAATTGTAGATTAAGTCCATGAGAGAAAAATATTTACCGGATCTTAGTTACATGATTTTAGGTTAATGCATTTTCCATATCCGTTTCGTTGAAGTAAGCATATTTTAGGTTAACGATACATATATCGAATATTCCATATTGGTCAGTGACACGACTATCCTAAAATCATATTGGTCGTCTATTTCTAGTAATATGGTAAGTTGAGTTTCATATTGGTCGTCTATCTCTAATAATATGGTAAGTTGAGTTTCATACTTGTCGGCTTAATCCACTGAAAATATGATAAGTTGACATCTCCAGTTCATCTGAATGAGAATATGACGGTAATTTGGTCATTTTCACAGTTCTCGATTTTTTTTGTTTCCGACAAGGGTATTCTGGTCATTTCATGATCGCTTTCACAAAATTGTGATGAAATAAGAACCCTCGGTTTATATCTGGTAATCTTGTAAGTTGACTTCCATCCCAGATTGCTAAATCCACTATGGAATCATGATATCTGATATTTTACATCTCAAGCTCATCTAGATGAGAACCCGGGGTTTATGTGAAGGAATCTTGTAAGCTGACCTCCATCCCAGATGGCTAAATCCACTGAGGGACGAGGATGACATGTTTTAGAGAATTTCCTATTGCAAATTTTTGTAGGCTTTGATACTCATGTTTTAGAGATTTATACAAACGGGGAAGGGAAAGTGTGCATCTACTAGGAAGATATTTTGAAATGTTGTTTATGGTGTCGTATCAATTTTTTTTTTCTTACAAAGCAACAAATCTATGGATTTTTGTAACATCCATGAAATAAAAGTTACACATCCCTGAACTGTTTCTAGATTAAATATATGATCCATTTTTAGATTAAATATGTAGATACTGAGAACTCAAAAAAACAAAAAAGCAACACATGAAACTAGGGTACAATTTGGAGAATCTATAAGAGGTTCTGAATGTAAGAAAGAAATCAGAAATGCATCCGACAAACATCCATAGTTTGAATTACGCATCATCATTGTCAATACCCATCAAAATGTTGGAATTAATTACAATAATCGAATGCAAATGGGAAATAATACTTAGATTACACTGATAGTAGTAACAAACAACTCAATAAACTTAGTAGAGGCACGTATGAGATACGCTGAGCTAAAGGTAATATTTCGCTACTCTCTCGAGATGCTATAGCAATTAACAAATTACCTCCAGGATACAACTATCGTTAGTTCTCCTCTATGTGTAGCATACACGAGAGAACCCTTAGAACTTGGCAAAAAAAGTAAAAACAAAAACACAAATTGAAAATACAAATTGTTTCGAGTAATGTAAAAACAATTTTATGTTTCGTAAACTATATTTCGTGAACTAAAATTCTATAAATCAAGAAGTAGTTATACAAAATTATGTTTCGTAAACTACAACTTGTTTTAAAAGAACCGAACGTTTTTCGAGTTTTAAGACAAATATTAATAAGAACTTAAGTTTCGAAAATAATTAGAGAAGAAGGAGAAATTCGGAAGATAAGAGTTCGAATGGTATATTTTTTTAAACCGAAAGCCTTAACTCGTATTTATAGGTAAGAATTCGAACGTTTGAGACACAGATCCGTAAATCACGCGTTCAATTTGTCGGACGAGTAAAAGCAAAAAGCATCCGTTAAAATAACGTTAAAAACGCATCTGTCGGGTAAGATTCTTCTCGACGAGAAATCTCTGTGCACAGGTGTCCACACGCGTGAGATGCACAGGTGTCCACACGCGTGAGATTAAAGATTCTTTACGATGAAAACAGTTAAGAGAATTCACGCGTGAGAATTAACCGTGTGTGACTAAAGATGCTTCTAGTGGCTGTCGGATTTCCAAAACCGAGAAGGCAAAGAATAAAATTCTTTACATGTGTGGGAGAAGCGTGTGGTAAATTTCAGCAAAAAGAAAGGATGGGTCGGATACACCCACACCCACACCCACTCCCACACCCACACCCACACCCACTCCCACTCCCACGCCCTCGCCCTCGCCCACGCCGAGCCGAGCCGAGCCGAGCGAGCGTGCGTGCTTCTGTGCAAAGCACCACACGAACGGGAAAGGCAATAAGAAATGCAATAAGGTTTAGGCAACCTTGCCATAGTCTAGGGCTTTCCCCATACACAAAGGTCTAAAGACCCAAAGGGCCATGCCCTTAAGGCTAAACCAATGCTATTTAAGTCTAAAACTCTTAGTATTTTAGTCTATATGGGACTAATGTTTTATTCATTCACATGAAAAAACATCTAGGGAGCAATAGGTCTTGGGATCAAAACATGGTCCATGCATTTTTTGATTAAAACAAAACATTTTGTTTTCTAACACAAAATTCCTAGGATTGTCAACAGTATTTATCGAAACAAATATCGCCTGTATCGTATACGTTATCGATAAGGATTACCGGATATCCGACATAAGATAGTGTCTAACGGATATTCAAAAATAATTTCCATATTCGTTCCGATAAGAATTTCGGATATCTGATAATATCTGATAGTATTTGATATTATAATTATTTTTTATTATTTTTTGTCTTTCTCTACATTTCATAAATTAAAAAAAAAATCAACGAAACCTTAAAAAAATTTAAATAAATAAAACCAAATACCTTGACCAAATGCAAAAATTTCACATTATAAATTATTATATTAAGTTAGATTTAAACAAAACTCAAATCTTCTCTTCCAGAACTGAAAAATTCTCCGCTTTTCTCACAACCAACAAAATTGGTTGTGTTTTTGTTCTTCCATAATATTTTTATTTCTTAGTGTTCATATATTACCAAGTTAACAACTAAATAAATTATTCAAAAAAATATTTAGAAAAAATTTGTGTATACATTCTTTAACGGATATTATCCTACATAATAATACATTTACCATATCCTAGTCATTAAAGTAGGAATATCCGATAAGGATTATCCGAAATTTTGGATAATATCCTAACGATTCGAACGGACCCGGATAGATATCGAATATTTGTTTATCCATTGACAACCCTAAGAATTCCTCATCATTAAGGACTACATTTAAAAGAAAAAATGGAGATCAAAATGTGGTTGTAGCAAGGAAAGTAACAATAGAAAATATGAACTTGTAGCAAATACAAGAAGAATATCTCAGCAACCCTTACCAGTGGAATTTTGGTAAGGGCGAGCGCTAAGAGCTCAAACGTAAAGTCAAGTTCACAACTCTAGTATGAGTTTTGAAAATATGGGACCTGCTTTCTATTAATTGTGAATATGAAACACATGTTAGCTTCTAGAATGGATGGCTTCTAGAATGGCCATTATTTTCTTCCTCCCTTATTTCTTCTTCCTCCCCTTTTTGACAACATCCCTTATTTTTCTTCCTTTCCTTTTTGACAATATGTCTTTTGTAATGTATATAAATAGGTCACCTTGTAAACAATCAATACACAAATTATGAAGTGAGAACCTTAAGTTTTTGTCATGGTATCAGAGCCTAGTATCCAAAAATTCTAGTATCCAAAATCCTTTCTGTTATCGTTCAATATGTCGCGTGAAGATTATCAACCTATCACCGTAAAGTTTGATGGAACAAACTATAACCATTGGTCCTTCCTTATGAGAAGTTTCCTCAAAGGAAAAGCTATGTGGAAATATATTGATGGAAAAGCCAAGAAGCCCAGTGTTGTCTCACTGGTGTTTGTTGTTACAGATAAAGAAGTTGATCCTAGCAGCAAAGACAAAGGAACTGAAGGAGAAAGCGCTGAAGACTGGGAGATCAACAATCACAAGATACTCACATGGATAAGCAATACAGTAATCACCTCCATAAGTATGCAACTTACTGGTTTTGAGACTGCCAAAGACGCATGGGAGTTTCTTTCAAAAAGGTATACCCAAATCAACTTTGCTCAACGTTACAAACTAGAACAAGATATTCGTTCTATGAAGCAGCAGATGGATCAGTCGATCTCAGACTTTCATTCTGAGATGTCAATTATATGGAATCAGCTAGCACTGATGGAACCCAATTGGACTATAGATATCGAATTGTGGCAGAAATACAGAGAAGAGTCGCGACTGGTTCAACTCCTAATGGCGTTAAGAGATGATTTTGAGACTGTAAGAGCTTCAATCCTTCATCGATCTCCTCTCCCTACTGTAGAAGTTGCATTGTCGAGCTTATTACTCGAAGAAACTCGGAAAAGGATCAAGCCGAGAGATACCTGCTTGTGTTTGCCGTTCCTTCGCGTGGAGGTTTTAATAATATTGTCAACTCTCAGAGAAACTACCGTGACATGTCACAGGTTCAGTGTTACAAACTGCAAGAAGCCTGGTCACTTGGCCAAGAACCGCACTTTACCAACAACACAGAGTATGTCACAAACATCAGCATCTCAAATTCCAACTCACCAAGGATCAAACTCACAAACTCAATGCAATTATTGTAAAGAACCCGGTCATACAAAGAGGAAACTGTACATCTCCATTTTCAAGAAACATGAGAGAAAGAAGAAGGTTAAATGGAACCGCATACACATCTATGCCTTCCATTCTTGCGGAAACTGTGTTAGAAAGAAGCCATGAATCATCATCATCTACATCAAATAATCTTGCCGATATTCAAGAGATGCTCAAACAAGCCCTTGCAATTGGTAATAATAATTCTACAACAGCATATGCTTTTTCAGTTCCCACAGGTACCTTTTCAAATGGTTGGTTTCTTGACTCAGGTGCTTCTAATCATATGACATTCAATTCGAATGTATTTGAAAGCAAGCATCCTATTGTTACACCTAAAATCCAAACTGCAGATGGATCCGAAATAGCTGCTAGTCATATTGGACATGTTAAAGTCTCAGATAAAATAAGTATACCTGATGTGTTACTTGTTCCAAAGATCAAGATGAATCTTATATCAATTGGGCAACTGTGTAATCAGGGTTTTAACATTTATTTCTTCTCCTTTGGTTGTGTAATACAGGATCCCAGGACAGAGAAGCTTGTTGGGATAGGCCGTAGAGTTGGTAGATTATATCTCCTTGAAACTCTCATTGTTCCTCAACAATCAAAGAATGAACTTACTGCTGCAGTTGCAAACTCCCTTCCTTCTACCGTGTCCCCATTTATGTCTTGGCATTCTAAGCTAGGCCATGTCTCTTTTCCGCGTCTTACATATATGATCAATAAAGGACTGTTAGGAACAATTCAAGTTGATAAAGAACCTTATTGCATTTCGTGTAAGTTGGGTAAACAACCTGCGCTTCCTTTTAATAATAGTGTTACACATTCAGTTGAACCTTTTGATCTTATTCATTCAGATGTGTGGGGAAAGTCTCCCATTGCCTCTAAGGGAGGGGCTTTATATTATGTTATCTTCATTGATGATTTTTCTCGTTTTACATGGCTATACCTTTTCAGTTCCAGATCAGAATTTTTGAAAATATACACAGATTTCTCTAGAATGGTCAAAACTCAATTTAGAAAATCCATTAAAACTTTCCGTGCTGATCAAGGAGGTGAATACATATCAACTCCTTTCAAAGAATTTCTCAAAACAGAAGGTACTATTCTTCAGTTATCTTGTACAGAAACTCCGAACAAAATGGTATAGCAGAAAGAAAACATCGTCACATCATAGAGACAGCTAGAACCCAACTTCTTTCAAAGATCGGTTCCATCTAATTTTTGGGGTGAGTCGGTCCTTCTAGTTTACACAATAAACCGCATTCCATCTATAGTCACGGGAGGAATATCACCTTATGAACGTCTCTATGATAAGAAACCTAATTATTCTGAGCTTCGTGTCTTTGGTTCAACTTGTTTTGTTCTTCTCACGTAAAAGAGAACGAAACAAACTCGAGAAAAAGAATGCTATCTCGTGTGTTTTTAGGCTATGGTATTGAACAAAAAGGTTATCGTTGTTACGATCCAGAAAGTCGACGCTTACGTGTTTCTCGTCATGTTACATTTTGGGAAAATATACCTTTTTGGTCTCTTCCTAGTAGCAAGTCTTCTACTCTAGAACAGTTTACGTATCTAGATCCTTTTGAGGATATATCTATATCCAACTCTCACCTACAATTATTCCATCAACCACCACAGAAGTCACTCCTCTTGAAAATTTCGAAACTCCACATGACCACTCTATGGAAAATCCGACATTGCTTCTCCAGAAGGGGATCTTGTACACTGAAAATGATGTTTTGCCTCCACGAACTCGTCGACCACCAGCCAGGTTTGCAGATTATCATTGTTCTTTGTCATCCATTTTATCTATGCATGAACCAAAATCATACAGGGAAGCATCTTTAAGTCCAGTCTGGCAAACATCTATGGGGGAAGAACTCACAGCAGACAAGGACGCTGGTACATGGGATATGGTCGACTTACCACCAGGGAAAACAAGTTATTGGAAGTAGATGGGTGTACAAGATCAAAACAAATTCGAGAAGGCAAGATAGATCGTTACAAATCTCGTTTGGTTGCTCAAGGATATACCCAAGAATATGGTATAGACTATGAAGAAACATATGCTCCTGTTGCTCGTATGACTAAGACGTACTCTCCTTCTTTGTTGTTGCTTTGCTCATAATTGGAATATGCATCAAATGGATGTCAAAAATGCCTTCCTTAATGGAGAACTTCGAGAAGAAGTGTATATGAGACCACCACCAGGAATGGTTCATTCTCCAAATCAAGTATGTAAGCTTCGTAAAGCCTTGTATGGACTTAAACAAGCACCACGAGCTTGGTTTGAGAAGTTTTCTAATGCTATCCTTCAAGTATGGATTCAATCAAAGTGCTTATGATTCAAAGAATGTTTACTCGATCAACTAAGAAGGGTATGGTTATTCTCCTCTTGTATGTTGATGATATGGTTATCACAGGTGATGATCTAGAAGGAATTACTGCTCTTAAACTTCATCTTAGTTCATGTTTTGAAATGAAAGACTTAGGTTTTTTAAGGTATTTTCTTGGTATTGAGATCGATTGTCACTTTGTACGACATCACTTCAAGGAACAGACTATTGTTTTACCTTTTGTTCGCTCGGAATTGCAACTCGCTGATTTATTCACCAAAACACTGACTTCAGCTGCCCGAGTTTTTGGTTTCCAAACTCAACATGTGTGTTGCACCATCTTGAGTTTAAGGGAGGGTATTAATTGTGAATATGAAACACATGTTAGCTTCTAGAATGGATGGCTTCTAGAATGGCCATTATTTTCTTCCTCCCTTATTTCTTCTTCCTCCCCTTTTTGACAACATCCCTTATTTTTCTTCCTTTCCTTTTTGACAATATGTCTTTTGTAATGTATATAAATAGGTCACCTTGTAAACAATCAATACACAAATTATGAAGTGAGAACCTTAAGTTTTTGTCACTTTCGACGTCAGCCACCCAAATTCACCTTGTACCATGTTAGGGGTTGATTTTGAGCCATCGAATCTTTCACGGAGGGTATTACTCCCTCCGTCCTAGTTTAGATGCTAAAATTGGGGATTTTTTTTGTCCTAGAATACTTGTTATACTTCATATTTTTCCACCTTTTATCCTGATTTGCCCCTGACTTGGAATTATACCATAACATGGAGAATTGTGTATTTCAATTTTCAAGACACACTCTTAAATATTTTTCTCTATATATTTCCTCTAATTTGAATTTTTCCAACTAAATAACAAAACCTAGACATCTAAAAACTAGGAACATTAAATACCAACCTAGGGTAATTGTGGAAAAAAAACTATTATCTTTGTGTTTCTTAATCTTTGTGCAAAATCCTATTTTGACATCTAAACTAGGACGGAGGGAGTAAGATTTAAGGCTTCGCCAGTCAAAAGCTTTTTTTGTAGGGTCCCGTGTGAAACCATTCATCTTCCTGGCACCGTATAATGCTTCCGTGCACCAAATGTACATAAAGTCTTCACCTTTTCCGAAACACGTCAGAGATTTTTTCTTCCTTTAAAATATTGTCGGTCTTTTCTTCCTTATCAAAGTGTAACTGGCCTCACTTGCTTCTTTCGTACAAAACAAATCAGTTTCATTTATTTATTTATTTTCTTTTGAACCGCATCTTGATACGCACATGGAGATGGAATAGACGAGGTCCGTCAACTTGAATTTGGGACGTCCCAATCATGAGCCCCCTGACGTCACCACCAACAGTAAATAAGACTCGATTTGTTTTCAAACTTCTCGCAGGTCTAGCTTGTCTTCTTCTTCTATTTCAACAACATTTCGTTTTGTCCTTATCAAGCAGGAGGACATTTCACATCAACACTTTTCGTTTGTCTTTATCAAGCACCTCAAACTCCCTCCATAGTAACGTTTCCAAAAACAAAAATGCTGGATACACTTCGGTTAAGCACCGAGAAGTGCACCGTTTAGAGATAAAGAGAAATGGACCCACTTCCACTGCTCTAATCTCAATGTTGAGAAGTTGCTAGAGGCGGTTGGATTCCTATGAAATGTAATTCACGGTCCTGTTTTCGGTATGTGTGGCAACTCTGTTCAAAAAATGATGTTACATAAAATATGCTTCCCTGGTCGTGATAAATGAAATGGACCCAGTTGACCACTATCCGGCTTGTGGGTCCGAAGAACACTTGTCCACAAAATGACCATTTTACCCTTTTTGGAAATTTTCTTAGTCACACCTATAAGCTCCAAAACTTCTACAAAACTAGAAAATAAGAATAATAATACAAATGTTCACAAGAAAATTGCAACAAAGCAAGGAAATATTATAATAAAATAGTACAAATTATGCACTTATCATAAATTCACTAAGGAACCATAAAATCTGATATTTGACATCTCTAGCATCTAAATGAGAACCTGTTGGAACAATTGCCGAATTATGCCTGCACAACAAATGAAATCAAACACGAAACAAATAACGTTAAGGCTGAGTCGCGGACTAGTTCGCTTTCTTTAAGACGTTTCGCGGCTCTGCCCAAGATTGTGCAAGCAGTTCTTCAATGGCGCGTCGTCCCCAGGATAAAACAACCGAGATCAATCTCTTACACAATCACTCTTGCACGATGAGAGGATGTGAAACTTCTACATTTCATTCTTGCTCAGAAACTCATTTAGAAAAATAAGAGATGTTCACACACTTATTTTTCTTTCTCTAAAAATCTTTTCTTTTGTAAACTCAAGTCATGAAAGAAAAACTCTCTCACTACTAACTACTAAAGGATTTCAACAACTCTCCAAGTTCTTTTATTTACACCAAAACATAAAAGAAAAACTCTCTCACTAAAAATGTTTCAACAACTCCTCAAAAAAAAATCCAAAACTAAAATTCTGATATTTTTTTAATTGCCATGAATAAAATAAATATAGATTAAATAAAAGACATTATTAAAATGTTAATTATCATCATTAATTCGTTCAACAAAAACGGTTTTGACATTAACACAAAATATTTATTTTCTAAGAGAGAGAATAATTATCACATTTAAACCATTTAAATGAAACACTAATTTTTTGGAAATTAATAATGTTTTTAAAACATATATTCCCAACAATCCCCCACTTATATTTTTCAAAATATTGAGCAAGAACGTACAGAGTTGTGCATAAGCAAAGGTGTCTCGCGACTTGAACCTTTACGTAGTGTTAGTAGGCTTTCTTAAAATCTGACCATAGAGTGAACATAAGTCTTGAACTCTATGAGATAAAAAGATTGCTTAACACACACGACTATACTAGTGTAAAGTCTAAAGCTAGCACATTACGGCCATGTGCTTATATCCCAGTTTAATGAATGATCTAGAGAACTGCCCATATTCTCATAGAAAGTGGCCACACTTTCACATTCACATAGGTGAGTTTATCAAGAGCTCTCCTGAAAGTACCCCACTCTAAATAGAGTATACACATCATTAAGAGTTTAAAATTTAAAATTTAAAATTAAACTCAACATTTTACTCACTTCAGGATGTCATGCCGTGGGATGAATTTTTCAAAAGCATGATTCTCGCATCTCCATATCATCTATGACTTCGTCTAGTCCCTTTGAACCTATTTCTAGGTTGGGTATCCAACACAAATGACTCAGTCTCAATGGGCATCAACCTCATCCCTAAGATGTATTTACATCTTCTTATCAATCCTTTCGTCAAAGGACTAATGAAAACTCTTTTCAGACATTATATAATCCATTCTCATCATATCAACTCTTATCATTGTCGTTACGTTCTCCATTCTTGCAATAGCCGCGGTACTATCACATTGGGTTAATATGTCTTTTCCTCTATATATTAGAGGATCGAATCGCTCCATCCCTTAGAGGATTCATTTGAGAGGATATCTCAATCAGCATCGCAATATCCTTAAAGGATTGCGGTAAAGATTTTTAGATAGTGTATTTATAGGTTTGAGGTTCTTTTCAGACACCTTATAACCTTCTCAAAATTTTACCAATTTTTCATACTAGGATTGGTAAATCTGAATATAAAACCCCCACTATGGAAGTAATTTTATAAACCCCCACTACAAAGAATACTTATATATATATATAGTCAATCACGTAGCAAAGAAACATACTAAGCTACCATACTCATGTCTAGTGCAATCACACACAATTTCAAAATTATTAGCACTAAACCAAATGAGTGAAAACTTGTTTACAATCAGACTATATATATTTCTATCTTTTTTTTTAAAATTCTATTTTCATTAAAATGAAATAGATCCAAAGAAACAAAAAATTCATTTCAAAAATATACACCATCTTCACTCAAGTATTTCATGTCAAATAGTAAACTAAGCATGCTCTCAATTTCATTTTCATCTTATAAGTTAGAATAAAAATTTAGCAAATCACTTATGCATACAAAACGAAGAGTGTTGTGCATTTCACTTTCATCAATTCTGAAATCATTCGAATGAATCATAAATTATTTTAAAGTTGTTTTCAGAATATAAATGATAACTTATCTAACTTATATGTTTTCTTTTATTGTAGAAACTACACAGTTTTCCATGCTTGGTTTACATAGATTCTCATCTTTAACTTACACAAAAGTATATATTTCTATTTATGACTATGACAAATCATACATCATAGAAATAACATCAACAAAACAAGCATGCAAGTTATTTAGCGACATGAATGCAAGAGTCGACAATTTTCTGTTTGCTCGTCTAAAAATAATAGGCTCAAAAAACCTTTTTGCAAAAGATTTAATTTTTAATTTTTTTTGAAGAACTAAGTTACTCTCTATAAGAAGTTATTTTTCAAAATATAAGCAACAAAATTTTCATACTAAAATTTAGTCTCTCCATATATGCTTTTCTAGGTTCATTTTAGTGAATTACTTGTCATCTTCATTTTTCTAGTTCCTCTAATTTAAATCAAAGTTGTTAAAACATAGGGTATGGAACCCCCACTATTTTTTGACTCAAACAAGAATATCAAAACAATATCCAAAGATACCATGTGAAAAACTAATGAACCAGTGATTTAAACCCAAAACGTTTTACACAATATATAGGATAAAAATTCATACAATTTTCTTGAAGACAACATTACCTAATTCACTACTAAAAATCATATTTGATATCAAGACAAGTTACTTGAAGCATCTTTATAAAATTCTCAAATATTTTATTTCATCCAATATCATTGCAAGTTGCGTAAGATTTGAAAATGTACATGCTTTTATGAGTTAAGTAAGATTACATACATGTTACTCAAAAAATTCACCAAGTTTATAATGAAATATAACATGCTCATATTCATCAATAACTCATAGATTTCTTAAAAGCATGACAACAACTCATGTTTCAAATATTCAGAATTCAAGTCATGTTATGATAAAATTGTAATATTATGTTCAAACATTTTATCCATAACCTATCATTTGTAGTAGTGCAATGATCAATTTCAACAAATTTCTAATCTCAATCTTGTTAATAACAAGATAGACGTAAACTAGAATTCCTTCTCATTTCGAAAGTATGAACATCTTTAACAAGATTGTTCTACCCAAAGTAAACTTTGAGATCGTACCAATACCGAAAATCCTAGTGATGTGAGTATATCTCAACACCACTTTCTTTCAAACAATTTGGTTCAACTTTTGAACCGTAACCTATCAAAACAAACATGGTGTAAAACACCAATATATGCCAACCTCACCGTATCCACAATTCACATTAACTTAGCTTGAAAAGCATTGTTAATAACATTTGATATCCTTACAATGCCGTGCAAGAATAGCAAATAAATTCATAATCAATAGTATGTTCATTTCTTGGTGAGAGTTGATATTCACATTTGTTTTGACTAGGTTTCTAATTCTTTCGGTTTTGGTTTCATATTAAATTCTATCTCATAAGTTCCAAACTTATATGAGCTACATGTTTATTGTCATACACAATAATTCTCAATATCTTGTTTCCCAAAATTTTATTTTAAGATTGAACAATCGATTTATTCAATTTAGAATGCCTTTATTTGATCACTATAATAACTACAAATAGTTCATCAACCATACCTCAATTACTTTTAAAGATCAATTGGTTATAAACCATTGTCCACTCTTTTCACACCAACAAAGAAATCAGCAACCCCATTGCTCCACACATCAATTAATCTTCCGCAATTTTTATTTCATTGGAAAACAAAAACTTGCTCAATTAGGTGAATTCTCATGCACCTGTCACAATCATTCACATGTGAGCATTCGAAACCAAAAAATAAGTAAGGTATGCACTTACATAATTACTTAAAAATCAATTAAAATATAGTACTCCAAGTTTCTCTTAAATTTCAAACAAAGATTCAAAGTTCTATAGTTATAACGTCATATATTTATAACTCTCTATCAAGCATTTTATCAAACATATGTGGTGCACTAGTTTGATTGCTAACAATAATCTTATTTTTCATTACCAAAACAAGAGTATGAAGTATTAGAATCAAAACATGACTTTTAATGTAATTTCTTACATCTCTAATCTCTAATCTCAGGTATCATGTCTCCTATTTTGGACATACATATACAACAATTTCGAAATCACCACATCTCTCAAACTAAAAATCCAAACAGTAAATTTCAAAATTGGTTTTGAAGATAAGTTCATTATTTACAAGTTTAATCTTACACATAAACCCAAAATATCAACAAAAAGATCATAAAACCGAAATTAATCAGGATTAAATTTCTACCCGTCAGAAATTTTCAACAACGTTATGCAGTTTTGTAAAATACTCTAAAATTACTTTTCAGAATCCAAAAAATCTGAAGTTTGACATGGATGATCCTCATGATGTCTAGTAAATGTAGTAAAAATTTCTAGACCCAATTCGTTATAGTTAAAGAGATGCACATAAAATTCAACAACATGTTAAAAAACATTCGTTTATCATCAACAATATTTTCTTATGTTAAAAATTTCATAAAGAAAAATCATAACCATGGTAAAATCCTAGTCCATCAATATTATACATAAAATTAATTTTAGTTATAAAGTAACCTAAAATCTCAAGCATCATATTTAATCGCTAACGAAAAATTATACAAGTTATAATTCTGTAAAACGAAATAACAATGATACTTATCGCGTTTCAACAATTGTTTTCTTTTGATATATGTGGCAGAATAATCGTCTTAAAATTGTTGGAACAATTTCCGAATTATGCTTGCACAACAAATGAAATCAAACACGAAACAAATAACGTTAAGGCTGAGTCGCGGACTAGGTCGCTTTCTTTAAGACGTTTCGTGACTCTGCCCAAGATTGTGCAAGCAGTTCTTCAATGGCGCGTCGTCCCCAGGATAAAACAGCCGAGATCAATCTCTTACACAATCACTCTTGCACGATGAGAGGATGTGAAACTTCTACATTTCATTCTTGCTCAGAAACTCATTTAGAAAAATAAGAGATGTTCACACACTTATTTTTCTTTCTCTAAAAATATTTTCTTTTGTAAACTCAAGTCATGAAAGAAAAACTCTCTCACTACTAAAGGATTTCAACAACTCTCCAAGTTCTTTTATTTACACCAAAACATAAAAGAAAAACTCTCTCACTAAAAATGTTTCAACAACTCTAAAAAAAAAAAAATCCAAAACTAAAATTCTGATATTTTTTTAATTGCCATGAATAAAATAAATATAGATTAAATAAAAGACATTATTAAAATGTTAATTATCATCATTAATTCGTTCAACAAAAACGTTTTTGACATTAACACAAAATATTTATTTTCTAAGAGAGAGAATAATTATCACATTTAAACCATTTAAATGAAACACTAATTTTTTGGAAATTAATAATGTTTTTAAAACATATATTCCCAACAGAACCCGAGGTCTATCTCTAGTAATATTGTAAGCTGTGTTCCATATTTGACATCTTCAGTTCAAGGTTCCCCAATGTTTCGTTTCTGATAAGGGTATTATGGTAATTTCCAGATTGCTTTCACCAAATTGTGATGAAATTGGAGGGTAATTTGGTCATTTTCATGGTTTCCGAAATTTGCTACACTTATTCTGGTCTGGGTATTCTGGTCATTTCTTGATCGCTTTCACAAAATTGTGATGAAATTAGAAAGTAATTGGTCATTTTCACGGTTCCTGATTTTTTTTATATTTCCGATAAGGGTATTCTGGTCATTTTCTAATCGCTTTCATAACTTTGTAATGTAATTGGAGGGTAATTTGGTCATTTTCACAGTTCCCGAATTTTTTTATTTTCGATAAGGTTATTCTAGTCATTTCTTGATCGCTGTCATGAATTTGTGATGAAATTGGAGGGTAATTTGGTCATTTTCATGCTTCCCAATTTTTTTTTCTTCTGGTCATTTCCTGATTGATTTCACAAAATTGTGATGACATTGGAGGGTATTTTGGTCATTTTCACGGTTCCCGAAATTTGGTTTCCAATGAGGTTATTTTGGTCATTTCGTGATCGCTTTCACAAAATTTTGTTGAAATTGGAAGGTAATTTGGTCATTTTCAAGATTCCCGAATTCTTCGTTACGCTTATTCCGGTAAGGATATTTTTGTCATTTTTCGATCGCTTTGACAGAATTGTGATGAAATTTGAGGGTAATCTAGCTAGACATTTTCAGGATCTTTGAGTGGACTTATTTCGATAAGGGTAATATGATAGTTTTATTTGATAAAAATAACAACATCTGCAATTATGATGAATTTGGAAAGTAATCTGGTCATTTTTGGAATATCTGACATATTTGTTGCACTTATTCTGGGAAGGGTACTTTGGTCATATTTCTTTACAATATGCCGTAATAGGGTTTGTTTCAGATTTCAGATAATATTCCGAAGGAATATTACCTGTAAATGGATGGATTCATCGTTCTTACCAAGTTTCCGACTTATAGTAGTCCACTCACGACCATGTTTCGATCTACGAGCCAGGGTACGTATGCATACAATATGCCAGAATAGGGTTTGTTTTAGGTTTCAGATAATATTTCGAAGGAATCTTACCTGTAAATGGATGGATTCATCGTTCTTACCAAGTTTCCAACTTATAGTAGTCCACGTTCACGGCCAGGTTTCGTTCTCAGAGCCAGATTATGCATAAAATATGCTAGAATAGTGTTTGTTTAAAGTTTCGAGGAATATCCGAAGGAATCTTACCAGTGAATGGATGGATTCATCGTTCTTACCAAGTTTCCATCTTATAGTAGTTCAATCTCGTCCAGGTTTCGATCTCAGAACCATACTATGCATACAATATGCATAATATGTGTTGTTTAAGGTTTCAGAGAATATTCCGAAATAATCTTACCTGTAAATGGATGGATTCATCGTCCCTACCAAGTTTCCGACTTATAGTAGTCTACTGCACCACCATGTATCGATCTCGAAGTCAGGGTATGCATACAATATGCCAGAATAGGGTTTGTTTAAGATTTCATATAATATTCCGAAGGAATCTTACTTGTAAATGGACTGAAGTAAATATATGATTTATATAATTATTTTGATATTACCAGGTATGCTATTAGATTGACCTAAAACGCTATATGCTTAATAGAATTATTTCGGCATCATTGGGTATGCTACGAGATTGATCTAAGTCGATATATAATTCTTTCGATATCATCGGATATGCTATGAGATTGACCTAATTAGGTAAATGATTTCTATAATTCTTTTCGTATCATCGGATGTGCTATGATATTGACCTAAGTCGATATACGATTTTTGTAATATTTTTGATATCACCGTGAATTTCATAAAATTAGCTCACTTCGATATATGATTCTTCATATTCTTTCGAGGTCACTAGGTATGCTATGAGATTAACCTGAGTCGGTGTATAATTTATATAATTTATTCAATATCATCAGGTATGAGATTAACCTAAGACGATATACAACTAATATTATTCTTTCGATATCACGGGGTATGCTATGAAATAGACCTATGTCGATAATAATTTCTCGAATTCTTTATATTTTTATTGAAATTAGAATATGCTATGATTTTGTCCTAAATCGATATAAGATTCCACGAATGCTTCAATATAATTTCAACAGACTAAATAAGTAACACTTTTTAACTCTGTAGACTCAAGTTGTATAAAACAACTGGTATATATTTCTTCGATACTTTGATCATAATATGATAATCAAGTCATCAATACTCTTGTAAAGAAACTATACTCTGTGTGTTATGTTTTCAATAAAAACTGATTTGAAAGAACATATGACAAAATGGAACTAGTGAAGTTTATTGTTGATCATATTCTACTAACCTCATTGGCCTAAATATAGGTATCTTGGTCATATTTTGCTTAATGACCTCTTTATTTAAGTTTGAATTTTCACCACAATATCTGATGCTGAACATATTCTATTTAATTACCTAGTCGATTCAGTATGAACTCGAATTCTTCCGAATTCATCATATATCCTTTGAAATAAAATAAAATAAATATGAGAATATTATCTATATACCCCTACTATGAGACCCCTTGCAAAAATACCCTTATGAACTTTACAAATACCCCTAAGCCTAATACATTACTAAAATACCCTCTTTTATATAGTGTATATACAAAATTACTAACCACTATTTAAAAACAAAGAACAAAAAAAAAACAAAAAAAAAAAACAAATCTACTGTCCACCGCCAACCACCACCACCACTGTCCACCGCCAACCACCGTCCACCGCCGCCAACACTGTCCGCCGCCGCCGCCAACCACCACCACTGTCCGCCGCCGCCGCCAATCACCACCACTGTCCGCCGCCGCCGCCAATCACCACCACTGTCCGCCGCCGCCACTACCACCGACGTCAACCGCCACCACCACCAACCACCACCACCGACCACCACCAACCACCACCGCCATCGCCGCCGCCAACCACCACCACTGTCCACCAACACCGAAAACCACCACCACTGTCCGCCGCCGCCAACCACCACCACCACCGCCGCCGCCACCGACGACCACCACTACCATGTGGAGTCAACTTGCTGAAGTTGTGTCCATATAGGAGGCAACTAGCTCAAGTTGTCTCCAAAAGTGGACGCAACTAGCTCAAATTGTCTCCAATAAATAATGTTCATATGGAGGCAACTAGCCCAAGTTGTCTCCAAAAGTGAAGGCAACTAGCTTAAGTTGTCTCCAATAAATAGTGTACATGAATAAGTTGCAAAACAAAATGGAGGCAACTAGCTCAAGTTATCTCCAAATCTTAGGCAACTAGCTCAAGTTGTCCTCAAAAGTGAAGGCAACTAGCACAAAGTTGTCTTCAAAAGTGAAAGCAACTAGCCCAAGTTGTCTCCAAATATGGAGGCAACTAGCACAAGTTGTCTTCATATATGGAGGAAACTATCACAAGTTGTCTCTAAAAAAAATAAAAATTGTACACAAATGAGTGAACCTAGTGTGAGTCGAATACACATCTTCTGACATATAGTCAATTGTGCTACCATTGCACCACAGATTCGTCAAGCGACATGAAGTTATGTTCAAGCAATACGTTCCTTGAACCACTATTAGCCAACTGCATCTTTTCTTCAAGTGCACAACTGCAACACATACACAGTGCAACACAATCCTTGGATGCAACACAATTAAGCCTCCACTCCACCAGCAATATAACCCTGAAATGAACTCCAAGTGTCATTCAACGATAGAAAATTCATACAATCCTAACATGGTTGAATTATGCAACTAAAATCCACAAAAAACATGGCTACTGAAGCATTGCAGTAAGATAAGAGCATAGAGAACGAGAAGAAAACAAACCTCTCTGCCCGAAACACCTGATTTTTTTATTGGTTGTGACGGCCATGCCCATCTGTTTTCATTTACCAGAAAGAAATGAAATTTCAAGAAGGGCCCCCACATTTACATTAGACTAGAGTTAGCTAACTCCACAAACTACATCTAGTTAGAATTAAGACTCTACATACTACATCTAGCTGGAAGAATTAAGATGTTAGATGATTTCTATTTTCTAGAGAGACAATGGTTTGAACGTACATGCTGTTGAGCTCGTCATTTCTTCCACCACCATTATAAGTTTCATGAAGTGGCTCCAAAGACCCCATCAAAACTTGACGATACTCATTACGGACCACTCCCTACTATTGCACATCTCAGTTGTTGGTTTCCCCATGAGGAGAACTTCATTTGTATTAGATCAATCGTCAATTGATTTCTCTCAATCGTCCGTTGTCCTAAGACAGCAGAAACAACTTTGTTTAAGCCACTTAAATCGTCTTTTACATTTTCTGTATCACATGCATTAACCTAAAAAAGTGAACTGTTAAAACAAGGATGTACAGAATGTCAATGAAAATCTCATAATGTAGATGCATGCTACAGATCCGGAAAATATAAAGGTTATACCAAGTCCTTGCGAATGCAGCTCCTAGCTTCATGATATGCAGCAAATTTTTTGTCATACATGACTACTTTTTTCTCAGCAGGCACTGTTGCAGAACCATGCAAATCTTTCTCCATATCCTGGGTTGATCAAATTTCTCTTGTTAGGAAACATCATCTGAGCAGAGAATACAGATTGCATATGATAATTCAACCATCACCAACCTTTCAAAATCGAGACCCGAGTCTTGGCATTTGCAACTGGAAATCGATGACCAAGCCAATTAAACTTTGTGGATGCTGCTTGTTGGGACCTAGCCTCATCCATTACGGCCTGCAGACCAAGAAACGAGAAAAAAACAGAACACATGTTTATTCGCATTGGAGTACAAATCTTGTAGGAACTCCCAGTAACATGAGTAGCTTAGTGTTGGTAAAACTAATATTACCTCGAGTTTAGCTTTGAAGACGTTCAATGCAGGTCCTTCCATTTGGCCCATATATGCGAGTTCAGATGTCTTTATGTCTGATTTACCAGCTTTGATTGAGAAGTAATTGATGTTGGCTAGGTCCCGGCCACAATCTCAGATCCCCTTCATCAACAACGAGACTCAATCATCGGAACCCATCTTAAAAACCAATCTAAACCAAAAATTACCAGAAATTGAAATCTAAAATCAGATCCATCTCCTAAATCTTCAACTGTTATTAATTTCCGCATCTCCTAAATAAATTCAGTGATAAACAAGTTTAAATTAAGAAGAAAAACATTTAATTTCTGCATCTGATGGAATTTGCAGTGAATAAACCATTTCAACTACATCAATTCCATTACCTCCTCAACTTTCAGATCCATGTCCTTCTCTTAATCTCCACAAAACCCAATCTCTGAATCCGTCAAAATTATCACCAGATTCTTCAACTGATTTACTGAAATGCAAACCCTAGCTTCTTCTCGATCTCTGTCATCAAATGAGCTAAGAGTTAGTTGCAAATCGGAATGGATTTACATTTTTGATGCTCGAGATTACGTTTTGGAGAATAGTTTTTCATAGGTTCATCACTATGTTTATGATTTGTAGTTGAATCGACTGTTTTGGAGGCAGTGGTGCTGCCGCCGGTGGATTTTGAGGTGGAACGAAGGGGTTGTTATTTTTTGTGGTGGTGATTGCCAGAGAGAAAGAGAAGAGAGATACATGAGATGGTGATAATAAAGACAGACGATGGTGGTGTTTGTGCCGTTGGTTGCGGTGGCGACGGAGATGGTGGTGGAGACGGATATGGAGTATTATAAGAAGAAGAAGAAATAAAGAAGAAGCCGGAGTATAAGAGTTAAAGGTTAAAAATGGAATTATGTTATTTATTTTTCTATTAATAATTTCACTTTTGCCATTAGGGGTATTTGTAAAGATTCATAAGGGTGTTTGTGCATGACCCATGGATAGTAGGGGCATAAATAACATTCCCATAATAAATAGTAGATGTACCTAAAAATCCATTCATTGCACAACTTATTTTATTTTAATTTGCAGTCTAAAATTAAAACAAGTTAATGTAACAACGAGTTTACACCCACCGAATTTTGTCACTTCGATTTACACCGGTAGAGAGAATGCCCTGGGAGCCACTGGAGACAATAAGGGGGGCTTTTAACTTTATGTGGGTCCCTCTTCTTTTTTGTGTCACCCGGTGATATCACCGTGATAAAATCACGGTGTATCTATACTTTCCGTTAATGTAATTTGTACATATTAGTATGGGAATAATCATACACCTGCTTCGTCTTCAGCTTCAGCTTCACTTCCATCAAAGAAACCAATCTTTTTAATCCAATGGTTGATAATGCAAACACAAGCCTCACACGGATTATCCATATATCCTACGTTTGCTAAATCTCCGCGTTGTTTTTTGGCGCTTAATCTTTTGGGAAACAAATTTCCCTCTTGTTGGCCCGCCTAAATTTTCATCACTTATTCCAAAATGATATCTGGTCTCGTGTCACTACAAGAGAAATTTAATCTTTTTCTACTTTCTCAGGCACAACTCACAAGGTTTCTTCTGCTTTCTCCTTTCTCCTTTCCCTGCTCGGTCTCTCTCTCCTCAAAGCCATTCTTCAGTAACAAAGAAAGAAAAAATCTCTATCTCAACTTCTTTTGTTGTTTTCAGGTCTAATTGCAGTCGATTTTTGATTTCTTTGTCGTCTGAGCTCCATATGTTGGATCTGATTCCCCCTAAATCCTTGAGATCCGATCCGATTTGATGTTTTTTTTATTTATCTTGAAGTTGATGATCATTCTGATGGTACGGGTTGTAGCTTTTTTATTTTCAATATTTTTTTCCCTGATCTACGAAGATTTTGTTTTAACTTTAGTTCCAGATTTTCTAAATTTTGTTTTGAAGTTATATTTGATTGTGCAGACAGAACATTTTTAAGAAGAAGACTGCACCTAAAGGTAAGATCTTTACTGTGTTTTATTGATTAATCGGTTGAATTTTATTGGGGGTTTGGTATTTTATTATGTAATTGAGAAAGGGTTTGGATTTGATTAATGAATGGAAACGGTTTTGATTGAAAAAATTCGTGTTTTATGTTTGTTGCTGTTGTTGCAGAGGCACTTAGAGTTTAGGTTTAGATTTTTATCATCAGACCTTCCCCAAATTTAATGGATGATGAATTTCAAATAAGGTCATCAGATCTTTTAACCCGATTAATGGAATCCCAATTGCAACTTACAACGGTATGATTACTACATGACTAAATGCTCTTCTCAACAAGTCACTAAGTTACAGGTACTTACTATTTCATCGTCTTCAACCACCACTAGTGAAGTGCACGTGCGCTGCACGTGTTGTTAGAGTTCAACACGTGACACACAACACCCTGATTATATTAAGAATAGACAAACATTGTTGCATCAAAATAGCACATGAAATGTAGAAACATGTCTTTAACATTTTTTAGAAACAGGTGTTTCAAAATTTCTTGTTTATTCCACAATCAAGGTTTATCAAAAGAAATAGTTTTCAATTTGAATTTTAAAAACCCAGTTTCTTGAAGTTCGAACTTAACAGGTGACTTTTTATACTTAGGGGTCCATAGTGAGAATTTGACGAATTTGACCTCGAATAATTATTGGTTTTATTTTATTCGTATGGTTATTTTAGTAAAATGGACCTATTTGAGCTCTTGTCATTATAATAGTAAAGATTATCCCCATTGATTAATCGATAAAAACAGATATCTTTGCATTTGCAGTTACTACTCACTGCTGAAGGGTTACTTTTCTCCTTATTGTCTTCAAAGGTATAAACTCTGAATCTGTTAAATTGTGTCATTGCTTTAAGTGACCTGTTCTTTTAGAAAGTGGTAATTGTACTGTTGTATCTCTGTTTTTGCTTAATTGGTCACTGCTATTTAGTTTCTGATTCCCACTTTACTAACGGAACCAGCATCTCTTCTTAAGCCGATGTCTTCGTTATTGATAGATAGTATGGGAGAACAACTCCAGAATCTGAATTCCCTAAAACTACAAATGTATATAGGGGAAGAACAAGAAGCTTACTGAAATCTGAAAACGTATCAAGTATTTTGATGCTATCCAAATCCGACAAGAATATCAACAGGGCACTTGTTAGTCGTGAATCTATCAAGTAAGATCATTTAAAACCCTAATTTATCTTCTTTCTTGGCTTTAATAATAAAATTATGACCTAGTTTTTCAATTTGGTTAGTAATTTTGATTAAAAAAACTGATCATGGCAATATTTTTAAGGAAGGTTAAAAACGGGTATCGACGCCCAATGATATTGCAAAGGAGATTTACACAGCTAAAGAGTTGAAGTCAAAGCCAATATG